>VUYV01000104.1:3116236-3129278 GCA_008711295.1 Anarhynchus alexandrinus
TTTTTTTTTTTTTTTTTGAATGTGATCCCCAAATAAGAGTGAAACCTGAAAATTATCCTATTCTTCTTATCCCTTTAGGTCAACTAAGCATGGAACATATTCCTTAATACTAGTTTGCCTACTAGGGGCTGAGGAAGGAGAATGAACTTTTCTGAGAAATGTCAGCACTGTTGAAGAATACGAATGCAGAAGACTGTCAGTTGGCGTTTGACTTAAAATATAGATATGTCATTTCAAGCATTTTAAAAGATCTCTATTCATGTTAGTTTGGATACTGTCACATGAACTGAAAAAATGATTGAATGACTGTGAACAAAAGATTGTGAAAAATGGTTCTGCCTTGGCTTTGAAATGTATGTCATGGTTCTCATAATAAATACAACTCCTGTCCAAAATGTGGAAATCTCTTGAAGAGTTTTGCTGGGACAACCCAAGCAGAACGTACATCTGCGGGCCATTTTTTCTTGATGGTTATTTCAAGCATGGAATTAGCTATGCGATTTGGATGTGACTGCTTTAAGCTCATGCACGAAAAAGGTGAACAGTTGTGTTGTTATTGGAATAGAGGATATTTTGTATTTAATGATACTTGACTAAGAATAGTATGAACAAAAGATTTAATTTATTTTTCATAAGTAACATAACACAGGTTTTTGGTTTTAATTACAGTTTCATAGGGAGAGTACATATTTAAAGATGAATAGACTTTATCTGGCAAAATAGGAAATGAAAAAAGCATGGTCATTGCTAGGAGAAAACCTCTAGACACTCTTAAAACTGCTAGAAAGTGGGCCATTTCTATTTTTTCATTTATTTATTTATTTATTATTTTCTTTGGATAATGAAAGGTGTGTGAGGAGACCTTGCTGTCTTTCTATTTGATGTGTGTTTAACCTCTTTCCTCTAAAGTTCAGAAAAATCCTTTTTTTAGGATGAGGTTCAGTCACCTCTGTCATCTCACAGTCTACATCTGTTCATCTCACACTGCCGCATTCATAGTTACTGACTTCATTATCATAAGATGCAATGATTTTTATATACAGCCTTGTATATGACTACTGAAAAACATTGAAATTATAGAGACCAAGTAAAAAAGAAATTTTTGTCAGACATCAATTTACGTACTTGTCCTAATCAGTAAATATCTAATCCATCAACTACTAATTACAATTCTTAATAAAATTTATTTCTTAACATATTGATTTATTCATTTTATGTTTTTTTTATCTTTTTTCACATAAAGTTGTAGTTATTTGCTGTATTTGAAATGACACAGCAATAAGACTATATTATCAATAAATATTTGCTGTGACTGCCCATGAGACCAGCTAAACCCCATTACTTACAGTTGACAGTAATGTTGAAATACATCTGATTAGTGAAAATAAACTTTTATTGAGGCCACACATAGTCTCAGGTGTTTTCATTTACGAAAAAAATGACAAGCATTAGGAAAAGCCATCTTATTACAATCAAAACTGGGCCGAGGGAGGACACGGACAACTCTTCCAGCACCTCTTAAAACTGAATTTTACTGGTGTGTCCTGTTCGTAGCTGTTATGAACTGTTACAAAGCCATTTTTCAAGTCCTTTGCTGCTACGTTTTCTCCTTCCAGGTCACATAATTTATTAAATGTACTTTTTAGAGTCAGGTTTAAGGTGCTGAATTTCTTTAACTTTTAAAAACTATTACAATGCTATATTTTGTTGATATAATTAAAAAATCAGTAAGACTAGGTCTGAAGGTTTGTAATTTTAAGTGTCTAACTAATTGCTCATGTGATAGTCCTCTTCTTGTTGCACTCTTTGCTTCTTTCCTTTCCTTCCAGGTTCTGTTGTAGAAATAAATGGGCAGCCATTAAGTTTACCTGTTTTCTTCTGTAATACATCTGCTACTCATTACTGGTTCATGGTTTACTTCAGTGTTGTAGCCGTCATGCACATTTGACTATTATGCACTCAACAATGGCATTTTAAAGAAAAAAAATCGAATTGCATTTATTTTTGTTGTATAGCTGAGATATTAAGGTGGAAAAGATGATTATGTGCATGATATATTCTAAGTGAATGTGAGTTTAAAGGGTTTTACGTAGTTGCTACTTACTGAAATAACTGTTTTGTTGTTCTGCACATAGACAATTAAAAACAAATTGGAAAGATTAGACCTACATGCTTCTGAACTGCAGGGATTTTGCACAATTCTGTTAGACAAAAGTTGTCCAAAAGTTACTGTAGCTGACAGTGGTTAGAATATCTTAGAAGTCTGCAAAAATTGAGGTTTTGATAGCAACATTTGTTTTCTGTGACGTGACTGCAGAAAAAATATTATTTTTTTTTTTAAAGTTTCTCCTTTATCTCGCTATTGTCAGGCTCCTCTGACAGTTCCTCTACTCACTGGCAACTGTGCCAGGGGAGATTTAGTAGCACTGTAGGGAATGTCTGTGTTCTGTAGATGACTTGGGTTTCAAGGACAAGAAAAGTGACTTGAAATAGTCCTTGCAAACAACTCCTTCAGAAATATGCTACTTAACAATAGTTAAGGATTGGGTAAAAGAGTGTTTGTTTCTGAGCATTTTGTGTTTACTTGCTGATTTTTACAGTATTTGGTGAGAGGGCATAGTATGTTCTCATTTTCTTTGTGCCCACAGCTCTCATGCAGCTAGAGAAAATTAATAATGTGCATTGAGAAAAGCTATTAGCAGTTTGATTGTTGTTTCTTGAATTACAATTCATATTATGTAAATCAGTTTTCTGTATTTTCATTTTCTCTCTCTTTATTCCTTATCCAGATTCCACCAAGAAAATTAAGGATGTCTTAGAAGAATTCCATGGCAGTGGTGTGTTAGCAAAATATAATCCTGAAGGGGTAATTCTTCTTCTTTCTTCAATGGTCAGAAATGGTGGGGAGAAATCTTTACAAATCTTGCAGTAAATCTAAGCGTTTGAAATAGAAGGTTATTTATAAATCAGCTCTTTGGGGTATATGAAACTCTTTGGAAAATGAAAATATGAACACTTTTAAGAACTAGAAGTATATAAACGTCATATTAGACAAACCTGCTTAATAATTTACATAAACCCACATTTTCTTTTCTAAGATTTTAAGAAACGGACACCAAAAAAAACCCCTTATGGTAAGGTTAACATGCTTCCCAATTCTTTTTAGAGATTGGAAATGTTAAGCATAATTTCCAAGTTAGAAAAGTAGAATCTGTTCAATTAAGATTTCTTTTTAAATTCAGTTTCTCTTGTGTTGTTTCTGGTGGTGGGATCCCCATTATTAAAGGAGATTTTTTTTCTGATTTTATGGAACAAAGAATTCAGCTGAAAAAAAAAAGTGCGTGTGTGTGATTGTATTGTTACTACAGATTCACTACAAAATATTCTGGTTTGGCTGGTAGAAAAAGCCAGATTGTTTTCTTTTGTTATCCTCAATTGCAATTTGTGTCTCCTTAGCACATCCTAATAGTATCATTCAAAACGTAGCTAAAGAAAAACCTGTTTCAGTAATGTTTCTAACTGTGCTTGCATTATGTGGAATTCAGGATAGAAAAATGTGCTAACCATTATGAAAATTACTTGATCTTACATTTCAGGATGTAAAAGACAAGAATTATTGTCAAGTAAGGTAGTTATAACTCGTTAAGTATTGAAAAATTGTTTGACACTTTGAACTTTGCAGAGCATAATGTTGGTCATTTTAGGTAGTTTCTGAGAAAAATATTTCATAACTCAGTAAAATATTTTAAGTTGATCTTGTAAATTATTATCTTAAATCTCCATTATTTTGGTTAAATAGAATCACAGTTTATAAAAGGATAGGAATGCTGTGATCGCCTAATTTGTTCCCCGATCTAACACAGGCTGTGAGACCTCCCTTAACTCATATTTGTTAGAATGTAAACAAGTTTTTGGTTTTTTTTTTTTTTTAGAAAAGTGTGAACTGTTGATTTACAAACTCAGTGCTTGCTCTTTTTTTCTTTGCTTTTAACTTGTGCAGTTTTCTTTGTGCTCTTAGTGTATGTGGTAAAATGCTCTTAATTTATTCTAACTTTTTCTTGAAATTCTTCACTTACTTTCAGTCATCATGCAACGTTTTCAGTTTTGTGAAATGTAACCTTTTAAAGTACAAATTAATTTAAATAACATGTTGCCATGTAGGTAACGTGATCTACTTATCAATGTTTGTGTATAAACAAATCAGTATTTGAAGTTATGAAATTAGTCTCTTTTAACAAAGTTATTCCTCCAATTTGGGGCTACGTGGAGGTTGAGTCATAGCAAAAAGTGGTCAGTATGGGCACCTAGGACAACTGCTCTGACTGAAGCTGGGTGAATTGGCAGAATTTGTGCAAAGCTGGAATTAATAAGCACGGTCCTGAGCTGAGTCTGTGACTCTGTATGGCGTTTCTAGAGTTCTTCATTTCCCAGTGATCTATTTAGAATCCTACCAATGTACTGAAGCATCCAGGGATTACAGAGCAGCAGAGTACCCAAGCCAGTGAGCAGGATGGGAGGATGGAAGTGGAGGAAGGAATGCAAGTCAGACACCCTGTGGTGGCTTTAGTGTCATCAACAGGGATCAAGCTATTTACTGCTACTGGGTCAATGTTGGACCCAGGCTAACCCTGACAGCTTTTGGACTTTCCTTTTTAACACTTAGACTTCAGGGAGTGCAACATAAGGAAAACACAGCTAGCAGCGAAGCTACTTTGGATCTAGTAGGATTTATTAGCTCAAGTTTCATGCCATAAGCTGCTGAACTGGAATGAAAGTGGCTGAAATTACCTCTGCAGTTGAGTGAGTATTCCCAGTCAGACAGAACTGCCTTTGCAGAGGTGCGTCTGTATTTTTGGCATGCATTCAACCTGCTATGTGGATAAACTTTTTACAGAATAATTTGCAAGTTGATTGTATCTGGTCGGATGAGGACTCCATGAGTTGGATGTACTATTTAAGTGAAGTAATTGATTATTATCTGTAAATGAGATAGCAAAAATTGACTGATCCAGCTGAAATCAGTCATAGTTCAGCTTTTTACTTCCATGTATTATAAACAGCACTTCTGGGGGTTTTTGTTGTGTTTTATAGAGGATGCCATCATGTTTCCATTTTAGCTCTTTATTTCATAGATCATTATCTCATAAGTACTCCAAGTCACTTCCAAGTCTTGTCAATATTCTACCAAAAGGTGGCACCAGTTTTTTACCAATAAACATGGGGCAAAGAGCTGTGGCACATGTAGCAGTGTCATATATTTATGTATTTAAGAAAAAGCCTTAAGAACTTCTTGTTACAAGCTTCTCCATGCTTAAAGTGTTCAGAAATTTATTCCACTCCATTGCTTCTGTATTTCATTACAAGTTGATTTAATGGGACGCGAATAGTAAAAGAAAAGCTATTGGTATTCAGAGGTTGTTACCTGAAGTTATCTGGTTTGTTTTTCCATTATCTTAAATCTTGTTGAGTGAGTGGTTTTTGGGCTTAGTGGAAATGATGTACCTGATTATCAGAAGATATCCAGTATTGGAAGTTTATTTATGGAGCTTTTATTCTCTGCTTTCAATGTAAGAGAGATGATTAAAACTTCTAGAAAAGCTACTCAGCCTCTGCCCTTCCACCTTCTTCTCCAAGTCAGTGTCAAATATGTAATTAAGAATAGATTTTATGCCAGATGTAAGACACGTAGGTAGGTTAAGATCAGCCTCCTGGAAAGCTGTGATTTATAAATATTCTTTCCATCATTTGAGATTTATTTAAATTAATTAACTTCAGCCATTTCACTTTGAGAGGAGCACTGAATAGGCTAGCAAGAATTAGGAAAGCAGATGGAGCTAAAGACTGTATCTAAATGGATAGTAAGTACACATCATTGTGTGGTTGTAGTCCTAATGTCGTTATCCTTTTTGAAGGATCTGTTGGAGTGCATCATAGTTTCTTGTTTACCTGTTTACGTACTTACCATCTAGAGCTCTTAGGGTTAATCAGTGCATGAAGAGTGAGGGTGAAAGGTGTGTGGAGGGCTCTCAGCCAGACAAGCAGTCAGGGTGCAGCTTGGGTCTGCACGTGGAGCAGCGCAGTGTTCCAGAGTTCCACAGTTCAGATGTGGGTAAAAAAGAATAAATGTGCATACACAGAAAGACCAGGAAAACAAAACTTTTCCAGGAAGGTTATGGCAATGAGTGCAGGAGACAAGGCACATTCCGTGATCTGATCTGTTCAGACAGGTGAAGCCCCAGGTTTGACAGAATGTTTGCAGTCAGGTTGCAATCATCTGCTGACTCCCAAGGATTTTTGCATTTTTGGAAGCAGTGCAGGTAATTCTAAGTCTGGCGCAATCGGTGTAATTTATGCAGAGAATACAACTGTATTTATAAGTCTAAGGTAGTACTTCTCACTGGGAAGTAGTGATAGCAGTTTGTGATTAAGATAGAAAATTAATACAGCGTATTTATTAAAAGGAGTAAAAACTAAACTAGAAACTAAAGCAGCATATAATGATGACTTGTGTGACAGTGCTTGCTAGTGTTTCTGGAATTATAGGTCATTTAGGTTGGAAAAGACTCTTAAGATCACTGAGTCCAACCGTTAACCTAACACTGCCAAGTCCACCACTAAACCATGTCCCTAAGCACCACTTCTACCCGTCTTTGAAATACCTCTGAGGATGGTGACTCAACCACTTTCCGTGGGCATCCTGTTCCAATGCTTAGTAACACTTTCGGTGAAGAAATTTTTCCTAATATCCAATCTAAACTGGGCAACCTGAGGCCATTTCCTCTTGTCCTATTGCTTCCTGTTTGGGAAAAGAGACCTACTCCTACCTCACTACAACCTCCTTTCACGTGTCTGTAGAGATTGATAAGGTCTTTCCTCAGCCTTCATTTCTCCAGACTAAACAATCTGTGTTCCCTCAGCTGCTCCTCATAAGATTTGTGCTCTAAAACCCTCACCAGCTTCATTGCCCTTCTCTGGACACACTCCAGTACCTCAGTATCTTTCTTGTAGTGAGGGGCCCAAACCTGAACACAGTATTTGAGGTGTGGCCTCACCAGTGCCAAGTACAGGGGTACAATCACTTCCCTAGTCCTGCTGGCCGCACTATTTCTGATACAGGCCAGGATGCTATTTGCCTTCTTGGCTACCTGGGCACACTGCTGGCTCATATTTAGCTGGCTGTTGGCCAACACCCCCACGTCCTTTTCTGCTGGGCAGCTTTCCTGCCACTCTTCCCCAAGCCTGTAGCATTGCATGGGGTTGTTGTGACCCAAGTGCAGGACCTGGCACTTGGCCTTGTTGAATCTCATACCATTGGCCTTGGGCCATCAATCCAACCTGTCCAGATCCCTCTGTGGAGCCTTTACGCTAAACAGATCAACACTCCAGTCTAACTTTGTGTCATCTGCAAACTTACTGAGGGTGCACTCGATCCCCTCATCCAGATCATCGGTAAAGATATTAAACAGAACTAGTCTTAGTACTGAGCCCTGGGGAACACCACTTGTGACCCGCCACCAACTGGATTTGACTCCATTCACCACAAATCTTTGGGCTCAGCCATCCAGTCAGTTTTTTACCCAGTGAAGAGTATGCCCATCCAAGCCATGAGCACCCAGTTTCTCCAGGAGAATGCAATGTTGAAGGCTTTACTAAAGCCCAAGTGAAAAATATCCACAGCCTTTTCCTTATCCACTAAGCAGGTCATCTTGTCATAGAAGGAGATCAAGTTAGTCAAGCAGGACCTGCCTTTCATAAACCCATGCTGACTGGGCTTGATCACCTAGTTGTCCTGTATGTGCTGTGTGATAGCGTTCAAGATGATCTGCTCCATAACTTTCAACAGCGCTGAGGTCAGACTGACAGGCCTGTAATTCCTGGGATCCTCCTGCCTGCTCTTCCTGTAGATGGGCATCACATTTACTAACCTCCAGTCAACTGAGACCTCCCTGGTTAGCCAGGACTGCTGATAAATGATGGAAATTGGTTTGGTGAGCACGTCCACCAGCTCCCTCGGTACCCTTGGGTGGATCTTATCTGGCTCTATAGGCTTTTGTGTGTCTAAGTTGTGTAGCAGGTCACTCACCGTTTCCCCATGTATTATGGGGGCTGTCTCTGTCTACCAGCTCAGTGGGCTGGGTAGCCCAAGAACAACTGCACTTACTATTAAAGATTGAGGCAAAGAAGTCATTAAGTACCTCAGCCTTTTCCTCATCCTTGGTCACCCTGTTTCCTCCCACATCCAATAAAGCATGGAGATTCTCCTTAGCCCTCCTTTTATTGTTAATGTATTTATGGAATTTATCATTGTACTTACTTCTGATTAAGTTGTGTTGTTAGCAACTATTCTTGGCAACAAGTAAATTTTAATGTTGGGTTTTTTTTAAAGTCCACAGGGATGAAAGGCAGACATTGTATTTACTTTTTTTTTCTTTGTTATCTGTCATTGCATGGTTAAAAATAAATTGCTTGCACTTTCTAATCAAGACCAGAATACTGACTTAGAACCATTTTCTTGACATATGTGCTAATGCAAGAAAATGGGATATTCTATCGAATGTCTTAAAGCTGTTCATCTACATCACTAACCTCACAACAAAAATAGTTCTATTATAAAAGCAGCCTGAGTGTTACAACACTGCACTAATATGTATGTTCTTTCTTTCCTTGCATGCGTTACAGAAACAAGATATACTTAATCAAGTAAGTAATCTTAATTTGATTTTTTTTCCCTTTTGTTATGCATAGGGGCAGTATCTTTTATTTTGTAGGCTTCCATTGAGATGACACATTAATAAATACTGCATGTGGCTATTCTGTCAGATAACAGACAAATATTTAAATCTGAGAGCAAAGTTAGTTCTCTTTCTCCTGGCAGACTTTTTCACTAGGTGAATTTCATTTTTGTCATTCACAGTACATAATTTTGCGAACATTAATTGAGAGGAATATGAAAAATAAGTTAAGAGCAAGTAATTAACTTGTTCCATACTTGTCACAGAAATTTCTGCTTACTAGTGAGATCTCATAATGGTTTGTATTATTCTGAAATGACAATGACACATCTCATAAAAAATATTAAATACTGTTTCTATAACCATATAATACCATTTATATATAGCAGGCTTAAAATTGCAGATTTTTTAATTTGAATAAGGCTTATAGTGTGCTTTAAGCAATTGTGACTTTACAGTAATTGCAAGAGAAATGGTTAAAGAGCTGATCATCAACCCAAGGCTCTACTCCTGAGAAGCTTCAGTAGCCTAAAAGCAGGTATAAAAATGCAATGAAAAAAAAAAAGCTAGGGAAGAAAGACTAATCAAATGAACTATTTTTTTTAAATGACCTAGTTATTCTTCCTTTGTAGCACAGAGGAGTTAAAAAGCCCCTGCTCTGCTGTTCTGGGAAGAGGCAGCCGGAACATGAGAACAATGAAAAAGTCAAGAGACTGAAAGGATTAGTTTTGTAGGAACCCCTCACTTTCTGGGGTCAAAGGCCAGTTGAGCTTTTGGAGGTGTGTTACTGAGAGCAGTACTCCCTGTTCACAATAGGGCTCATTTTTCTTCAGATGATCAACATCACTTTTTTAGTAAGCTAACAGAGTGACTGCAATGGGTCCTGAAAGAGAAGGTGTTCAGGTTAAAGCAGTGGGTCTAGGACCAGTCTTGGGACTAATCTCATTAGTATTTTTGCTAATAACCTTGTCAAAAGTAGTAAATGAATACTAATTGAATCAACTCACTAAACCAAATTTGGGAATTGTTGCTAAAATGGAGAAAAATGTGAATATTATACTGGAAAAGCTTGATGACATTATGGACTATAGTAAATGGAAATTGAGTGAAATGCATTAGTGCAGAGTACAGTGTGGTGTACCCTGGGGCTAGTGGCATTGTTAGATAAATTGCTGCATGTGGTAGTTGATTACAAGATGATTGCAAAGCATCATTGTGATTTGGTCATGAAGCGGAGAAACATATTACTGGGACATTGTAATAGTATTACTGTGGCCATGATGGTCTGAGAACAAGATAAGACTTGTAAGAAAAGGTAGTTCTTAGGGCCATTGACATGAGTGAAAAACTAGTTAAAATTTCAAGCACACAGAAATATGGTTTGAAAGAACTATTTTTTGTCGTTTCCCTTGGCTGCATTCTTTGATCTGGCAGAAGATACTAATTTGCTGTAAAGATTATAATATTATTATAATATATAAAGTGAAGTATTTCTACTACAGATATGAAGATTTAATTTTGTATAAAAAGGTACTGCAGAAACGACATCTTTCTGCTGTTGATCAAATGATGGGACAAAGTGAACTCAAATTTGGACTAATTTACAGAAGGATTAGTAGGATGTGGAGAATTATAACGTATCTATTATGTAGGAGAAGCCTGTCCCTCACATGTAACTGAGGACTAAGAAAGGATATTCTATCTTTCTAGCTGGAAAAGAGAAGAATTTAGCAACTTGTGAGTATCACCAGCAGAAAACTCTACCCTTCAGACACTGTGCACTCAGTGTTTTCCTGCCTCTGGGCATAATTTCTAGGGAAACAGCTTCCTGGATACCTAGAGAGTTGGAAAGCCTGCCAGGCAGAGACACTGGCAGTATGGCTGTGAGCCTGCTTTCTGTGGAAAGTGTTGAGGGCACCGAGGTGTAAAAAGTTTCAGATAGTCAATTTCTGCTGCAAAACTGTTCAGTCTTGGACGTGTTTTATGATCTTTAGTGGTCCCTCTGTCTCCTTTCCTCCGTCTGTGCGGACATCTCTCCCTCCTTGATATCTTCCTTCCCTTTTGATACTTTCCCTCTCTACCTTAAGATCCTGTTTTTATCCTTTTTTCTCTACTTTTGTGCATTGCACAGTACCTTATGTTTAAGCTTTATGAGCCTCCTACTGCTTTCATTTACACGTTACCTGTTTAATTTTCATAGTTTGTTAAATGGCTAACTCAAGGACTATTTTTCGCTTCTGATGTGCACTATATACTGTTTCAAAGTATTTTAAAAGAAAGAGTTTATTTTTTTGGTTTATTAGGGTACCAACATCAGTATTTAGATAGAAGTTGATAGAGAATTTTAAGCTGTCTTGATATTCAGGCCAGAGGGACCATTCTATTTCAAAGAATATGCAGCTTAAAGCTACAGCATCTTTAAAGACAAACAAACAAACAGAAAGTGGACGGTCACACTGATGTCTTTTATTTTTAACATATTTTATTTGAAGAGTGACAGACTACTTTGACAGCATTTCAGCTCCTCTAACAGCATGAAAACAGTATCAATATGGTACCAATTATGGTACTGAGTTACAAAGTATGAAAAATGCTATCCTCGTATTTTCGTATTAATTTGAAATATTAGCTAAGTTGTTCTTTTCTTAAAATGAAATAAACACTGAAATAAATTCATTTAGAAAGGGTACATTTAGTGTATTTCTTGAGTTTTATGTTGCCATTAATAAATATTTAAAATTGATGCATTTCAACTCAAGTGTACATGCAATGGTGCAACGTTTATGCAAAATTATGTTACAACTTTTTATTCTGCTAGTCATTGGTGATAGATTTCATAACAATTAACTACTAAGATGCACTTAAAATCAATGAAAAAGTATCCTTCTGTTTTTAAATTATTTTAATTTTAATTGTATTACCCTATGCCTTCATTTGATCACTACATGTCTGAATTAATGCTGCGAAAGAAATAGCAGGGGAGAGATATTTGCCTAATATGAAACAAAAACAAATAAAGACATTTCCTTAAAAGAACAGCATTTAATGTTGAAATTCTGTTTAATTTGTAGCAGTGAGAATTCTGAAGCCATCAAATGAGTGCTGTGTTGGTGCTACACTGTTTTTTGGTTTACATCCTATTTGTAACAGTTGGGTAATAAAGGACTATGTGGTCCTTGTAAACAATTGTATAGGTGTTTGTGTTACCTGGTCAGACACAGGGCAGGTCTATTTTATTTACCTACAAAGGATATTGTCTAGAAATTGCAGGCAATGGCGAGGCTCTAGAATAGCCCAGTTTTCATTAGTTTCTGGTTTATATCTCTAAACACATTTAACTTACTGTAGGTTTACTCAGGCTGAATTAGGTTAAAGTGCTTTACCTAGAGTATTTAATTATGACTGGTTTTTATTTTCTTTTTTTGTTTGCATTCTGAAGAACACAATATTGTGGTTTGGTTTTATGATGATGGCTGCAGTTACAATTGATTCACCTGCATGGTGGCATCTAGATACTGTTTATGAAACTGCATGGAGAAACAAAATGTAGAAAAAATACTATAAATCATAATTTGTTGCAGGAATTAGTCAACAAATGGAAATGGCTTGAGTAATACAGGTACCAATGCTAGCATTGGCCTGTAAGCATATATAATTGAGCAGGTGACACTGCTCATATCTTTTTATCACTTTCTAAGCTATACTTTTAAATTCTGGTGAGGACAAACTGAAACTTAGTTCAGTTAGCACAGCTCCACTTTCCTAAAGACTGTAAATTTACTCAGTGCAAAGTGGATGTAAATCATTGCCAAGTGGAATGGCACATTTTAAGCCTTCTTCTATTGATGTAAGTGACTATTCTGAGTGAAAGACCCAGTTAGTCAGGATCAGATTGTGTTAAATCTCAGCAAAGAGTTCATTCATGAATTGAAACACTTATAAAAATTTGTTCATTTGTAGGCTTCAAAGCTTTTAAGGGAGGGAGGGGGAAGAACAATGAGTGTTCACATCACATNCAGGATCAGATTAAATCTCAGCAAAGAGTTCATTCATGAGTTGAAACACTTATAAAAATTTGTTCATTTGTAGGCTTCAAAGCTTTTAAGGGAGGGAGGGGGAAGAACAATGAGTGTTCACATCACACACCCAAGCCAACCTCATGCAGTTCAATAAGGCCAAATGCAAGGTCTTACATCTAGGTCGGGGCAATCCCAAGCACAATTACAGGTTGGGCGGGGAATGGCTGGAGAGCAGCACTGAGGAGAAGGACCTGGGTGTGCTGATCGACGAGAAGCTCAACATGAGCCAGC
>VUYV01000104.1:3131092-3205551 GCA_008711295.1 Anarhynchus alexandrinus
AATATCAAAGAGTATTCACATCACATCTTCGCATATTATTTTTCTTACTAAAAGTGTTGTAGCAAATATTTTTAATAAATGTAGCTGAAATAACCTCCACAAATTTTTCAATGGACCGAGAAGTTCATTACAGTTAAAGTATGTGAGAATGCTACTGATACAGAATGCATATAAAAAAAAGAATTCTTCTTAATTTTAGCCACGTTATGAAAATGACAATTCAGCGACGTTTGTCTGTAAGTAGTTTTTTGCACAATCTTCACAAGCAGATAAATTGTTTGATTCGACTAGAACTTTTTGTCATACCTGACTTTTTTCACGGATTCATTCATTTTGCTATTTTATTTGGTTTTAGTCTGAAGCATGCCACCTACCCCATTTTTCCTAACTTCTGTAGTAATTGTAATTTTCAGATGACCAATTCTGCTGGGACAGGATGCAAGCTATCTGCTCTTCACTTTGTTTAATATGTTACAATTTCTGGATATTTCTTCTAACATTCGTTATTGGTAATGCTTGTAAAATAAACCCTGGGTGATTAATCTGCTACAAGATTCTTCTAAAAGTATGTGCCTTAGCACTCTTTCTTCCTAAAAAAACCCCACCTTTGTATAGTAATTATAGCATATTTAGTAAATTTATGTATTAAATATATATATTTATGTGTGTAGTACTTATGGATATAAAAACTTACACACATATATAATCATGTACTAAAGAAAACCTACTGGTAGTAAAGTGTTATTTCTTCTTACCTGTATGAGACTGGGTTGAGACTGCAGTGGTGAATACGTTCCAGATTTATTTTAGGAATTAGCATAAATTTATTTTAATAACATGAGTATGGAGTACAAGGTTATGCTTAAAAATCTAGTTATTGCATAAAAATTGAGTCTTCCCATTTCTATTTTGGGTGTTTTGTTGAGTTTACTTCTTTGAAGATACATGCTAGCTGAGGGAAAATTTTGGCAGTTACATATGTCTGTAGGATTGATAATATCCAAATATTATTTGGCTATAGGGAGTATTTGGTAGGAGGATCCTGTGAGAGCATGTATTTTTTTTTTAATTTTTTTTTTTTTGTAAACTTTCACCTCAGTAGGTGAGAATTTGGATGCTGCTTTATCTAAGAAATAATTTTATTTGGTTACTTGAACTTTCAAAATGAATTAAAAAAAAAAATGTATTAAATCAAATGCTTGGATCAGAAAATGCAAAGGACTTTCAATTTAAAGCAAACTTTACCCTGGTGCACAAAGGGAATCTCTGAGGAATTCCAAATTTAATTTGAATTTCTGCCATCTGAACGTTAGAAATACATTTTAAACACCAAAAACTTATACATTCTCCTATAATTCATATTTTCCAGTTTATTAACCCTCTCCATATGGTATCTGCTTTTTTTTTCCACATATTTTGGGAAAAGTCAGATTTTGAAACATTGTCAGAATCAATGAAATCTTCCAAACTTGGACTTTTACTGGGGATGCTTTCACTTTTCACAGCTAATCATGTAATAGTCACTAAAGGACTAGCATTAACGTGTGTGATTGTTGTCATAGCATCATGTGTGAATCAAGGCCCTGCAACATCTACTTCTTTTTCAACAGCTCGTTTTTCAGGGTCAATATAAATTGTTTAAAAGAAATAATCAGTCAAGGGGACCTACCCACAAACAAAAGTAACCCAGAGCTATTACTGTCAGTAGATTAAAGCTGATTATACTCTACATTTTTGGCAACATTCGGAGATCAGGCAACATAGGTTTTTTAAAAAAAAGTAATTAATTCAAAATTACATTTCAACATAATTTTCTTTCCATTATCTCTGAAATATTCTCTTTAATAAGTGAAAATCATTGTTGTCCCACATCTGGGTTTTTTACCCAGTGTGCAAGCCAATAACACGCAGAGCAGAGTCATTTCCAGGTTAATTCCATTCATGCGCAGAAATGGTGTTCTCATTCCAAAAGGGGAGCACACCTTAGGTTCAAAAATCTCCATTCTTATACATTGATTATTACATATTCAAACAACTAATACATATTCATTGTTATTCTCTTTAATGATTGGTCAAGATTTCTTTGCTTCCCATACAAGTTAGTACGAAGTCGTCGTCTTCCATTGTTCTCTTTTGACTAGGTGGTATCATTTGGGTAGGTGGTCAATGAGATGGTGGTCATGATCTCCCCCTGCTGGAATTACCTTTTACCTACTTCTCCTCTGATCTTAAGAGTTTGAAGTGGTTTTCTTGGTTTGCTGACCAGGCCTACAGTTCATCACTCTCTTGACAGGAATACCCTGCATATCAACAATGCTACCCTGTCTGGTGGTTAGTTCCTTAATTGAATCGTAGATAAATCATGTCTAGTTACTATTTCTCTATTTTAATATTAGGTAAATAATTAAATAGGGTTGGGGCAGTATAGAGGACTTGAGCAGCAGCAGGTTTCCTTCAGTTGCTTCAATTACATTTTACATTTCATTTTACTAGTTAATGTCAATTTTACTACAACACCATATTTCATGGAAGTCTGCTGGAATGAACAATTTCTCTTTTTTTTTTTTTCCCTCTCACATTCTGTATTTCAGGATGACGAAAACAGTGGCTTATGTTGAAATATTTTGTACAAATTCAAAAGAAGAAAAAGACCAAAGAGACTGTGGTATTTTAAAAGAATTTATGGGTGGAGATTAATTCCAAACACTAGATCGTGTCTTGTTCCCATTTATGTGTGGGAAGGAATAAAAGAAGTTATTATTCTATCCCTCCCTGCCCTGACCCATCCACAATGGCAACTCTTTTGTCAGGAGACTATTAAGAAGTTGGTTTTTTGTGTCTTGTGAGGAGAAAGAAAGTGGAGTGATGCAGCTTCTTCTTCCTTCTGCGTGTTGTCCAACAGAATCCATTGTTGCATTTACACCAGCTAGGAAAATATAGGAGGCAGTTGAACCACTTCTATTGCAGTTTGGTGTTAGGGTAGATCTTGAGTCAAAAGCTGTCAATTTTTTCTGACCAAATTATTTGTTCTCTTCAAATGTCTTAATATGGTAGGAGTTAAAATATTACACAGCATAGTTAAAACCTCTGAATAATTTTCTTTATGATACAATAAAGGGTGCAAAATTTCCTTTACTTGTATATATCCTATTTTTCACTGAGAAACCACATTTTGTGTGTTCTCAGTATCAGGGTATACTGAGTTGTGTTGTCTATACCACGTAGGGTTCTGTGTATGTTGACACAGAACATACACATAAATGCATAAATCTTCACAATACACACACTTGGGTTTTTCTTGATCTTACATTTCTGTGTACCATCAGTAAAGCAGAAGAGCAAATGATAAAATTGCACAGGTTAACTGTAGTAGGAGAAAGGAAAAAGGTCAAATACAATATAAATATTTCCCTTTTTTTCCACTGGTTCCCCACTTCTCCCGCCTGCCACATGTGTCAGTTCTGCTCTGTGAGAGGGAGGAACAAGGGATGAGTTCCCGCAGCTGGCTTGCCTTACCTATAATCACATTCATAGTTAGGGATACTGCAGCCTCAAATGCAGAATTTAAGGAATATTAACTTCTGCTTACCAGAGGGGCGGGTGAAGCTTAATTGGTGTGGGGGATCCAATAGCTGTATGAATGCTTCATATCTTGTAAGAAGTAAGAGGCCAGTGAAAATTACTGACAGCGTGTCAAATTGTTGGCTTATAGTTTACTGTGTGTTCTTGCTTATGATTCCTATGGGTCTCATGCGTATGATTCCTCAGCTCCCACCAATGCAGATTTGCATGACAAAACAGATAAATTGCAGGAAATTTTGAGATCACCAATTTTAAGAAAGCAGAAAGCAACATTATTGTATGTGAACATAGTACATGTAGCTCTGGATTGTGGAAGGACAGGTTTCTTTTCCTGCGGAGACACTGGAATTCATAGAGGTGATCCTATGCTTTCAGTTAGCCATGATAGATCTTTTCAGGCAGATTTTACAACCTGCTAACCTGGCAATGCAAATGGAGTTCATCCTCTTTCTCCCTGGTATACAAGCCATCAGAAGCCATTCTGCTGTCTGGACAGAATCAGGTGTCTTAAGGCAGCTCCATAACCTGTGGTAGCCATAATGAGAAGATCAGAGATCTGAGCAGGCCCTGTATTTCTAGTTGAGGATTGGTCTATATATGTCTGATACAAAATTAGAAGATGCCTGAAATTGTCTGCTATTTGCCAAGCATAGTCATAGCTGCTACTTGGAAACCAGTCCTTCAATTTCTGGTTTTCCTGAGATTTAGAGACTCAACCTTTATGAACTAGCACTAAATTAGTGTAATGTATTTATCAGTAAGTGCTTGAGAAGAAATAGAACTCTTACCGTAGTAATTGGAGATTTTTTTAGGCATATTAAGCATAGATTGACCTCCATTTCTTTTTCCTCGGAGTCCCACATAGTCTGGTAGTCCGGGATTCAAAAGAAACTGAAGAGTGGGAAGTAAGAGCTCTGCTTTATGCTGCTGCTGTAGAGTAAAAGCTTCTCATGTATCTATGAGATACATGGGGTAACGGCAAAGAAATGTGTGTATGGTCATGATAGCGCTATGGAAACTAGTGGTTGCTTTATTGTCAGTTTTGTAGTATTCTGTGCAGTAACAGGAGCTTAACATTCTGGACTACTTTGTTAACTGTGAATAAAATGAGATTTTTAATACCTATAGAAACCTGAAACTAATTTAATATTTTTATTTCTTCAGAGTTGATAATTCTTTAGTCAACGTGATCAGTGTCATCCTGGAAACTCTCTTGAAAAGTTTATCCCGAAAACTTTAATTTATTTATCTTGTCAGTTGCCAGGACTTTAATCTCATGGTGATTTTAAACTCTTTGCAGTCATGATTCCTTAGTAACATTTTTTTCTAGTTCAATGATTGTCATTTGTTTGTATGTGTCTTTTTATGTGTGCTTACTGTTCTGTCATAGGATTTCCTGTGGTATGTTGAACGGGATACACTAGTGATTGGATTCCTGAGGTGAAGAAGAAGAAAAGCCCAGGCTAAAGAATTTTCTACAGAATTGGCTTTTTAAATGTGTTGCGATAGAAAAATAGGAAGACACCTCAGAATGCTTGGTCAAAGCCATTAGTGAGTTTCCCAGGAGCTTTTAGCAGCTGGGGAAGAGGGAAATAACAATGTTCTATGGAGGGACTTCCTTTTAGATCTTACCTCAGTTCTTCCACTGAGTGCAGATTATTTCTTAGAACTCAAAAAAACCCCTCCTCTTGTCTTCTCCATCACCATTTTCCTTAATAGTGTCAGACAGCTGCTGCAAGTAGATTGCCTTTAGATGTGGTTGAAGTCTCTCAACAGTCCAAATCTGGGGTCTGTAGCTCGTTTCCAGCCTTCTTCCCCACCCCATACACACTTACCCAGTGATGCCTCCTTGGCTGCTGCCAGTATGGAGGAAAAGAATTAATGAGGAGAGATGCAGTGGAGACAGAGGTGCTAACAAATTTGGAAGAAGGATTGTTACTGCTGTTTCCCCCTGTGCCTGCCTGGCTCAGATTTTACCTCCCCACATATTCCAGTCTGTGCAGAAATGGCATCACGTCTCTTCAGATTTTTAGTTTAGACAAAATAGGTGCTATATGATATTACCTTTTGCAGCTACTGCTTTGTATATCCATATAGCTTGTAATGGTTTAGTTTTATATTCTTCTATTTTACAATATCTGTAAGACATTGTAACTGAGTTCCGTGAGTTTTTATTATCTTATTCCAATAATATTATTGTGAGGATAATTCTTGGCCTAATTATTTGTTTTCTCCTGGTTCTTAAAGGGCTATTTGAGGGGAGGAATTTTCTTCAAAGCAATGGGAGTTGGCAGAGCAATTCCTAATTGTTTGTGTTTGTAGCTTACTCGTAAAATGAAGGATGCCATAAGCTTCAGAAAAATTTCCACCACAACACATTGGTTGGGTATGGGTTCTTTAGTAAGATGAATTTGTGTGAAACTGAATATCTGGGCAAATCTGTTTATATTTGCTTAGTCAGACATCACAACAGGAATGTTCTCATAGTACCTGGAAGTAAGACAGATTAGTCTGTCTTACTTCACTGTTATAAAAACCACTTCTGCTCTTCTTAAACAAAAGAAAGTAGAAATGAGTTGTTTGTACTGATGGAACTTTTTGTAGGTAACTTGTCCATGGCATTAACATTAAAGAAAAAACTGTTGTGTCTTTTGAACTAATGCATATTTGCCAAAAAGGAATTGTAAAATATATGCAACATGTGAGATGACATGTTATAGTTCCAGAGGCACTGAATGATCTCTCTGAACAATCTATAATTGCTGTTTGCTGCTTCGTTTAATAAATAATACTTTATATAATGGTATGTATACATGAATATTTATTTATATCTATGCAATACCTAAATTTCTTCTGTACCTCTTAGCATAAGCTTAGATCCAAAATGGGTTACTCCCACTTTGAGTGAAGTTAGCACCCAACTCTGGTATGGCAATTTAAAAAAGAAAAGAAATAAAAAAGTTATCCCAGCCATTTTCTATGAAATTTACCTAAGCACCTTAAATTCTTCCATGTGTCCAGAAGTACTGCTTTAACAGCTGAAACATTTTGATATCTGTTTTTATACATCTCCCTGACCAGCATGATCTTCTAAACATGTTCAGATCACCTCCTTATTCAAAGGACTATTTCAGTAATTTGTTCAGTAACATTGTTACAAGTAAATATTTAAACATTTTTTTTGGCGTAGACATACAGAAACGTCTTTTTACCTCAGTGAATCTTCAGCTCTTTTCTGATATTTGGATACTCGCTAGAGAAAGAGATACAAGTTTGAATTTCCCAAGGCAAACAAGGGAATTCAGCCAAGGTAGCCCCCACTGGGGAGGTGTCTTTACCAGGAGATTAATTTTTTTTTTCCAAAAGGTGGGAAAATCTGTCACTATTTCTGTGCTTTCAGAAGGAAGCGGTAGTCTCCATTGCACTTGGTGCACAGTGTCTCTTTTTTAGATGGGGTTTCTTTTTTGTGAACATGTATAGTGAGACCTGATAACACAGATTTATGTATCCTAATTGTATTAGGTGTGAGGCAAATGATGAAATCTTCAATCCAGTGAAGACTGCAACATTTTTGTTCATGTTCAGAAACAAGTGGACACCTTAGGAAGCTAAAGTAAAAAATCTAAGTGTAAGTTCTTTATGGATTAGCAGCACTTGAGAGAGTCCTTCAAGATCCCAGTATGAATATGGGCATCAATATAATACCGATGTTCAGCTTTAGGCATCTTTGTTCCTTTTCTGAACTGACCCCTATTGTTCTCATTAGACTGTAATTAGCTGCTTGGTTTTACAGTTATGAAATCGAATAAGAGGTTTCTTGGTCTGCACAACATTGTGAAGTAAAAGTCATGCCTTATCACAGTGTATTAATGAATGGGCACAGTTAATAAACGCATGAGAGACACCTTAGAATCCCTTTTCTCTAAATCTGTTGTGTTACATAGTTGGATGGAGTGGGGCAAATCCAGAACCTTCTTTTTGTGGTCATTCAGTGATTTAGAACTATTATAAATTTTGGTCTGTTTCTTCTTTTTCAGTTTATTTTATGGATCTGTTTGGGGGAGCTTACAGAAAAACAATACTTATGGATTAAGTTCTTGTTGGCAGTTTAGTGCTGAGATTAATTCTGAAATTTTGTGGATGGTTAATTAAATGTTATGGATTTTCCCTGACAACTTATGATGTTAAAAAA
Source organism: Anarhynchus alexandrinus (assembly GCA_008711295.1). Lineage (NCBI taxonomy): Eukaryota > Metazoa > Chordata > Aves > Charadriiformes > Charadriidae > Anarhynchus > Anarhynchus alexandrinus. The sequence continues at coordinate 3,138,867 of VUYV01000104.1, forward strand.
AAATGCATATTTTTAATTTTCCTCTGCAGTGAATCCACTTTCATGTTTGCTTTCAGAAAAGCTAAAAAATGTTTAATGGTTGACACATTTTATTTGTTAAAAAGAATTTAAAAGTTAAAACTGTGCAGTTCTGCTTCTGCCTTCTGTTCTTTCTCCTTTCCTTTTCTCCAAGGTGGCTATATACTTGTTTTTTTTAATTTCAGGTAACTGGAAACATTGATAAAATCAATAAATGGGAAATGTTAATAATAAGAACTGCTTCTAAAAATAGTAATGAAATTATTTTTATATGGATGTTATGATTTAACTTAGCTAAAACACGATGATGTTTTTGAATGTGTACTTCTCTGGGCTTATATCAACATGTTTCATTACCAAATGAAGTTTTATTACCCAATAATATAGAAGATTATGAAGGTTTATAAAGTGTTATTTTGTCATTTATTTTTGTAACACATAAGAAAAGGAGCTCCAGTAAACTTGGTGAATCAGTTGTTTAACATATAAAAAGAGGAATCCAGTCACATATGATTAATATAAGAACACCTACCTTTCTGCGACCTACAGGCAAGGGTTTTGGTACCTTTTTTATATGAATCAAAGCTAAAACAGCACAGATATTTATTCCTTCTCCCTGCCCCTCCTCAGAAGATTTAGGCCAAATGATTTGAAAGTTCTTTCGTGTTCCTCTGAATCACTATTGGCTGCTTCCACTATGTCCTTATATATCTCCCTGTTGAAAATTTTCCTGAGATCCCTAAACTTGTGATCATAATCTCCCTATGACTTAATAATCTCTTGTGAAGCTGAATTAATTAATTCATATGCCTGGTTAATTGTAGTCAGTTTGATACATCCTCTCACACTCTCATCCCTCACTTGGGAAACGTCATGGAAAATGCCTTCTGAAATGCTAAATCCTTCTTTCTCAGGTTCATTTGAATTCAAGGGGAGCCTCTGGAAGCCAAGCAACTGTTGAAAATTAAGCAATTAGCCTTCATGCTTAAGAAAACAACATCTACCATTATGGCTTATATATTATTCTGATATTATTGATCTGAACTGTTTAATTAATGCTTGTGAATTCATTAACAGAAATAAATTATTTTCAGACCGTACCAAAATTTATTGAACTTTTTATCTGAGAAATTCTGATATGACAGTAAGATTTAAAAGGAAAATATTTTGGTTTACATAGCAGACTGAGCATGATCCATGTTAATGTAGAAAATTAATGTCCTCTGATTGCCTTTTTTTTTTTTTTAAGTCTTTTTTATTACCAAAATGTTGTGTGTTTCCCTTGAAAAGTAGCTGGGGCTAGGGGGAAATGCTAGTAATAAGAGGAAGGATAGTTACTTACTGAAGCATTTTCGTATTTTAGAAGGGTAAAGTTCCATAAGGAAAAAAGAAAAATACTGTATAATTGCAGAATAGAGAAATGCTTATAATAGTGTGTGTTGTTCTGTCTTCTGTGAAAGTTATTTTAAATTAGGCTGAGCAAATGTTTTGCATCTTTAAGTGTTCTGTTCTAAATGAACCATACTCAATACTAAAACCTCTACTCGGTGATAACATTCATAAGTCTTTTATAGTGGTCCTCACAGTATTTCTTTTAAGAAATTATTCCATTTTTCTGCAGTTATGTAATGGCTTATGTATATTACAATGAGAGAGAGATGATAGAGAAAGCACTGAAAATAATTTGAAGTGAGTATTTTTTTGAAAGCTCACCCTTTTTCGTTGGAAAGCTAGATGGAAGGCTAAACTACTCCTAGATAGGCTGTAGTCTAGCTCAGTTCTGTTATTTACTGTATATACATTTACAAAAAACAAATTTTACAGAAATGACTGCATTACCTTAGAGCTCAGTTCTAATAGGATAAGCTACACCAAATATGTTAGGTCCTCTAGAAAATGTTTTTTTCAGCTATGGGATTATTAGAATCACGTATTTTGTGGCTTTTTTCATATAAGTAAGAACCTAATCACAAGGCTCTATGCATGGATCTCCTTTAGAGGCAGGACTGTTGTTGCACGTTCTTTTGATACAGCATGTGGTTTTGCACCTGCATTTTGGGCTATTATAAACATTTCCAATCCGTATTCAAGTCACTTACCAGCTCCTAACTAACTTTCAGCATTGTTTAAAAGCTTTTGGATGTGCAACATCTGAACTTGGGTTATATGAATATTGCTTCTTCCCTTGGGGAACAGAGCTCACAGAGCATGTTAGAGTAGAAGATAAAGCACTTCTAGCTGAAGAAATCTGACTGTAGAACAACCTTATAGAACAACCACCCACTTTCTTTTTTCCTTTGCTGAGCACCCAAATCAATGGCAGTCAGGGTGTCAAATGTAATAAATGGAGACAGGAGCCAATTCATGTGTTATTTTGATATCTGTTGTCTTTTCTGGCCAGAAAATATAGGGCAGTTCGGAACACTTGCTTAGGAGGACACTGTGGTAAATGATAATCTGACCATCTTTAGAAAATATTTAAAAGTTTGTACATCTTTGAGGAAGAGAGTCTTCAAGAAGAAGGACACACATAATTTTAACCTTATTTATTAATCCGAATCTCTAGCCAGACATAATTCTGAGCCCATAAATGGGAAAAATGTAGCATTAGGGATTTAGTTATTGCTGGCAGCTTGGTGGACCAATGTCTTTCAGGCAGCAGTTTAAAAATCTAAGCTCTAAACTCAGGGAATATTTTTAGCAGTATATACATAAAATCCACAGACAAGGTAAATAAAAAAAAGCTTTATGTAATACAGAGATATTTTACATGTTGGTCCATAAACCTTAACTTAAATGGGATTATAATTTGTTTTTCTGTTTTCCTTTTTCACTTGGTTATTCCTCTTGTATGTAGTTTAATGAAATAGCTAAGACACATTTCATTAATGAACAATCTAACAAAGCAATTTCATATTGTTAAAGACAGTTGATTTAGTGATTAATGTATTTGTTATGCTTGCAGATAAAAAATACATTTGTATAGTGTAAACTAATGACTGATTTACTTGGATGCTGGTACTAATCCTTTTGCCATTGTGGTTTCATAGTTTATAAACAGTGAATTAGATGTCAGTGACTTAAATAGTGAGGAAAAACATAACAGTTGTAGCATGAGTGAAACTGTACGATTTGCCAAAGCTGAATGGCTGAAACTCTGTGATGAGACAAAGATAGTTAGTCCATGTCCAAGTTGATTATTTCCATTTTACGCCCAGCTTGAGCCTTGTGGAGGCAATTTTTTTTCAGTCTCTGCTATTTTGGTGTTCAATAGGTAAGTGTTTTATTGGTTTCACTGAAGTTCTTTCTCAAATGAGGCGCTCTGGATTAGAAGCTCAGCGTAGATACCCTCTTGCCAAGTTTGCATTCCTAATAATAATGACTTGCACAAGATCAGTCAAATTTTGCAATCTGTGTTTTTGATCCCTTGTTGAGGACAGTGATACACATTTAAAACATTATCCTGAGGCAGTTGGGTCTTGATCTTAATGGGAAAGACCTTATTTCATGGGGACATAAAATTTCTACATCTTCTAAATATTTNGAAATCCCAGCTCTGAAGCGCCGAAATGATATTAAAGTAATTGTAAAAATTATTTATACTGTGACTCAGATTCCAAAGTCACTGAGGCCCTTTGAAAATTTAGCTTCAATTTTCTTTTTCTGGCATGGTTTCAAGCTGATTTCTCTCTAGTCTTTTCCCTCCTAATGCTGCATTCACTGTGCTGAACTAAAGGAGTTGCGCTAGAGTTTTCTATGGAGAAATGGAGTCTTCCTGAGGTGTGGAGAAATATCTTCAATTCACTTTTGTGATATAATGTGGCTTTATCCCTTAATTATTTAATGGTGAAAAGTCGCTGTCCTGTTTGATCTAGAAACAGAGACAGTAACCCTATGTTTTTCAGATTAATGATTGATAAACTCTTTTAAAATCACAATACGTAACAGAGTAGCATAATTGATAAGTATGCAGTTGTGTCATAGTTATTTCTGAGATAAAACTGAAATTGTCTTAAGCTCTCTTGATATGTTTCAGGACACCTTTACCATTAATGGTTCTATTTTAGCAGGATAAAATGGGATCGTAATGCTTTACACTGCTGTGACCTCATTGCAGTCTACACCTTCCTCAAGGGAGGCAGCAGAGGAGGAGGTGCTGATCTCCTCTCTCTGGTGACCAGCTATAGGGTATGAGGAAATGGAATGAAGCTGTATCAGGGAAGTTCAGATTGGACATTAGGAAAAGTTTCTTCACTGAGAGGGTGGCCGGTCATTGGAACAGACTCCCCAGGGAAGTGGTCATGGCACCAAGCCTGTCAGAGTTCAAGGAGCGTCTGGATGATGCTCTTAGTTGTATGGTTTAGTTTTACGTAGTCCTGTGAGGAGCAGGGAGTTGGACGCAATCCTTATGGTTCCCTTCCAACTTTAGATATTCCCTGATTCATTTTATTGCTTAAAACAGACAATGCTGTCTTACCAGGAAAAATCATCAATGAAGTTTCATTATTCAGCTCTTACCTTTCTTGCAAAAGCAAACCCAAATTAAACTAAATGGCAAATGTTTCAAATCAACAACTTTTTTTTCCCTGTAAGTAATGTTGCTTGTCTCAGTTCTCTTATTTGACTATTAGAACCTGTTTAAGACAGGGTGATCAGTTTCTCTTTGACAAATAACAACAAAACGTGTTGCCTCCTAGGAAAAGACAGGAGGCCTTCAATTCCGTGAATTATGCATCCAAAACTCCCCTGCTTGTTGTCTGCTGAATTGTGGGAAAAACTAAGACTCACTAGGTCCATCCCTGTGAGCTCCGTAGGTGCCTTTGGTTGCGCTTTTGTACGTGCTGTTTAGCCATATTCTAATCAAGAAACTAGAGAGCATGGAACTAATTTTCGGGATCCTGATACAAGTGATCTGAATTGACTCTGGGCTGTTGTAGCAATACTGTGAGTTTTCAAAGTAATACTCAATTCAATAATCAGTCACTTTCAAGAATGGGTATGCCAGGCTGTATCTTCAGATATCAATATTTTCAAAGACAGTCCAAAGTTTTTATTAACAGAATATTATTTGATGGATTAATATGCAAGTTTTTGCAAAATGAACAATTCAAAATACTTCTTTTTCTCTTTTTCTTTTTTGTTTTTCACTCTAGACAATTGATTTAGAGGGGTTCAAGCTGTTCATGAAGACTTTTCTGGAGGCAGAGTTACCAGATGATTTTGTTGAGCATCTTTTTACATCGTTTAGCAACAAAATCTCTCACTGCAGCCCGTTAATAAAAAATAAACCCCAGCACCTTTCTGGAGGTAAGTAATAAAATCACTAATATAAGACCTGAAGGTCCCTTCTCCCTGCTATTTTACTTCTAATAGCTATAGATATATGGAATTCTAATCTATATGGATTTCTTTTTTTGTTCTGATATTTGTGAAATTGGAGAAACTAATTCAATCATGAACAATGATTACTGTGAAAAGAAATGGAAACTAAATGGTTTTGTCTTTTTAATTCACAATAATGATGCAGCTGAGACACCAAGTGGACAGTCTTTGTCATGTTAATGCTAATCGGATTGCTATGGTTACACGGTCCTGCTGCCTACTCTACTGTATAAACACTTAGAAACCTTCAGAGCTTCATGCAGGAGGCTCCTGCTGGTGCTCTACAGTTTCTGTGCCCAGTTACTGCTGCTTCTCTTAATTGTCTAGGTGTGATATTGCTATTAGTAATCCTACATACTTATCAGCTACTGATATTTTAAATGTCCTATAAGTGTTAGCAGTATTTCTTTTCCCAATGTAAGGATGTTCTTTAATGCAGTTTGAAATTTTCACACTGAACGTTTTTGTTAAAATGATTTTGAGTTCAGAGGACTTAACATGTTAAAATATTTCCATGCAAAATAGTGTTAAAAACTGTCAGCTTACAAAATTTTATAAAACTTTTAAAGAAAATTTGCAGAAGAAAATTAAGGTTACCTTCCTAACTTGAAATACTTGGTTTAGCACTTTAGCAATTTGGGAACTCTATCAAAATCCAGTAGCTAAAAGCAGAAGCTAGACTAATTTAATGAAATAAATTGCATATTTTGAACAGGTGGGATAATCAAGCGCTTAGAGCAAGTTACCAAATAGTTTGATGGGTACTTAATCGCTCGAATTCTTTATATGAAGATTAGGGGCCTTCATATTGCAGCTCATCCAGAAGTTGTGAATTTGGTAAAAGTGCTACTAGCTGAAATGTTGGCTTTTCTTGCAGATACCAAGCATTAGATGTCCATAAATGCCTCAGTGTACAATACTAATTGTAGGCTTTCAGATATCACCCATTGAGTCTGACCTGTTTTTTCTTTTTAGTGCATGCTGTTCTCAGCTGTGTTAAATAGATGAGTTCCAGTTAGTTTTCTTTATTTAAGTTTACAATACCTGTTATTTCCACTTCTTAGCTTTATATTTCCTGGCAAAAAACAACAAACAAAAATATTACATTATTGTCGTCAATTATATTATAATGTATATATATAATGGTCATTAACTGTAATTAGACTTAACCGAAAAGTAAATTTTCTGCTAGCAAAGCTTGCTTACCACATCGAGGGTATGAGTCTTCATATAAATTCTTTTTTTTTTTCATTTGAATTGAATTCTTCAGGTAACTTTTTTTATCCTTTCTAATCAGAACAGCCATGGACACATCTCCTTCCACAAATACCTGCTGTGTAGACAGCACTTTTCAAACTTCTTGGGCTTTTTTTGTTACTTATCTAGACTGGTTCCATGTGCAGAGCAGTAGGCTTATTAGACTACGGTGTAATCAGTTGTGTGGACTATTCAAAACCTTCTGTTGTTAATTACAGCTCTGATGACTTTCTCATGGGTTTGGGCAAGTCATTTTGACATTCAGTCCCTTGCCCTTAAAGATTCTTTGCAACAGAATCTCTACGGGCGTGTCTAAGTGTATTCTTTATTGCATGCTGCAGGGTGTATTTTGGATGTCATAAATATTCAGCATTGCATTTTTTTCAACTATGAATATAGATTCTGTTGCCTATAAAGTCTCAGTAGCACAATTTCATTTCTGCTTTTGTTACTTTTAATTTTTCGTTGAAGTTTTCATTGTTCTCATCAATAAGTAGCATCAGCAATAAACATGCACTGTACCAGCCACCAAAATTTGTAAACTTTTACGCTTAACACTTTTTGCCTAACTCCAATAGCAGCTGCCATTTAGTAATGCATATTTATTTATTATGCTGTGCTTTTACATATGTTGTCTGAGTACTACTATTTAATAATCGTCTTTTATCATTCTGGTGTTACATTTCTATGGTTTTGACACTTCATATGTAGAAATGATAAAGCAGTTTTTAGGTCATTGCCAGATTTACATCTAAATTCTGCCCAGTATAGGCCATACTCAGCTTTCTTCACTTACACTATAATTCTCTCTGATAGATTTTATTCTTAGTTGTGGTAAAAAAAAAATATATATATATAATTATTATATTTGTTATTGTTATCATTGTTGTTTAAACTGTATGCTGTTTCTTACTTTAATGCTACCTCCTAAAAGTCTTTTCTCTTTCACTCACTTTTCCCAGCTTTTAGTTAATTTTCATCTTTTTCTTTAGACTTTAGAAATAATGTAATGTGAGACCAGATTAGTAGTCTTCTGTATGTATTTAGGGTAATACCAGAAGGGCTGTTTGATAAATTGTTATATCCAAAGCATGTTCAGAGAGGTAATTAAGTTCACCTCATGCAAGAGTTATTTGTGCTTGAAAATATACTGTTCATATTGTAATTCAATTGCATGACATTTAAACTAGATGTTACATCTTTATAATTTGTAGTATTTAAAGGGAAAAAGTGTGCATTGGTACATTTTGATGTGCAAATGAAAATTACAGAAACCTTTGTTTTAGGCTATCTAGTAATTTTTAAATGTTACTAATAGTGAAAAAACTGACCATACTGGGAAATAAATTTGTCAGAAACATTTGACATTCTTCTGGAAAGTGGAAAGGTACATGAGACCTAGAGAAAATCACAAGGAAAGTATCAGGGTTCATAAATCTCTCTAGTACGTGTCCATTTTTTACTTTGTGTCTCTTTGTCTGCTCATGTCTGATTATAAATTGTATTTTCAGTTAAGGTGTCTGAAGAGAGATGGAAACAGATGCCAGGTAAGCAGCAGCACTGTAAGTCATCTGTAAGTCACCACCCCTCCTAAACCTCTGACTAGTAATACTTTTAATGTGTACCTTGCAACTGAGGATAAGCTAAAAGATACCTTAAAATTTGTATGCCTTTCCATTTGGATTTCAGGACTATACATCTTTGAGATGAGTTATTCCAAGCTTTATAACACTTTTTATTCTGTGCATAAGATTCACGTAAAACTGGAATGTGAACTATTTGTGTAAATTGTGTGATTAAAGCTAGCATCTTAATTGATTCATATTTTATAATGTCTTAATTTTAAGGGCACTTAACTGACACGCAAGCTCATTTAGTAGAACATTCCCCTATTAAATCTTCTTATTCATTTAAATATTTACTTTCAATGTTTATTATCTGTCTGGAACCATGAACATGAACTTGATTCAAAGATATATTTTCTGCATGCAAATTTGCTGTTATTTACTGAAGTTATTTTTTTTTAATGTGTGTACCTCAGTAGACCTTTGAAAATATCTTCAGATTGTAATGAAGTTTTTCAAGATAAAAAATAAGGGGGGGAAATACCCACTAGAATTCTGTTTCCATTTGCTACAGTAATTAACTTGTCCAAGACAAGTGGATCAGAGAAATTATGTATGTAGGTTATGTGTGCAATGACAAATCTGTTCTGAATTAGTTATAAAAAATATTTAAGAACTGTAAATCCTTTTGTAAAGTTTCATCTTTAACATCACTGAAGTCAGTGAGAAATGTAATGTACTTCTAAAGAAAGCATTATTACTGCTTTCTGTATGTTCTCCTGTCCTTGCCCTTTTTTCCTGTATTTATTAGTCCTGCAGATTCCAGTAGTAGCATCAGGACTGATCATATTAATGTTCTCTTGAAACAAAAAGTTTGGCAATGCTGAAATGTGTATTCGAAGTGGTACACTGGAACTGCACTTGATCACAATGTTTGACCAATTATTATGGCTATTATTTAAATTATATGTTGATTTCCATAGTATTCTGTGGCCGAGGCTTCCATGTATTAAATATGTGTTGCTCTGACAACACAGAAAAGGGTTATGCCATTCCCATAGTTGATTTTTTTTTTTTTGCAATAGTTTGCTTTACCTGTATGATATTTTAAAAATTCACTATCGATTTAATTCTGCATTTGCTGGATAAACTATGAACATGAATTGTTTAAAACTTCACATTTGTGTTTAAATTAAGAAGTCATTCTAAGATTCACGTAAAATGAAGATAAAACTTCACATTTGTATTTAAATTAAGAAGTCATTCTAAGATTCACGTAAAATGAAGATAAAACTTCACATTTGTATTTAAATTAAGAAGTCATTCTAAGATTCACGTAAAATGAAGATGCAGGTATGAAAGAGTTATGTTTTCATTTTCTGCTTATGTCATATGTGAAGAGTAACAAAGGCTATGTATTATTTCCAGGTCTGAGACTTAACAAAGGTACCTCTACATCCCGACCTCCTACTCCTGCCAACTTACATTTACCAGACATGATCCAGCTGAAAGATATTGTTTGCTATTTGTCACTGCTAGAAAGAGGAAGACCTGAAGACAAGCTAGAATGTATGTCCTTTTAAGTTAAATTTATATATTTATTTCAATAAGTCATCAAAAATTCTGATTCTAAATTTTCTGAGTTTAAGACTCAGTTTTTAGTAGCTGCATTATAAAAATATGTTTCTAGGTGACCATTATTGCAGAAAGGATCTTTTATTCTTGCTTATAATATTAACTTGATGAGATTTTAACTAAATTGTATCTAGCACATGCTAAGATGAGGAGTAAGGATCATACAGTCTTCAATTTAAAATAATCCTTTCTATACTGTTGTCTCTTGATTAGTATCAGATCTGAGAAAAACAAATGAAATATACAGAGGATGCTTAGAGAAATATAGAAGTGGTGAATAATCTGTATAAAACAAGCTAATTCAAACAAAGAATAGTTGTTACTATAGGCCATGGGCTGTATAATACTAGTGAATACAGAAAAGCCAAGAATGATCCAACTCTGCAGCACTGTTGGCAATGAGTGTTTGACACTGGCAGCTAGAAATTACTTGTTTTTTTTAATTAGGGGCCTGGTTCATTAAAGCCCAACACCTCTGCCTGTTCAAAAAATAACTGAGAGTTTGATCTGCGAATCAGAGAAAAAAAGAAGGAAAACGTGTGTTTCCCCATTATGGAATTGTAGAAGCCAGTTTTACAGACAGATAAACAGTCCCTCCAATCGTATAGTCCTTACTGAGACCGAATATACTTTGATATACATAGCTGGGCTGTCTATAAAAGAACTGTGGGATGAAGACTGTAATACTGTATGGGAAGGAAATACTCAATATGATAGGAAATGCAAACAGTAACCTGCTTCAGCCAGAATGAGAAATTCATTACAAGGTTACATGACTGCCTGTTGTTGAAGGATCTTGATGTTTCATTACCCGTAGTTAGCTTACAATGACAACTTTGTACTGTAAGGTCACCAATACTTTTGCCTCAGCAAAGATTATAAGGAGCTGTCCCCAAATTTGGTAATACCAGTTTGGTATCATATGATTAGAATATGAGGATGCATGCATGAATGTGCATTCAGAACACAGCACGGGAAAACTGATATCCTAGATTTGAATTCAATTTACAATATAATAATTGTTTCATGGTAGTAAGTTATGCGAGGCTGATCAGAGCTGTGCTCTATGCACAAACCATAGCATGAAATGGAGATCAGTTGCCTGCCCTGGTGTCAGGAATTGGTGCAATGAAAAGGGGGAAAGCCAGAGGAGTAGATGATGGTTTTACTGTAGGGGATGTTCCTTGAACTTCCTGCAACAGCAACTGCAGAGGCAAAAGACTATGATCTATATGATTTAGGAGTGAGAGAGCCTGATCTGATAAATGTGTGGTACCTACATGTTTTATATATTCAAAATCATTTGCATTTACTACATATAATTAAGGACATGGTTATTACATAGTTTTATTTTCTACTTTGTCGTACAGAGCTGAAATATACCACATATTGTCGCTTTTTTTCGCCAAAATTTTGTCTTGTTGTGTTCCATTAGTGTGCAGAATACCCTGTTGATTTTAGTTGAATTGGCCTTAGAAATTAATGGTATAATTTAACCCTTTGTCTGAAATAATTTTATAGCAGTATGTCTTGTGGCTGTAAGGTAAATTATGAATTAGTAGCAGTGGAGGGAAAAAAGAAAGGATAGATTATTTCAGAGTTGCCAACATTAATATTAATACTAATCTCAAATCATGATTATTTTTTTTTCTGTTGACAAGAAATGGAAAGACTCTGAATCATAACTGTATTTGGAAACTTGATTCATGACAAGCAGAACATGGAAGCAGTGCTTTCAAATAAAATGTGATAAAAGCTGGAGGATTTATTAAGATGAAATACGCTAAGACAAAATAGTGTTTAGGTTTTGGATCTGTATGATCTATGGATTTTCATAGATTTACAAATATTCCAGCAGGTGAATGGATTCTCTAACCTATTAACAGAGGATTTCTAGAGGTCTTAAGCACTGCGATCCTTACCTGTTTGACATGCTCAGCATATCTATTAGTCGTAAACTATATGTGGCCTGAATATAAAGAATATCCCAAACTTTCCTAGCCAAGATACATTGGAAGAATTCAAGTTCTCTTTTTAAAGTCATACTGCAAATAGTTCAAGGAGCATCTATATTATTAAGTACCTTCAGGCTCTGTTGCTCAACCTGTAGACTTGATCCATAGAAACCCTGTTCAGCTCCCCGTGTTGTTTTCACATGTACCAAGATTTGCTTGCTGGTGTTCACACTATGATTCTTGAACGTGTAAGAAAGACCCCTTGTAAATATGCAGGGTGCTTCCTAAGAATTGAACAGTGGTGTTTCGTAGCTCAACTTTTCTTCCTTTAATGACCCCAACAGCAAAAGTTATTAGCTCACAGTCACATGAGGCTTTATCAGCACAACCCATTCCTCAATTTGTATGTGTTTTTTATCAGTATAACAAGGACACCAGACATGTATCTCTTGTGAAACTGTTCAGAAAAATGCCAGGAGGCAGTATGAAGGGCATTAGACATAAATGGTGTGGAGGAAGTATACGACCTCCACAGGTACCATAGCTTTACGAACATAAGATGCTTACCAGTACTCAAACTTCTCTCCTCTATTATGAACAGAAGCTTCAAGAATTATGAGCTGTAGGGGTTATTTTGCCAGTTTATCTTATCGGGATCTTATGTCCAGGTTATTCTGTTTCTGTTCTTTCCATGCCAACAGAAGCTTCAAGAATGCCACGCTATTCTCTTGAATTTTTGCAGTAATATGATTAGTTATAGTCTGTCTTTTTGCTATGCTATGCAGTTCTTGGACACTCAGGCTTCTGTCGAGAGTGACAAGCCTAACAGTTTTCAAAGTGCGTGCATTGGTGAAAATAGAAAGTGCATTCAGCTCTTGTTTGTGCTTGTATTTCTGAGAATGAATTCCCCAGTTTCTTCTCAAAAGGACATAATTTTGAACTTTTGGAATTTCTGGGATTCCACCTTTTGTCATAGGCAAGATTAGAAGTCCAGAGGTTGCAGGTGAAAATATAGCAGTGCAGCAACTGATATCATCTTGTTAATCAATTTTAATATATTTTTAATTGTTTAAAAAAGATATGCATTCTAGTAGTAGAAATTGAGTGGCCAGTCAGTGCTATCAGGTAAGAGGGTGGGAAAAGAAATATAAAAGATTGACTTGGGCTCTGTAGTCTGCGTCACAACTTTTGTTCAGTTTTTTTTCTAATTTTGTTGTTGGTTTTTTTTTTCCTAGAGTGTGTAAATCAGCAAGAACATAAATATTTAGCAGGATATGAATAGAAAAGAGATTGCATGCCGCACGAATAACATAGTTTTTCAAAGTCTAGCCAAGAGCACAGATTGAGCCTTTTCACTAACCAATACATATATAATCTGAGAGACTTTGTTTGCTACAAAGGTGAAACAGTTATAATTATGCTAATGTCTGTTTTTTAAATGACTGATTAGAACTACTGATTCATGCTAAAGGAAAAAAAAAACTTGTAAGCACTACTTCTCTGGAGTGGGTAAAGATCAAGGAGACGCTAAAACTTGCTTTCGTGATAACTATAGAACATTCTTTCAACCAGTGTATTACAATTGCAGAGGAGGAGGCAGGAGAACCAAATGATTTGAACTTTATCACGGAGTGATTTAGTGATTCATCCCTATGGAAACTGTAAATGCTTACTGGTACCTTTGCCAGTTAATATTAGCTGTCGTGTTCTGAGCAGCTTTTGTAGAAGGCGTACAAGCAGGGACAGTACCAATCTCTGGTGGCTTTTAGCATTAACTGTTGTTTTACACTGAAACATTTCTGATATGTAATTCACAAGCAAAGAAAGATATTTTTATAGGTTTTCTTAGCCTATAACTAATGAATAATGGACCTTTGTAGCTTGAAACAATGTACTACAGTAAATATCTTCAATCTTATATTACAGCTCTTAAGAGCAGTGCGATATAGTGGCAAAAACTACTGAAGTGGTAGAGAGGTATAGTACTTACCATTTTTCCCCACAGTTAAGAATAAGATAGGGGATATTAAAGAAGCAAACCAATCTATATAACAGTTAAATATGTTTTGCTGTAATTAAAAAATAATCAAATTCTTTCTGAACTTTACTTTCTAATTGCTAAGAATTTCCTTTCATTTCTCATTATATTGTTTCCTGAAAACTGTGATAAGCTTTGCTTGGAGAATTTATTGGACTGTAACAGCATTTGCTGTGGATCCAATGTGGTGGGATTGTTCACTGCTAAATAGAATCATAGAATTGTCTAGGTTGGAGGTCCAAATGACCTTTGAGGTCATTGAGTCCAACCATTAACCTAACACTGCCAAAACCACCACTAAACCATGTCGCTAAGCACCATGTCATATGGTCATATGAATAGGTCATATGTTAGGTTTCCAAAGATATCTGATAAGACAGTTTGTAAGCAGATTGCTTGGTTTGTGCTGTCAGTGAAGGCATTACAGTGTCCTGGAACCACTTGTCTATGGGCTCTCTTCTTACTCCTTAGACAATAGATCTGAGGGGCGGAAAGAATACTTTTGAAGGGGATGGTGTTTAGATTTCAGAGCTCTGACAAACTGTCCCAGAAAGTAGGGACAAAGAATGAGGTATTCATAGGCTTCTGGTTTTCATCTGTAGCATTCTAACAGTATTCCTACCAAGGCTTCAGGCTTCCTTCTGCTTTGCAATCTAATGCAGTATACGGTCAGTAGACTAAGCTGCTTTGAAATATCTTGATAATGGTGGACATAGCCACTCTTGTGGCTGGAATCAAGTGATGATACAAACTTGAAGGTCTATGTTCTTTCTGGATATTATCAAAATGCAGCTATTCTTGTCTGGGTAGCTCCCCAAAATGTTGGGAATACGTTTTCATATTGATGACGCAAGTCTGGTCCTGGGAGGAGTCATGCTGGGAGTCTGTGAGGAATGTTTATTGTTTGATTTGGCTGATTAGGTACTTCAAATAATAATCCTCTGTTTCATTTAGTTGGTCAGAAAGCATTTCTAAAGCAGTATCACTATTGAATAGTGATAGCTGCAACCAAAGGAGTAGGATAACATTGTAACTTAAGCAGGCTTACCAACATTTGCCTGACTAATTGTGTGTTATCCTATGTCTGGTGACATGACAGAGAAGGGCCTTTTGGGGGTACCATGAATACATATCATTTCTAGGAGGAATCAGAATTAAATTTACAGGCCAAATTAGCTGTTGGAGTGATTATGTGGAAAAGGTGCAATTGCACTCTCCTGCTAATATGTCTCGTTGGAGGCATTGTGGCAGGGTAGTCGCTGAGTGAACCTCTGCATAATACGAAGTGTTTGGTGGGTCTACAGTTAGTGTGACTGTTAAAGGAAAATGTTTATGTTTGTCCTTTCTTTGAAACTTAGGTTTATTGTTTTGTGTTTTGGTTTCGGTTTGCTTGTTTTTTTAATGAAATAATGTTGTTATGATGTTTTCTGACTGAGTTTCCTTCTCTTTTTGTTTCCTTTATAGTTATGTTTCGCTTATATGATACCGATGGGAATGGATACCTGGATAGTTCGGTAATGTTGTTTATGTATTTTAATACATTGTAAGAGTATGTCATAATGGAAAAGCTATACAAAACTACATTAATCCAAATCAAGTTTATATTTATCCTTAATTAACAGAACCAGTATAAACTATAGTCAATAAAAATTAACCCATTTTGAAACTAACTCTTGAGATTTCTTTTCCTTTAAACTGTAAGTATTTTTTTTTCTTGTAAATGTTAGCTAACAGAATTAGTCATTTTATTGGCAGCTTGCTTTTTTTCTTTTTTTCTTTTTTTTTTTCCTTCTTCTTTTGTATCTCACTGAAGTAAGACAGCATAGAGTGGATTGGTAAAGAAGAGGAGGTGATTCCCGTAAGTGATAGGGGAATAGGGAAGCTAAGTTACATAAAGGTATAAAGTAAATACTGTATCATAGTTTTAGGCAATACAAAATATTAATTAGATAATTAGTGCATAATAAATGCACATGAGAATTCAGAATGGTTCTAGATAAGCATTTGAGCGTGTTTACAAACCGTATTGTATATATGAATATGGAAAAGCACTAGTGATATGTGATCGAGGGAAATTACAACACTGTAATGGTAAGGAAATATGTCTGTATTAGTTTATACTGCCCACTTTATGCCTTATTTCTGTTAGAAAGTTGTTAATTATACAATTGCTGTCAAAAAAGTAGTTTGTTAGGGTGCTGGAATTTAAAGGACCTTACATCATTATATCACATGGCAGACTTCAGATCATGAAACCAATGGTTGAATGAACAACTAGGAAGGAAGAATCTATTACTGCTTTCAACCCAGAGGCTGTCCTTTGTGGGGCTGCATTTCACCTCCCTGCATGCTTTGCGGTCCGTGCCTGATGTTTTGCTAGTGAAGCGGATTCACCTAAGAGTGGACAACTTCCAGTGTAAAGGACATTTCACTAGGAACATTGATGAAACAATGTCACTGAACGCAATATGTTTGAATTATAAGTTGCTTGCATCAGAATTTGTCTTTATAATATTTCATTAAATATTATCGTTCTTTTTCTTTCATCTGTAGGAGCTGGAAAATATCATTGCTCAAATGATGCATGTTGCAGAATACCTTGAATGGGATGTTACTGAACTGAGTCCAGTAAGCATCCATTTTATCACAAGTTTTTAATGTTGCTAGAGATGGCGTTTAATCATGTTGTGATAGTTCATGTCAACATGTGATTCTATATATTAGTAAGATAGAAATAGTAATAGTCTGTACTCTACCATGACACTGTTAATTAGCACTTGTATGAGTCTTTTTCTGATTAAATCTGATCTGCAAAACATTCTTGCTGCAGTTTAAGGCTTTTCTTCAGTGTATGTAGTAAGTAACTTTTATAACACAACTGCTTTGTCTCTTGAAAATTTCTGAAAAGTAACTACCTCTTATTTGTATTGTATGTATTAAGTACACAAGGGGACACAATTTGGTTTGGGAACTTTATGTGATAATAAAATGTAAACAGGAATAAGACACTTCATTTTCTGAACTATCAGAACTCATTTTAATACAAGTGCCATACAAATAATATTTTTCTTGCTTTTTGCATGTCGATGGTGGAATTGGAGATCTGCATTGGAGATCTTTGTGCATTATTAGAATATGGAATTTATGAGATTTTTTTGTTAAACTGTATAGATCCTTCATGAAATGATGGAAGAAATTGACTATGATCATGATGGAACTGTTTCTCTAGAAGAGTGGATCCAGGGAGGAATGACAACAATCCCACTCTTGGTCCTCCTTGGGTTAGAGAATGTAAGTATTAACACAAAAATGTCAAGTTTCTGCTTGCATGTCAGCTGTGGCCCTCAGGTTAGTTTCTCTGTTGCCTGTATAAAGAATGACTTCTCTTTTTTTTACTATGGCAGAATGACATGCAAAGAATGTAAGTGTGTCTTCAAAGTCAGAGGTACATTAGCATGTTTTAAGCAACACCAAATGAGCCAGCTGTGGAGCGGGAAGTTGTAAAAAGCTGAATAATTTGTTCTATTAACAGCATATTGTTAATTCCTAGCTGCAGTGCTATCTGTTAAGAACGTTTTACTGCCCATATGTATGTTACAGCTGGCTTGGAGCAGTGTCTAGGCTTCTCAGCATGGTGCTGTGTTGTGTGGCCTAACCATATGGAGTCCCAGAACAATCTAGGTTGGAAGGAACTTCTGGAGATCACCTGTTCCAGCCTCTTACTTAAAAGCAGGGCTCCAGATTGAGTTATCCAGAGCCCTGTCAAGCCCAGTCCTGAATAATTCCAGTGAGGTGGATTCCACCAGGTCTGCAGCCAACCTCTCTCAGTGTTAGTTGTTCTCAAGGGAAAGAGCTTTTTTCGTAGGCACAGATGGAATTTCTTCTGCAGCATTTATTGCCAATTGGCTCTTGTTCTGTCATGATAAATCCCTGTGAAGATAGTTCTTCAGTCTCTCAAACTACCTGAATAAACTACTAAATAGCAGTATCAAAGAGAACACTTGCACCAAAGGATAGAATGTTATGAAAGAAGAGCTTATGCTCTGTACATTTACAACTTCACATTAAAGATAAGACAGATGTAATATGATTCATTTAATACCAGTTCAACACAGCTGTTTTAACACTGGCGTGTTGCCAGTGCCACCTGCTGTCCTGTATCTGAGCTAATTTTAAGCACATGTATCTTAGCATATGTTTCAAATGCTTTTCTGTCATTTGATAGAAAACATTTTTAATAATTTTTTTTCTGAAGTATTTTTCAGATACTGAGGTGAAATAATAAATAATATTTACTTTCCCCATATACTGCTACAGCCTGAACTAAACTTAGACTGCTGTAGTTGCTCTATGGTATTTTATTTTCTCAAAGAATGGTCAGATTGAGATGTTCCGTAGGGAAATATGCAACAAAACAGTGCTTTTAGCAGAAGATCTAAAATTCTTGCAAAATCTTATTAATCAAATTATCAGCTAAATATCTGAATTGAGGATGACTTTCAGTACATTTGGATCACTGTAAGTGCTAATTCCCTAATTCTATATGTGTGACTGAGTAACAAAAATGTTAAATTACTTCCCTGTCATGAAACAAAAAATCTTCATCAGGCTGTATTCCACAGAATTACTCTAAACAAAGGGCAGCAAATACTCTCAAGCAATCAGTATAGCAGATAACTGGTAGTCATTTTCAGTACAGATTTTTCTTTTGTGACAGGTAGTGTAACTGTTCTGGGAGTATTTTTCAGTGTCTACGCTTCCTTCTTTCTAAATTTAAAAATAAATTCCATGATAAATTAATGCAAATCCTTCTGTAGAGATTTATTTTCATATTAAAGCAAACGCTGTGTAATTAGAAATAAGCTATGCAAATGCATGTTGTCGGACATTTTATCCTTTCGAGTATTTTTACTAGTTATCAGATAATTTATCGTGCTGTTCATAGCTTTACTGTGGAAATAATAAAAATATGATAAACTGATCGAAATTCTGTAGTCTGCTGTCAGCATGCATCAGTGTTTCTGTCATCAAGAAACGTGTGTTTCTTGTGTTGAAGAGACATGTACAGTTGTGAAAAATTATAATGGTATGCAAAATATCTTTTTGATCAATAGGCATAGTTTTATGAGTTGAAAGTTGGAGTAAAATGGATGGGGTGACTTTTAATGCTTTTTTAATATTTTACTTTATTGTGAATGAAGTCCATTACCTACAGAACTGTGCAAGCTGAATTGCTACTCATTTGCTAATGATTTACTAGGAAATGATGCCATCCTCTAAAAGGGCTCCCATTTTTCTTTTCATGTTTAAAAGTGCTCTTGATTTCTTAAACCATTCATGTAATATGTAGAGAAAAGCCAGATTTTATATTTTCCATCAAACCAGCAAAAAGTTACTACTTCTGTTTGTACACAGTTATGAGTGATCAAATCTAAGTGTATTTTAGGATATTGAAAAGTTAAATCAAGAAAGTTAAAACTCTTTAATACCTGTCCATTGTTATTTGTGTAAACTGATAGCATGAATTTGATGTTTTTACAGCATCTAATGTGTTACCCAAGCTCTTCATTCCAGTGCATCATTCCCATTAGTGGAATGCTGTTATTTGTTTTCACATGCTGTTGTTAGATTCTAAAAACCTAGCTTCCCAGGTCTCTGCTTTTTGGATGGTTTTCTCTCTCCTTTTAGTTATGATAACGAAAAGTAAAATAAGAGTCTTTTGGACTCAAATAATAAAGTTCTGATATCTTAAAGTTTTCCATAGGCTGAGTAGTATGTGAAAATAAAGGGCATAACCAACTGGCTTATGCTGCTTAGACATGTCCAGGTAGTCTTCACATGTTGAAAAAGCCAAACCCTCCCCCCCAAAAACAACCAGACAATTCTCTCACCTTCTTTTAACTTTAGCCAACTACGCTTTGGCTTTATGCTGAACTCTGACAATGATGAAATTTTAAATCCAAGAGATCGATTTCAGAGCCTGTCCAGTATGATAATGACAAGGAACTGTCAGTGTAGTTTATTTAAAAAAAATAAATTATGATACCAGTGAAGTCTTGAATTTGTTTTGGGTTGGGGGATAGGGTTGGTTCATTAACTTACTGTGATATACTTAACCCTTGTATAGATCTTGTACAAACAACACAAGATTCTCAGTTGGTGTAATTTGTTATGCTAATATCAGTGAAGCTACAATAATTTATTTCAGTTGAAGGTTTGCCATAGTACCTTCAGAATTCAGCTACATTGTTTGTACTTAATCTTTAGTTTCCTTCAAGAACTATATAAAATGTCAGATATAATGTAAAAGTTTTATATTAAATTTAAAGCCTTTCAATCAGTTTTTATTACATACTATATTAGAAGCTTTAGTTACAATAATCCAAAAAAAATTCAGAGAAGCATTTAAGTGAAATATGGAACTATATTATACGAAAATGAAAGAATAAACTAGTTAGTGTTTATAAACAGTGGGGTTGAGATAGCCTAATCTCTCACAGGTTTGTGGTCTTTGCCTTCTGATTTCATCAGTTAGCCCCTTCTGAAAGACAGGAATATTAGGGTGTTACTAGAAATATTAGCCAGACAACTGTTGCCAAATTAAAAAAAAATAACAAGGAAATCTGCCTGACTTTCCTTTTAATTTTTCTCTCTCTGCCCTTCATCCCCCCACCCTTTTTCTAGACTTTCATGAAACTTCTAGTGCCCTCTCAAATTTAGTTGGGATTACTGAATTAATTTAAAAGTTGCTGGAGCAGTTTATAGTCATGGACATAAAGGGACAAAGAGCATAAAAAAAAATCTCTTTTCTCTAGGAAATTGACCTCAATATCCAGTTTATGTTACCTTACTGGGTTTTATGCTTTCTGTTTCCTCCTAAACCTTGTGTTTCGAGTTGCTGTGAAGGCAGAATTTAGAAATACACAGTTTTGAATCTGGGAATATTCCAGGATAGAAACAATGTATTCTTATTTTGGTGCTTTTCAAGGCAATTGGTGTGCTAAACAAACAATTTCAGTAAAAGAGAAAGAATTTAAATAAGAACTTAATTGTTTCTTATTCTATAGGGGTACTGTGATACACATACTGTTTGGAAATTTGTTTTGTGAGAAAAGACCATGAAATTGTTTATGTATATAATCCATTTGTACTTGGATGGCTACACTTTTTCCACTTAGCAGTGGCTGAGTATGTTCTGTGCCACACCTACTGAAACCTTTGTCTTTAAGACCCATAGTTCTTACTCTGAGGTATTTAGTTGTACCAGTTTCACGGAAGTTGTTCCAAGAAATTTTCTCATGAAAAGTGAGAATTTCATGAAGAAAAAAAAAAAGGTAACTGTAGAGGAAATTGTTATTTATGTGGTGCAATTTTTAATAAATGTATGAGGTAGAGATTTTTTGCCGAGTGTCACACTTCAGTCTGCAATTTTTTACAGTCCTCATCAACTTTCCAAATTTATTATTGCTTCTTAAGGCAATAGTTTGCTGGACTCCCATTGAAACACAGGTTGGACAGAGGTGTTCCTGCATTACTCCTTCTGGTTGATAATTACACTTTTGGGAAGTGGCCTATTGCATACTAGTGACCGTGAGCCTATTTATTCTACTCCTCCACAGTAGAAACCTTCAAAATTTCTGAGCTTTTTATTTCATTCTCTGTTAATTAAAGTAGATCAAAATTGTCAGTGAAGTTTGAGAGTTACTCCATTGACTCTCCTAGCATTGCTTAAAATGTCCTTTGTAATCTGGGCACAAAAAGCCATTTAATGACAGTTTGCTCTTAAGGGGTTTTTTCATCCATGAACATTGTACTCTGCTCTTCATTAGAAGTTCCTCACTTGCACAATATTATTCCACCCTGTTCTAATAAAAGCACTTGATTTCTCTTCTAAAGTAATTCCATGCCAGATGTTTTGGTCTCACTTTTCTTGTAATGGATCATTACTGTCACCTCTGTCGGTGATTGTACAAAAAGTAGGTATAAACTGCAAGTTCGTAAGTGCTAGTTTTAAAAAAAATCCTGTGTTTGAGGAGTGGAAAGTATTTTATTTCCTCTTCACTGGCCACTAGATGTCATGGTTGCACTGTATCTGGTACTGTACAGTTGCTGAAAAGCTGCCCTAAGATGAGAGAGAAATTGTAACAACAGTAAATGCTTTGTAAAGTCATCAATAATCTGAAACCAGGTGACTGTGCCTGTCTTTTAAGTCACCAATTGTAATTTTCAATCCATTTCACCTTTTAAATCAAGGTAAATCTCAAAGAGACATTTGTGTTGAAGTGTGACTATGCTTCAATTAAATCAGAAGGAAATGCTCTTAGAATTTTATTTTGGATCCTCGAGCAGCAAATATTATGCTATTACACTCAAAGAATTTAATAGGTAACTCTTTTTTAACCATGTTGATTAAATATGGGATGTAATACTCCAGTGTGAATCCATGCTTGGGAAATACTGATTCTTACATTTTATATTACATTAATGTTGGCTTACTTTTTGAGCTCTGAGTATGTGAAAGTGGAACCAAACTGGGGACTTGCAAACATTTGCAAGTCTGGTGTGGGATTTGCTGCACCATGAGGAGTCCCTCTCAGGCTGAAGTCTGAAATGACTGTTAAATACCTAGGCAGTTTGGTAGAGTTGTATTTCTTTCGTTCAGCGAGGAATGAGGGTGATCTGGCCTTTTATTTTCTCCGGTCATATTTTTATAAGTCCTTTCTGAAGTTTGGCGGGTGAGTTTTCTAAAAGGCTGAAGTGCCGATGGGCCATATGCTAGTTCCATATGTACAGAGGGCAAAACCAAACCCCTGCGAGAAGAAGCTGTAGCTTGCCCTCTTTGTGCCAGCTCCTTACCAGCTGGGAAGCAGTCACCCTAAGTGACAACGGGAGCTATTTTACCAGTATCGTTTCATGGCATTGCCAGCAGAGGGGGTAATGTTAATGCTTTGGGAGACTCCGTAGCAGGAGCTGCTAAAAAAGTGCACATCTCTCTTCTTGACAGTGCTGTCTACTTTTATGCTGTGCTCTCTCGCACTTCTTTGCAGGAAGTTTGCAAATGCCTTTCCTTACTACGGTCCATCCTTTGCTTTTGCCCGTAGGTTGGTAAAAGCCCTGGAGAAGTCAGAGGTAACTCTAACCTGTTCTATGTATAACGTGTAAAATAAATGGTATTTCACAAGGTATACAAATTTACCATTATTTAAAATGTAATTTCTGCAGCATTTCAGTCCCTGCAGATGACAAGTGACTAACAATTTAGGGACAGGGAACCGTGGTAGTGTGGCTAATTATGAAGCTTGTTTAAACAAATTTATTTCCCCTCCTGTGCTCCGTTTTCTGTGCTGTCATTTTCTCATGTGCATATTAATGCTTAAGCATTTCTGGATGATCAGGATAGTACACTGGATATGTGAATGAAGGCTGGGGAAGTGATTTTCTTTTTTCTTTCTCCAGCACACATTGGGGACACACCCAAAATATCTCAGAAGTTTGAGGAGCCCTACTGAGTAGCATGTCTCTTGAATGAAGTTACTCACTCTGCAGTTGAACCACAAGAGACTTAGAACCCCCTCTCCCCAACCCAAACTTAGTTTAGATATTAGGAAGAAATTCTTTACTCTGAGGGTTGTGAGACCCTGGAACAGGTTGCCCAGAGAAGTTGTAGATGCCCCATCCCTGGAAGTGTTCAAGGCCAGGCTGGATGGGGCATTGAGCCACCTAGTCCAGTGGAAGATGTCCCTGCCCGTGGCAGGGCGGGTGGAAATACATGATCTTTAAGGTTCCTTCCAACTGTAACCATTCTATGATTCGATGATAAAACAAAACTTGACATGAATTCTTTGCTGAGATCAGCAAAGAACCTAACTGCGTTTGTATTAAAAGGAAGTGCTCTGTGGTTTAATGGCCATCCTTCTCACCTTTCCACTGACTGAACAATACCCAAAGATCAGTCACAGAAATGTCTTAAAGTCATGCAAATATTTTTAAAATTAAATGAAAACAAAGTAACAGTAGACAGTGAAAGAATAACTTAGCAGACTTGCTAACATCCAAGATTCTCCCTTGATTGCTTGTTACTGACTCTTCTCATAGAAAAGACTGAGCATGCTGGTAGTCTAGACAATCTGTAGCTATTGTAAGGGATGCTTGCTAGGATGAAAATTACCTTTTTAAGTCTCAGAATCTTGAGATTTGTGCTTGAAATCTGAAGATCTCTTTGGCTACTTTTATTGACAAATATCTAAAAAGCTGAACTAAGTGAATATTAAACCAGATTAGGGATGTGTAACTAAATTCTGTGACTGCATAAAATTCTCCACTAATTCTAAGGCTGTCTCTTCCATGGTCGACTTGCTTTTTAAGGTCAGGTCCTTCTGATAATCAAATCCATGGTAGAAGGGTCAGGACCATAAGTTAAGAGAACCATTGTTAACAAAATAAATGTTACTGTTGTCATTATATGCTAAAGTCTGTGTATGGCATCTGGAGGCTTCATTTGCAGTGATGTATAATGAAGTGAGGAAGAGATTTTTACTGTACCTGCTCTGCTTTGAGATCTTCTTAATGACTGTTTGTTTTTAAACTCTTTCTCAGGATATGGAAGCAAAATGAGCGAATGTCAGTAAATGCACTGATGTGTCAGAATTGTGGATTTTATTCATACTTAAAGACTTGCATTGAGGGGGCTTTGTTTCACATTATGTCTTTTTTTTTTTCCTTGGCAGTGTTTTAAAAAGTTATGTGCATGCATAATCATATGCAGCACTTTATTGCTTATTTTTGGCAGTGCACAAGAGCAAAAATTTAATTTGCTATTTTCCAAAAGTGCATTGTGTTTATGTAATGGATTTGCATCAGTTGCAGTCTGTAACACAGTTAAGTGTTTTAATTGGCAGAACACCCACATCAAGACTTGTTTGTTTTTCTGATAAGGAAAATGCCAGCTAAGTTAGTCCATATGTTCTGTTCAAATAAGAAGTGACATATTCACATGTAATGGCCATTCTTTAAAAATAAAATTAAAATGAAAAAGTAACACAAAACTAATGTCAAAGAGGGGCAAGCTTATGCATAATTATGAATTTTTGTTAATTTTCATAAATAGCAAATATTTTTCTAAGGAAAGCTGGTCAGCTTGCATTTTAAGTGCCTTGTGGTTTATGACTGTATCTGTTGATGACCTGAATAATGTTAAAATGAAAGTGTACATTGTTTACTGTTTTTACTTGGAAGGATTTACGTGGTCTTTAGTGAATAGTTGTCTACTTTCAGAAGACTTGAAACTCACGTACTGTATTGTAGTTTAACAATACTCAAAATGTGTGAAATGTGGTAGTAAGATGGAAAGCAAAATAGAAGTTACAGAGCTCCATTTAATGAAATACATCCTCTTCAGCTGCCAGTCATGAAGGAGCTTGACAGCCTTCTAGTGCTCCACAGCTGCAGAATCTATTTCTGCTTCTTCAGGGGAAATTGGAAAACTTCCACACTCTTTGCCAGCCCAAGAATCCCACATTAGGCATCTGCTCTGCTCTTTCTGCAGAAAGAGGACCCTGACATTGCCCAGCTGTCAGAGACGGCATTTGATCTCCCGCTGATAATATTGGGGGAACTCCACTTAGGCTCTGATCCTGATATCTCAACAAATAAAAAATATTCCAGCTGACTTTGGTTCCTTTTGTTTCTAGGGAATTTGTAGGAATTATTCAAAGTTGTGTTCCAGCTAGGACCTGGCTTTGAAGCAAACATTCTTAATTTCTTGGAGTGTTAATTTTCCTTCAGGATTTTTTCCCACAAGGATGAAGTAGTCTTCATCATCTTTGACTTGTCATTAATGGCTAACTCTTAGAATAGAGCAATACTGATTTTTAAGGACATAACTCATGCAGTATATGCTAATATAGGAGAAAACTGAATTTTTATTAAAATTTATGTCCACTGACTTACAATGACTGTCCTTATCAGTGAAAACCATCATATTATTGAAGTCAGGAATATTGTATAAACATGATTACAAATATTTTTATAGTTTCATGTGAGAAATCAGAAACTGGATGAGAACCAGCTGTTGATGTGGCTTCTGAGAACTAGGGGTTGATGTGGCTTCTTTTAGCTATGTGAAAATTTCTTTTTGGTAATGAAATAACCAAGACAACCATAGTGTTTCAGTAATACACAACAAAGAATCAAACTACTGCAGCCCATTTCCAGCTGGTAGGCATTAGCTGCCTTTGTTCCATTGGATGTTATATTTGTTAAAAATAAAAGAAAAAATAAAACAAATCCAATGATATTACATTAGGTTAATCTAATTTTTTAAAAATTCAAAACCTCTGATGATTGCAAAAAGAAAAAGCCTGATGGCCACACTTGCCAGGAAACCTGGAACTTACAGAATTAATTTAACATCTGTACCAAGTGCACATAATTTTAAAAACCTTCTAATAACAGTGAGGTCTCAGAATGATTCTATTGAGAAGGAAGAGAAGAATCATGCAACTGAAAGCTTACTTTCACAAACAGAAGTGTTTTGATAGTATTTTAGTTGTGCACATGAGTTACAGGGAGCCCCTGAGTTGTAAATGCCGATCAGTGGATCAATCTATTCATGCAAGATTTGATTATAGTGCTGTAGCTAACTGAAAAATGTGGACTTAGCTGTAAGGAATTAAATTTTTAGAGAAGAGATCCAGGATGTAAATTTCACCCTTAAATACTTGCATTTTGATAGACTATTGGCAGTAGGTTAACATAAATTAAAGCTGGAAATAGGTATTATTGTAGTGTGGTTAGATTTCCCACTTCACATATGTTGATACATGTCCCTAATTCTAAGGGTCATTAAAAATATCTCTATAGACTTTTTAAAATCCTTTCTGTTGTTCATTTGGGGAAGTTTTACCATCTAATCTGCAGCACCTTTATTTTTAGAATTAGTCTAGAACAAATTTTGGTGAGTTTTATTACTAGTTGTAATTTAATATCAGCCTAAATTTATTGCTAGCACTGTGTTACAGTGTTGACAGCAGCCTGGTGTTTTTCTGAGTCGTTTTTGAAACACATGGACCTCCATGAGCTTCTGAAGAATTTTTTATTATATCATTGCCTCTGTATTTAGAATGATTATACTGTGATCTGGTGTAGAGTATTAAACGAAGTAACAGCTTGTCTTTTACATTCTTGAGTCAATCTCCAATTTTTATTGGCACTTATATATTTCATTGTTTATTTTATTAAGTGAAATCTGTTTCTTTTATGTCCTGTGCAGAATGTGAAAGATGATGGGCAGCATGTATGGAGACTGAAACACTTTAACAAGCCTGCCTACTGTAATCTTTGTTTGAACATGCTAATCGGAGTAGGCAAGCAAGGTCTCTGCTGTTCTTGTGAGTATACGCATTTCAGTGTCCATTTGCATACATGTCTATTCCCAGAAATGTTGCACTTGCCGCGTAACAAAGAACTAGTAGCTACCCAATATAAACCCATTGCCAGCACGGTGGTGTCTCCCCCTTTTTCTTCTATGCTTGAGCGCTCAATGTTCCATTTTTAATTTTTCAGGATATTGGGCTTTCAAAGCTGTTGTTTGAGGGAGTTTTCTGTATTATAATAGCTCTCAGTGTTAGTTCCCTTTGGAGTCTGCCCCCTTTTTTTTTTCTTTTCTTTTTCTTTTCTCTTAGTAAGTATCATGCTTATTTATTTAGTAATAATTATTCATATTCTTTTGTAGGTGTCAGCTTGACTAGCATCTAAGTCCCATACTTTTTTATTCAAATTTTGCAAAGAATTCTTGGTTTGTTAATTGTGAAGGTAAAAATCACAGTTTCCCAGAAATCAAGTTTCTGTAACACTTCAAAAGTTTTGTATGTTTACTTGGTTTGTAACCATGAATTTCAGTCTTGCCACCCTTTCACAAATTATCCGATTATAGATTTTAAGGTAAAGGAACGCGAAAAAACTTCTGCATCTAATTTGACCTTCATTAGACTATTAGATGTGGTTTCTACAGTTCAATTCCTTGTATATATCAATATCCGTGTATCTCCTAATAATCCGTGTTTGACCAGCTCATAACCTTTATCTTGAGAAACCAAATCTTGCTGAAAGACACCTTGTCTCTGTTTCAATGTTTCAAGAGATGGATGATCCATATCCTTCTTTTGTGGTGTGTTCCAATGATTGATCATCTTTTTTTAACAAAGACCTATTTTCTGATTTGAATATATCTGGTAGACGGTTCCAGTGATTGGTTCGTGTTATGCCCTACTCCATTAGATTAATGAGATCTTTAGTACCCACTGTATTCTTCTCATGATGGTATCAAGTCACCTTTCATTGTTCTTTTTGATAAATTAGTCAGTTTCTTAGTGTAACTTACTTTCTCCATTTTTGGTATGAAAGATAGCCCATCACAGCTGATCAGGACCTTTCTGCCTCTACAGTTCTATTGATTTAATTTGAGATTAGTCTGAATGAACGAGGATTTTGGAATCAGCTGTTACTCTCTCCTATGAGGGCCACAGATCTCTTTAAAACATAATTCAGATGTAAATCTTCCACGTATGGCTTTTCACATTGTATAATTTCATTCACAATGCTATGGAATGAGAAAGTTACATTTATTAAAATTCAAACAAATAGAAATTGCATAACTTTAGATTAATAAATGCTGATGACAGTTGCAGGAATATATATAATGCTGAATTGACTATTAGATCTTGATATGTTACATTCTTTCATATTCTTCTATGTCTGACTGATGTAAACTTAATCCTTGTGAAGAAATATAAGCCCCGTATATGTTTGAAAGAGAAAATTCTATTGAGCAAATAATGTAGGTCATCTTCTTCAGTAGTATTCAGAAATGTGTAGATGAGTTATATAAAGTAAACTGCCCCAAAAAGACCAGCCTTACAAGAGCTGTAATTTTCTCTGCTGCAGTGTACCTCTTGAAAATTTGTTTGTTGCTGTGCTTGGCATTTACTTGGTGAGAACGATGGTCCCAGAGTATCTGAAGAACATCCACATGCTCTTTCCAGTTACTTCATGCAGCAAGGGGCATGAGTCTACTTACAAAACTCTTACACTATTTCCTTATCTCGCTAAGATTCTTCACTATATTTTCAAAGCATTGCTATAGATTTCATTATTTGCATTTTAGATTGTGTGGGAGGAAAAAAAAAAAAGGAAACTGCAGGGGGCTTGACCATCCCTCCATGGTCCAATCAACAATGTTACTCCCTGCAGTTTGTCTGATTAATGGCTGCACCTCCCACTGGGTTTGTGTAATAGGTGCAAGCAAGGTGTTTAGAAGTACTTTGTGCTTAATTGCTCTCGAGGTCAAAAGCGTGAGACATATACCATGCAGGGAGAAATTCATTCTCAGTTTTTAATAGTTGACTCTATTGAATGCAGGTAGAGGCTGTAGCATTATTTCCTCATCTAGGCACGTTTGTATAGTTGAAGTCAGGAGAGCTTTGCATTGTACCCTGACATTTGTACGTTTTCCAAATGCAGCTAGTGTGATCTTTACAGACCTGATCAACAATAGGAGTTACCTAAAACTGGTGTGGAGGGGTTAGGAAAGGAAAGCTTCTCAGGAGTTGGTATTTGGGAAAGTAAGAGTTAAAGTTGGGGTGATTACATGGAATGCATGAAAACAATTGCTATCTGAAAATGGACTAATCAGCCATTTAAGATTTATAAATCAATAGAAGGAACAACATAAATTCATTGGCTTTTATTTTTGTGCTTGCCAGCTGCTCTCATGCCTATAGTTTGTAAAAATATAGATTTCTTTCTACTAGTAAATGACACCAAACCATTTGGCAGTCATCAATTTGTCTTTAATATTTTTGTCATTTGGGAATTATTGTGAAAAATTTAGTGAGCTCTGATTTAATTAAGCATTTCCTGTTATGCAATGATAGTGCATTCTTGGATTTCTCGCTTGCATAATATTTCCTGTTCTAATTGGCCTTTTGTATTCCATGGAAAAAGCAGTCTAGTTTTAGTTTTCATTGACTGATTGGATTGATTATATAGAGATGGCATGCTGGTAATGTTTTTTGTTTCATAAAAATGTAGTCAGAAACACCATTGTCTTGACTTCTATTAATGTGTTTTCTTTTTTCAGTTTGCAAGTATACAGTCCATGAGCGCTGTGTCTCAAGAGCTCCCGCATCTTGCATCAAAACATATGTGAAGTCCAAAAAGAATACTGATGTAAGTTTGGGGTAGCATTAATTTTGCCATGTACCTTTTAATTTAGTAACTCTATGTATATCCACATTTTTCTTTTGCAGGTAATGCACCATTTCTGGGTAGAAGGCAATTGTCCAACAAAATGTGATAAGTGTCACAAAACTATAAAATGTTACCAAGGCTTGACTGGACTTCACTGTGTTTGGTGTCAGATCACAGTGAGTATACTATGGTATAACCTTTAGCACAGGTTAGAGAGACAAAAATCTGCCTATCTTTTTTTATCACCTCATGATTCAAAAGGTCTCATTAAGTTTTGTCATCAGGAATGGATAGTGTGCATTTAAGAAACGGCATATGCAGAATATTCATAGGAGTCCTTAATTGTTACAGGCAAATACACTTAAAGGTCCACTCTGCTTCAAGGCAATATACAAGTGGAAATAATATATGTCATTCTAAAGAGCAGAATTCCCAATCTACATTACAGAAAGATTATAAAAGAGTTTTCAGTACTGGGGGAAGTCAAGGTCACTGTGACACTAGGGCAAAATCCTAATTTGTGGTGTACTGACAGGCAAATAAAATTGAGGACATCTTGTAGGATACAGTGTTTTCAGGTGTCTGGAAATAATAGCAGAGACATCTTGATAATATACTAATCCGTGCACCAAGTCTAATATATACAACTTTTGTGTGCTCCTTATTCAGCATGAACCAATAACTGAAACTAATGACATTCAAGGAACACTGCCCTTATAAGTGAGATCTTCATGCTAGAAGGAACAATGCCAGTATTTCTGTTCCTAGCTAGGGCAGGATTTAAATCTAAATGGGGAGAGATTCAGCCTTCCTTTTGGGTTTTTGATTTTTTTGCTGATATTATTATTGTTATTGTTACCGAACAGCAGTTGTTTGTTCAGTGTTTTAAATAATAATGTGAGACTGAGGCATTAGTGAATGTTTGTTTTCACCATACAAGTTTGCATGTTTTATGACATATTTTCTTAACACAAGAATACAAAATATAAAACATCATCAAAGAAAATAGATCCAGGATACTTTCAGTGATAAGCTGTCATGATTACTTAAAAACCAATATTTTAGAAGAAAGCAAATATGTAGTCCAGATTGCTGTCAAAATTTGGATAATTTATGTAGAGAGTAAAACACCCAATCCAAAATTTTCGCATGCAGATAATTAAGTGTAGGCAATGGCTATCTGTGTTTAGATAGATAAATAAGAGTATTCCACTCTAGATATAGAAGGCTTTACATCTGTATAATATGCGTATGTCATTCAAGAAATACATATTATGTAAGGCTCCCTCTTAAAGTAGAAGGAATTTGCAGATTCTGTAGCTCCTCAGAAAAATTATTTCCCCATTATTTCATGTGAATCTGAACCAGATTTGTAAAGGCCTTTTACTTCTCAAAGATACACACCAAGATTTAGAGGACTTTCATAAGAACAGATATTCACAGAGTAAATACCAAGGAATGGTTTATCATTGAAATCACTGTGAAGAAGGAGGCTAAATTATTTTGAAAATATTTTAGGGGCTTGAGTGCATATTTAAATACTTAAATATCAAAATTCCAATTAAAAATGGGCCTATGTTTTTTGACAGACAAAATTGAAAATGGTGGCACTGAGGTTTACAATTTTGCAATTGTATTTCCATCAGTAATTTAAAGATTTTTATTTTCTGTAAAAGGAATGTTGTATTTTCAAAATAGCTTTATTAATATTTTCATTCATTTTTTATGGCTTCAGGTGTAAATTACACAGATAAGTGAACAATGAGTATTTCTAAACTTTGAAAAATATTTAAATTATATGTTTTTCAATTTCCTATTCACTTTTCTTGCAATTCTGTGTATTTTATATATTCTATTGCAATAACTTTTTTGTTAATAGTAATAACTTTATTACTGAAAAAATGGTGTTTTAAAAATCTAACAGATGCATGATTTTGAATGGATATTCTGAAGTTATATAATTATCATCACATCCTTCAGACATTTTCAACTCCTTGTACAACAACACATTTAGAGCTTGTAGCTGACATATTTTTGTAATGTAAGAGGATGCAAGTTATTACGCAACTAATTCTGAGCCTCTTTCATGCATTTTAAATATCTCTCCTTCTTACAACTTAATAGGGTCACTTCTAATGTCAAATAACTGAATCAAATCCTGAAATTTAGAGATGTTTTTCACTAAGGAGGCTTGTTATACTGAGTTCTTAGCCAGGCCCATGATTCCCTCTTCCAGTAGTAGTGGTAGTTCTCTACCACGGCCTTGTAAATGCTTTTTTCATTATTTTCTCTCCAGCAAATACGTTTTTTCCTGCTTTGCAAGTATCTGGTTGTGAGGGAGGTAATATTCTAAAGGAGCTAGGTTTGGGGTAAGGGAATTTTGGGGAAATTATTTAAAATCTGCTAAAACTCTTTTTTGAGAAGAGATGCGTATTATTTTATTACATTGTCTCAAAGTGTTATTTTCATTAAACCTACATATCTTCTACCACTTCTGTTGTCTGCTATGCGCCAATTCTGTTGTCAAAGATCAGCAGAGACTAATAAGAAGATTAAGCTATTTTTTCTTAGATAAGTTTGCATGCCACCGAGTAGCAAAGCTGCTAATTACCACTGAATGTGTGAAGATACTTTTATTTGATGTAACATGGCCTGGTGTGCATTAATTATGGTACAAGTAGCCTTACCACTGAGGCAGAGAATTAGCATGACAAATGATTTAGATTACAGGGGTACCAAAATACCCTCACAATCGAAACTCGTTAGACTTTTATTTTCTGTTGCTAAGTAACTGCCTGAAAAGGTAACTTTGCAGTATAAATGAATATGGACAAGGCTAATATTAGGTGTCATTCAGTTCAAAATTCAGAAATGTTGTGTCAACATTAACTGTACCAGATAACTTTATGGAGGCCATATTATTGGTAAAGCTTATACACATGAGCAATTCGTACAGTTTTATTGTAACTTTAATAGAGTTCATACTGACATAGTTAAATCATCTAAGGGAAAATGAATCAGTCATTGGAAAAATGTGATTTATAGATGCAGACATTGAACTGCAGATTTTATAACAACTATTGAACCTGTTGAACTAATCCTGTATGCTACCTATTATACTTGTTAAATCACTTGTTAAATAAGATTTTGACTTCAAAATTTCTGATATTTATTCTCCTGGCTATTTTTCTTTAATGCAAATACACATATCTTCTCAAAAATAAAATATTAATCTCTATGGGGATTGCATGTTTACTTGAAGAACTTAACTCAGTTTATTGAATCAATGCAGAAATAGAATCATAGAATCATTTAGGTTGGAAAAGACCTTTAAGATCAAAATAATAAACTTTCACCAAATTTTACAATATGAAGTTGTACTTTATTGTGGCTATCTCTAATAATATTTTGAAGTATACCAATAAAATGTGAATGCTTTGCACAATCCAGGTGCACAGCTGTGCCTTTGTACTGTGTGCTGGATACATATGTTGAAATATTCTATTTAGAGACATTTAAATTGAGTTAAATCCTGAAATATCAACAAGAACTCTTCATTGCTAATGCAAAATATTTCACTAAATATATCAGTATTTGCTGGCATTTTATGTTCATGTTATATATACATTTTTCCCTTCCATCTTTTTAACAATACAGAAGTAAGCCAATACTCTTTTAGTCAGCAGACCTGAGGGTATTGTTTCCTTTTTTTCAGTGTAGAACTCTTCTCATTGCTTGCAGGAAAGCCAGATGAATGCTAAGAATAAAGTAGAAAAATGAGAGGAATTCAGGTTCCTCAGTAGTCGATGGAAGCCTGAACATTGATTCAGTCAAGACCAAATTTTTCCCCAATATAGCTTAAAGCTCTTAGATATTCCTAAAATATTCTCTTTAATTTCATATATATTTTCATAGATACTGCAGCATCACAACTGAATCAGTAGTGACTTTATCAACTTCAGGTAGGAAGCAGAGTTATACCAGTAATGCCAAAGGCTGCCCTGAGTTACCTCGAATTGCCCACTAGCTCAGTGCAAGAAGCTGTATTCTGAAATGAAGGTTTTGATCACCAATAACACTGTGCTGATGTTACTGTACTGCCATGCAATTTTTTGCAAAAAGTTTTCATTTGGTGTGCTGGGTTCAGGTCGCAATTTCCAAACTGGAAAACATTTTGATCCACTGTTCTTTGCTTCAACAGAAATTCGTTGGTTTTGTTAGCCCTGAGAAGCTTTCCACTGCTGTCTGTTTTATTTTCCTTGTAGAACTCTAGTAATAATTAGATTAATTAAATTCATCCCATTCTAGGACTCTTAGACTTCAGTATTAAAATGACTAAGTTGAATCTTCATTTTCTGTCTTCCTGTAGTTGCATAATAAATGTGCTTCACATCTAAAACCTGAATGTGACTGTGGACCTTTGAAGGACCATATTTTACCACCGACATCAATCTGCCCAGTAGTATTGGTAAGTTGTCTGTATGTTTATTTCAAATGTAATCTTCTGTCATAGGTAACAGCTATAATGATGCTGGGACTGACTGCCAGAGTATTTGTTAAATTCACGGAACTGTGTGAACCTTAAACACGATGGGTAATCCTGGCTGACGAGTTTATAGGCACAAGCGTGCTTTATGCTCTGCATATTGCATTTTCCTTCATGTGAGAATGAACTTTCTGTAGGGCATATTATAACTGAAGCTGACTCAGGTTTTATCACTTTACTCAGACTGTACTTACCAGAAACTGTATAGGCAGAACACTTCTACATTTTACATCTTTTATAGATCCAACTTCCCAGAATAATGAAGTTATTCTTATGGACAGTTTTTGCTTGGGATGCATATTGTATATCTGCAATGCTGAGGTCTCTGATCTAAGCCGGAGGTTACCTAGAATGATGACACTGGTCTTGCAGTAAGCTATGCATCAACATTATGGTATATTTTATTCTGCAGTCATGGACAGTAAATTTCTCTGTCCACAAAAACAATAACTCAATTCTATGAAAATAAAAATGCATGCTATGTGTAGGTTGTATAGAAAAGAGCTGACCAGTTTATCATGAAAAAAAAAAACCTCGGAATTAACTTATGTATTCATATATTAAATTGGGTGTTTTATGCTGATGAAAGTCATAGCATCATCATATCCACAAAAGAACAGATATGTGGTCCTCTTACTTTGAATATATTTCAAAATAAGAGTAAGAAATGGTTGAACTTAAGAAAAGAATTATTTATTGCAGGGAGGAAAACCAAGAAAATATACCTTCTGCTCTTAAATGTGTTTCTGATCATTAAGAATAACATTCATGCCTATTGTAAATTACTTTTTTTCTGATTAATCCTTTCGGCTGTTTGTTTATAAACCTGCTAAGGGATGGATGCTAGACTTTGGCCCTCTACTTGAGTAAACTGGGACTATTCCATTGCTGTCAAGGAAGGTAAAGCAATGGAAAGCTGGCTTTAATATTTATGACATATTTTTTAATATTTTTGAAAAGTCATGAGTAGTTTTGTAGTTTGTCTGTAATAGTATTTTATATTACTTGGAGAAGTTCTGAATAATAAATGTAAAATATTATTTTAAGTTTGTTGGATGATTACATTCTGCATTACATTATTTAATTTTCAGGATTTTAGGTCATACTTGAGAAGTTAACATGTAGAAATTATGATTTTGTTATTGGACTGTTTTTGTTTTATTGTTATTTATTGTTTGCCATTCTTATAAACTGAATAAAGCCTCAGCATGAAATTTCATCTTCAATTATATTTGCGTAACTCCATTTTCTTTTCAGGAGAGGAAGAGGGATAGAGGAATTAAGATTTTCATTCCACAATTGGAGTTTAGTTAAGTTGTTTAGAGGACATATAAAACCACTCGAGTCAAATCACCCTTGAATAGGTTTGTTTTATCTGCAAATTTTGAAGGCATAAGCAGAAGTAAATATGTTTTCCTGTATTAGAATCATGTTTCAGTATTACATAATAATAATGTAATATAAAAATGTATTTCAGCACAATGTATATTGTTAGGAATGGAAAATATATTTTACTGTGATTTAATGGCAACTTTATAATTTTGTAGTATATTTGTTCATCTAGTAGTTCTTCCAAAAATGCATTAAAATCCTGAGTATACTTACATTACAAATAATACATCAGTGACCTAGCTAATAGGAGTTCCTCCTAGAAATGATTGATTACAGTGTACATATTTATCTTAGTAATTTTTTTAATTAGTTTCTTCCATTTCCTGTTACGGGGATTCCTTTTGAGAAACAATACTTCAGTGTATGTGAAACCAGCACTCTCAATAATGACAGCAAAAACAGTTAATATGTCAAAATTGTCTAAAGATACAATATTAAGTGTGTCTGTTAATAGAAATGTTATGTTCAGATGTATCAGATATACCTGACAGCGGAAGAGTCTTTCACCTAGGACACACGTTTAGCTTCAATGATCAGCTGAGAATAATATTCTTGCAATGCTACGTATATGCGGAAGGTAAAGAAAAGCAGATAACCACAATACTGTCTCTATCTGGTTTATCCTTGAGTATTTTGAGGCACCAGAGAAGAATTCTCCCGTAGAGTAATTTATAGGAGTTGTGGGAAAATAGCAGGTTGAAAATCTTGTACCTTTGATCTCCCAGAAGTTTTGGCCCTCCCTTCCCATCTGTAACTTTGGAAGTCCAGGCTTCTTCCAGAAAACTGCCAGAGTTCATCTCAGATACCTTCTCATAAGTTTTCCTTCAAGAGTACATGCTAAATCCCTTCTCATCTTTTCTCTTTTGCAGAACTAAGGACATTCATATTTTTACCTTTCTCATCCAGCATGTCTTATTTCTCGAGTTCTTGTAAAGTCCATCTTCGACTCTTTCCGCAGAGATGAAGAGCATTTTTTCAGAAATTGCATTTCACAGCACCATGTATTATACCAGAGCTACCAAACTGGTCTCTCAGCAGCATTTTTTTTTTGTTCAGGTCCATATCCTCTCAGTTTTTCCATTTCCAGGGTATCCATTGACATCTAAAATCACTGCTGCAACTGTGAAGAATAAATAAAAAAACTCCCCTTCCTGGTTGTAATATCACAAAGGGTGACATTTCTCTTCCCCTTAAACATAGCCATCTCGGCTCAGGTGACTGTTCTAAATTACTTATTTAGGGTCTCTTTAGACACAAGAGAGATTCCTCTAAAATAGAGAGACTGGCATGATCCTCTCATACCATCCCTTTTCTTAATGGCTGGAGAGAGAACCTAAATGCCTGGTCATCTGAAAGTTAGGTGGCTGGTCTAAGTTAAATGAGGGCTCCTATCTTCAAAACTGTACAAAGTGGAACTTACCAAATCTTATTCCTAAATATGATAAGCTACGTTCTCAGCTGAAAAAGAAACCATGGGGAAACTCACTCAGTTGATACCGTGCATATCATGAATCACATAACTGTCTAGATTCAATGCCGTATGAAGGTTTTTCATATCTCACTTTGATACTTTTAAATGTTTTAGTAAAGTGTAGTCTGTCAACTTTAAAACTAGTCCTTTTTACTTTTCTGTTTACTGTATATAAAGCTTATTGTATGGTGAAGTTTTTTGTTCAAGTTAAATGAGTTTTGTTATAAACTGTGTGTGCAGATCTCAAGTGATAGTCTTTTAATAGATGTCAGATACACTTTAATGTTACTCTCTTTTATTTCGGTAACGTTTTAATTAATTCATACTGATTGAATAAATGTACATTGAGACTTGTTTCCTAATGAGGGCACATTTAGAGGAAAGGTTTTGCATCATTCTGATATCCTGTGGGTAATTATATCCTAATTACATGGTGGGGGGAAAAAGTCTATAACTCAGTGCTGATATTGTTCATTGGACCCAATTAATTACATACACATAATGAAAGTTCATGATAAGGTTGACTGGCAGTGAGTTTAAAAATCTTTAACTCAATTGAATCCTAGCCTACCAAGAGTACAGAATTAGATCATAACCAGGTTAAAAACTGGGTATTGCAATGAGATGAGTGAGTAGTGAAGAAAAGAGATTGGTCTCTCTTTATGATACAGCGTCTCTCCCCCTGCCCCTTTATGAGGGAGAAAGAGAAAAATGCTAACATCCATTTCGGCTTCTTCATTTCATGCCTTCCTTTACTTTGCTCCGTTTATTGATGAACACATAGGATGTTCTAATTCGTATTTAAGTTTGTAGAAAAGTAATTAGATTTTTCTATTTCCAACCAAAATACATATAGCCTTGGATAATGAGAAATCAACCAATAAAAGCCTACTATTTAATAAATAGTATGATGATTTTCAGTCTCATATTGCTTATGTGAGATTTACAGTGAATTATTTTTTACTTGATTTCTAACATTGGTTTTGAAAACTGTAATTAAAACTGTTAATTGTGGAATAAAAAGAAAATTATTGAATAAATTGTAAAACATAAGGTACCCTGATTACAGTGTGAACGTTAATATGTGGCAGTTATCATTGTCTCCATAGTAACCAGTTTATTTCAAAGTGGGAGGGTCTGGTGAAATATTGAAGACAAGAAGTGAAAGAAATAAAATTTAAAATTGAATACATTCCCTTGTGTTCGATTTTCAACTTCATTGTTCAGCATTGTGGGACAAATTGGTCATCATCATAAAAAGTTTGGAACAACTCACTTTTTATATCTTTTCTCTTCTGAATAAATTTGCCTCTTCTTTTGTCTAGTGAAGACTTTTATAACTTTTTAGAACAAAATCATTTAAGCATAAATTCTATTCATATAAATAAATATATATAGAGAGAATTTTTTATACATACTATATATATATAATTTTTATACATCATAGAGTAAATGTGTTTATATGCATCTAATATAAAATTTGATCATAAGTGGAATTCACTTGACCTCATTTTAAAATATAAACGGCTGTTTATTTTGGTGGAGGAAACAGATGTATCTGATTTGGGTTGGGTTTGAGTTGGTTTGGCATTTTATTGTACAAGATCATAAATGTTCATAAGTCTTTTGTTAATAGCTAGTTCTATTTAGGCACGTAAAACAATATGCATAGCAGATTATAAATGTTTTAGCTAAGCAGTGTGCCTTGTGCAACTAAACAATATACATTATTGTAGCTTCAAACTTTTGTGTAAATATAGCAAGTGTGTTGAGATGCTGGCAAAAAGTAATACAGAACTAAAACTGAAAGTATTGTACAAGAATTTTCTTTGGCTCTCAGTATTTAGAGAGACTAGATAAAATAGTTAATGGCTGCATTATAATTGTAGCATAGTTCAATAGATATTTTTACATGTCTGATAACATGTTTCAGTAATATTATTTTCTTGTGAGGTAGGTAAATGTTACTCACATAGGAAAGCAGAGATGTAGAGAGAGAAAAAGGGAATTAGCAGTTGCTGGCTGAAGAATGAGTTTTCTTAATCCCTTTTCCAGTTTTTAATCCTAAAATGATTCTTCTGTTTTTATTATAGTAGAGATCAGTTTTAACTCAGTTGAATCCAACCTCAACGTGGAGTGCAGAAAGTCAGTGCAGTGTGTAAGCATCTTTATGAGCAACTCAATCCTTTGAAGTTGAGGACTAGCCTTATTCTGAGTTTCTGGACAAAGATACAACAAAAAAACCCAGTTATTTGAATATATATTCTTCTATGGAGAGGGAGATTTAAATCTGGTTGTTGAATATTAGGTAATGACATAGCAATTGAAACAGATTTAAAAAACAAAACAAACACTTTTTTCCTTTTCAATTGTGTATCGTATTGCAGATTCAGTTCTCTGAAAATCTTAAACAGACTTGAAATATAATGGTGTGCTTATCTACACTAAGAGCTTTTTCATTTCTTTGAAGTCAGAAGGAAATTAATAATTGCCCTGGAGGAAAATGTATCTTCCTAACTAATTATCTGTTCGGCAAACACAGTTCAATGTTAAAATAATAAGATGCTGATAAACTGAAATGGCAGCCACTCAATCATTTTAAGTTATATCTAGTTGCCTGCCCACAACTTATCACTACTGTCTGTCCCTAAGTTTATTCCTTACATCCTCTTCCATTGTAGTTTAACATGGTTTTATTTTCAAAATTCTTTTCCGACTCTTTGTCTTTCTTGGATGATGTATATAATTGCCTGCTATAGCCCAGGTTGACTTTTAGGTTGCAAATAAAATTAAAAGTCTTGGGCCCTACACTTAGTCCGTGTTGATGCACATATAGAATGTTGCAAAATGTAAGGCAAGTTATCTTCAGCCAACTAAATGAGCTGAGGTTGACGTGCTAAATGGAGAAATACTTGATTGTGATTTTGATGTGTAATTCTTTACACCTTTATTAAGACATATTAAACAATCAACACAAAGTATATATATAAAGTTAGCATGTAACAATTGTTCAGAACAGTCTTGCTGTCAGCTATTTTGGAAGATGTTCTCAAATGACATCATCTCCATTCCAGCCTTGTCTTTTTCCACGTATTTTGGCTACTAGTAAGATGGGTGACAAAATGCCTCCTTTTGAATGTGAGGGGTGACATAATGAGAAGCCTTACCTTTCCTTTATAGTATGGGCATGTGCAGCTCACTGGACAGTATTTCTGCTAGTGAATTGGTCACTAATCTTGTCCACAGGATGATTTTTATCTTCAGGCCGTGGATGTAGAGCTGGGTATTGTGCTACAGCTCTATGAGCTTTCAAGGCAGCATGATATGGTATCCTAATATTGGCCTTTCTGATTAGTATGTACACAGGGTTAGAGCTGGAACTGTGGAGAAAATTTTATAAAGTAAATTTTCAAAATATTTTGACACGTCTAAATCATAGTTAGTTGGATATGATCTCTAATAGATATTACAGGTAGATTGCTCCCCAGGGTTTTGAGTGCTGGTTTTGCTGTTTTCAGGGTGTCTGAATCTTTGATTCTCTTTGGTTATTCTGTAACTATGGACAGAAATTGGATGGAATGGAATTTTTGTAAGCAAGGTTCTTGAATACCACATAGGTTTACAAAATGACAGTCCAGGAATACCTATTCTAATATTTCATTGCATATTAAAGCAGAGTTTTTGCATCCCTTGGAGATCCCACGTCATTAAACAAAATAGCTCTGAGGAATCATGGAGCAACCTTCCTACAAATTCCTTAAAAAAACCCCAAAGTATCAGCTTGGT
This sequence comes from Anarhynchus alexandrinus, assembly GCA_008711295.1. Classification (NCBI taxonomy): domain Eukaryota; kingdom Metazoa; phylum Chordata; class Aves; order Charadriiformes; family Charadriidae; genus Anarhynchus; species Anarhynchus alexandrinus. Next base: position 3,180,160 of record VUYV01000104.1, read on the forward strand.
ATTCAAGTCACATATTTAAACTTGGCCTTAATTCTGCAAACATCTGAGGATACCTTTACACGGTATTCCGTGCATTCCATCTGATCTTCCATGGCCAGCTTACCCTAATCAATATCTTTGAAGTTTCAGATTTGTAAAATAAGATATTATGCATAAACTGAAACAGTTATAAAAATTAACATAGGATTTCGTTCTCTCCTTATGCACTCCCACCCCCAAGTTGGGCTTTAGGGTATATGCAGCGTCTGAAGGCATATAGTATAAAAGAAGTAATTACAGAAGGAATCTCAAGTTTTCACTAGTTACTTGACAAACTGTGTAGTGGTATTAACCATTCACTAATGGCTTTACAATCCTATTTAATGTATAAATAAATTGTTGTTTAATGTGTGAAAGAAATTGATTTAAATAATCTCAGCTATGTAAGAAATAATCCAGAAAAATAAATTTGCACTTATTGATTAGGAGACAAGGTGAGAAAAAGCAATTTTTGCTGCATTGGCAGTGGATTCTGTGTTAGCAGTTAAAATGTAAATAGGTAACTATTTAGTAAGCCAGTAGTTACTTCATCTGTTTTCTTATAACAGCTGTGATACAGTATGGTATTTCTAAATGTGAGTGTTTTGTGTAAAGGAAAAGACTTTACCTCTATATAAAGAAAGACTAGAAATACTTTTTGAGGCGGAATGTTGTATAGCTTGTCAATTGTAGTAGAATAAAGCTTTTTAAATAAGATTCCTTGCTTTGGACTTGGAAAATAAAATAAAAAGAATACTCCCCAGGTACCAAGTAGCTCTTTTTACTATTGAAAAGAATATAGTCTTCAGGTTTTCGAATATTTTTAGCTGGTGATAAAATGATCCCACACCTACTTCCCAGAATATGAATTATATAATATGTCAGGCAAAACACTGGGGGAGCACGGTTGTGAAAATGTGTAAAAAAGTGCTGTGTATGTTTGTTGTTAAGTACGACTGCTGCAAGGTAACGTTCCTCATGAGCGTTCTCTCCATGCCCCTTGCCATCCCAGCTGTTCGGTGTTGCAGCCTAACGTTCTCTTTTTCCAACAGACGCTACCCACTTTAGGAGGTTTGCTCCCTGAGGTGCGTAACGGGAGGCGTCCATGTACGCACGAGTACTAACAGATCATGATATTGTACATTCTCCTTGTTATGAAAGTGCATTTTGGGGCTGAACTAAAAATCTAGACGTGGTATTCTGTGTTGTCATTTGAAAGGTCCTGTCTTATTTATCAATTCTTCTTTCTTATTTGGATGGATAAGGGGTAGATAGAAATGAATAGTTCTTATCTGACAGTGATCTCTCTGGAGCAATACTGAATGGTAGAAGCTCCAGTTAATAGATTTTGACTTCAAAGTGGGAGTTCAAGGGGAGAAAAAAGGCATGTGAGGTGAAAAAATGGGTGGAAAAAAATTTTGTTGTGTTAAGGACTATTTTGAAAGGTATGTGCTCTGGCACATACCAAAAGAACAGAGAAGCTTGATTCTTTGAGCCATCAAAATGTACAACAGCTTTTAAAATGCTGTATTCAGTATCTCTATCAACTTCATGCATGTCCACTAAACCAAATGGTTCACAGGTACATTTATCATTTTGTATGCTTTAATTAACAAGATATTAAATACAGCACAACTGTTGTAGAAATGTTTCTTACCTTGAAAAATAAATTTTTGCATTTTTTAAAACCATTTATATAATGCATGTCAAATTTGTTTTAACATTGCTAGAATTTCTAGTCTATTATCGACAGATGATTTTATTAAACTGTTATTATCTCATTAAAAAATTACACTGTTTAGTTCCTGACACTTTCAGATAGCATAGCAATGTTACATTTTATAAAAGAATGTTGTTCAAACAGTCATGTACAACTGGATTAAAAAGCCAGCTTTCTGTTTCATATATAAAACAAAGTATTTGTGCAGGAGCATTTAAAAGAGATTTTTTTTAATGAAATGGTACATCTTTTTGTGTTCGATTAAAAGATTCATTCGGTAGAATTAAGATACACATCATTATATTATTTCATACAAACTCGAAGTCAGATCCTCACTAGTATGATGCATATCTAAAAATTATAGGATATATAACTCTAGGAAATCTAGGATCACCTATCAGCTTCTTCAGAAATGCTTCAGAGTGCACTATTGGTACATGTAGTGACATGCCTTGTATTGTATGCATATAGGATGTGTGATATGAAATAATTTATTTGTACTTTCTTCAAAAATCATTATTGAAGGAAGCAGACCTTCAATGATAATGAGGTCAGGTGTGCATATTTTCTTTTTTTTAATACCACTCTAGGCAATTCTGTATTGTGAATATAATTTTTTCCTTTATATTGTGTGGGGTGTATGGCCTAATCTTGTGTAGTCACTGCTTAGGAGAAGCTGCCTTTGTCTCTGAGTCAAGCAATTGTTTTGCTTATGGGACAGGTAATATAAATCGGAGAAGCAATGTTGCTAATGCAGCAGTCACAGGGCCAAGGCCAGCTGAAGGTATTTGCTGCTATCTGTATCATACTGGAAGGAAAAAAACCAATATCCAGAACTTTGCTTGAGGTAATTGTTACTGCGTTTTGCTTGTGAGTGATTGATTTGGGTACTGTAGCAAGCATTCTTTATGTAGAGACAGTTCTCAGCAGTGTATAAATGCTTTTCCTCTAATAGCATGATACATGCAAGAAGATTTTTAGTGCCACACTTTATAAGTAGGCCTCTTTTGAACAGTGGTTTTTTTAACCTCTCTAAATGCACATACTCAGGGTACTGGATCTGTTCCTCTCTGTTACCTTTTTCTTTGAACTATCACAAATATGTTGTTTAGCTTAACATTTTTCTAGACTTTTTAAAATTTGCTCTCCATCTCTGATTTTTGTTAGAAATCAGGGTTTTTTACGAGCTGTGTGTCTGCATTACTGACATCTGATTCTTTGAAGATGTTGCAATATCCAAGAGCCAGATTTGGCCGTTATATAAAATCCTGTTTAACATGGTATGCTTACTTTTTATAAAATGCAGTGACTTTTAAGGGTAGTTATTAGCAAAATTGTTTAAAACGCCAAAGCTGCTTCTTATATATGTAATAAAGTGTGAAGCATCCTTCATACTAAAGTTTCTTACTCTCTATCCTTGGCACTAACCAATACCATTCTGTGTTAATGTTTTGTGTTAGTTCACAAATTTTATTCTGTTTGGATGCCTCATCCTAGTTCTAGTTTCTAAAAAGTCATCAAATAATGAAGTGCAGAGTCAGTGATTCCCTAGGCAGTGATATGGACAGTGATTATGTGTGTTTTGAAAGTTAAAGCTGAGATGAATAACTAATTGCTTTTACTGTTTTCTGTTTAAAGCAATGATGTTGTAGTCTAGACTCTTAGACCTCCTCTTGAACTGATCAAGTTACTCAAAGCATCCAAGAGCTCAGTTAAGTAAACTCTTAGGAATCTAGCTGCATACAGGAANACTGTAACTGTACTTTTTTCCTTTTTTTTTTTTTTTCCCCTGTGGTGTAGGTTTGTCAGTCCTTTTATAGGAAACGTGATCAGATTGCCACAGTTCCCCAAAGCACTTGGCTACCCAAAGCAGCCTGGGATGACTTGGACCACTATTTGCATCAGGGCTAGATTGAGGCTGTATCAGTCTCCAAATTTAAGGAAACTAAAGACGCTATAAAAACAGTGACGGTCCACATCTGCGTTAGAAGGTACTGTATTAAGCTGGGAGTTATTCCCTTCCTGCCAGAGAATCTGTGTCAATGTTTGTTACCAGTTTAAACTGCTCCAGGAAGAGTGGCATGGATTAATTGCTAATGCAATCCCTAAGGCTTTATCAGAGGTAGCACAGCGATGGGTTTGGCCTGGTATGGAACTTAAATGGTAACATTTAATGAACTGCTTACTGAGTGCAGTTGCAGGGGGTGCAACAGTGTCCTTCATGCTCCTTTCTAGTGCAGCAGCTTTGTGCCAGCCCGTTCCCCTGACTACTTTAAACCCTCCTTGTACTTGTGAAGTGAGGAGAGTGACTGGGGTGCAGTCGGGACTGGGGACACTGATTCTATTTGATAAACATCTGCTGCCTTAATTTATGGTGCATTTTTGGACAACCTAGAAGGACATGCTGGGTACAGTTTATAAATAGGATAAATGAGATACAAAGAGCAAGGACTTTTTTTTTTTTTCTCAGAGTTCTCTGAAATGACCTGACAAGAGTTGAAAATATGATTACAGCAACATACTTCTGAGCTTTCCTCTTTCAAATAACCATCTGATTGTGCTGTGTGTCAGCATCAAAAGTTGCCAATGGCTTAGAATCAGACGTAGACTTTGGTTTCTTTCTGATACAAAATACAAATTTTATAAAAAGCCACTCAGCCAATTGATTATGGTACATTTAGAACAGGTATATTTTGCCAAAGTGGTTAAGTACTCTTGAAGCATCCAACCTTTGCTAGCAGTTAGGATGACATTTTGATAAATTGCTGATCTCTTATCAATGTACTTACTAAACAATCAAATATTTGGTATGACTGGCTTTCAAGTTTCAGAATGCCATCCTGGCAATGTCAGATTATCTTTTCACATCATTGCATTAATTTGTGTTGTGACTGCACACTTTCCATCCATCTATTGCCTAGTCATTATGGAATGTCCAGGCACATAGATAGATGTTATGTGAAGTGGCCAGACATTGTGGAATAACTTGACTAAGATCTCATTTTCATTGAAGCAGAATCTGACATTACCATTACTCTCTAGTCACAAAACAACTTTGTGGAGACACAGTCTCGGTTACAGTTCTATAACATTATATAATGTGTTAAAACATTCCATTTTCTCCTGTTCTCTTCTTTTTTCAAGGAAAGACAGGCAACAGTGAAAAAAGAAAAGAGTGTCCCCCAGCAAATGAACAAACTGGGAGAACGGAACAAAATGCAAAGAGCAAATTCCGTCACCGTAGATGGACAAGGTCTTCAGGTGTGATTATTGTTATTTTAATTTTAAGGAGATACTTGTAGGTATAAAGACAATGATAGAATGAGCAATCTTTAAAGTGAATTATTTCCTATACATTCACTCTTCTAATATTTCACTTTTACATATTTAAAAATAAAGTAGGTAAATTCTTCCATCTGTACAGGAATCCTGTGGTACAAATCTGTTTCTCGTGTCATTGGTAGGATGTTCTAAGATATTAAATGGCCATGAAAACTAGCTCTAAAACACTTATATTGTGGGGTGAAGTTGAACGCGACTGTTTTAGTATCTGTCATGTGGCATTGTGTGAATTTACATTATAAATCTGAGTCTATGTCTTGATAACTGTTCACTATTCTCATTTGGACCTGTTAATTAATAGATGGGTGGAGTAAACTTCAAGGATGTTATTTCTCCAGGTATTTCCAAGTAGGTTATTTGACACATCAAAATTAAGAGTGAAGAGAAGCAAGGTGGTTTCCATAATAGTGTTATCTAGAATAAAAATGGAAGTTTCTTCTACTTGAAAGATGAGTATATGATGAGCTAATGTTATTTTAGGGAGGTTACTTAGAGGCGTGCTCGAGCTTCTGCCGGAACTGCTTGACTTCTTTCCCTTGAGATATGAGTACTTTTGAGTAGAATCAATGTTCACATATATGATTCCGCCTCTGTTTCTTCAGGAGTTAAATTATTATCATGATAACAATGTGATAATCATTTAACATACAAAGTTGACTGTTCTCTGTATCTTTTGATGTGTTGCAACTGAGGTTCAGTAAAATGTAAAAGATTCCATTACCATATATCAAATGCTGTATACCTCATAATTATTTCATGATATAACTTATTGTGTCAGGATAGAAAGGTTCATTTTACTGTTTCATCTTTTTAGATTAGTGAAACATTCTTGTTATGACAACTCAAAGAAAAGGGAAAAAAAACAAACCACCAAACCTTAAAACCTATACAGTCACGTGGCTGCTCCATTGATAGTCTAGTAGGATATTACAGCAGTCATTATCCATGGCTTTCAAGGCTCTTTTCCTGTACTTACCATCCTCACAGGCTGCATTGCTGTCCAGATTTTCTGTGTCAGAGCATGAAGCAAGAAGGCCAGAGTATTCATTGGCAGAAAGCTCAAGTTCTGTCTAATCAGTCACAGTGTTAAAGGAACCAGTGCTAAAGGAAGCACACGGAGTTTTCTCAATATTTGGGTGATATCTGTGCAATTCCAGTGAGCTCAACTGCTCTAGATAGAGGAGCATCTTTGGTATCTCTTTTCGGTAGCAGCACCATGTATCATTATGAATTTTAGTTTTACCCCAAGCATTAGATTGCTTATGCTCATAGTATGTTTCCAGGTATTTTTCAAGTCTCTATTTCCCACTCATGCGATACAGTGCCTGGGATATAGCACCTGCTCTGTTCAAAATAGCAAACTCCTAGCACCACTGACTCTTGGACACACGACCTTAAATTATTAAAATTTCTGCTTTCAGATAATTAGGGTATAAGATTTTCTATAAGTTTCTTAGTATGATCCAAAACTTATGTTCTATTTTCTCTTTCCGTGATGAATCCAAAGCCTACGTAGGATTCATCATTACTTTTGTTTATTGTTGCTTGAGAAGGAGAGAAAGAAAAAGTGAGGACTAAGATTGTAGAATAATTATTGAATGGATTTGAGGTGTTTTCTGAAGTGCTTGGTATTCTTCTGTAATGCCACATCTATAATGTAGTGCACGGTTTAATACTGGTAATCCTAGTGATAACATTAGAAATAATTCTGCAATGGTGACCCTAATTTGCTGATTATATTGTGGGTTTTGTTTTTATCTGTTGGATAATAGTGGTTTCAAGTAACAGGAATCCATCTTAGCACTAACTATTACATTTTTGATCAGTACCAATAATGATAACCTGATCATTGTGAAGGCTGAGTGGATCTCAAAGGATACGATAGTGAAAGGCTGACATCAGTGAGATTGTTAGGGCTTTTTTCACTCACAGTTTTATCATTTTGGAACTGTTTCTACTAAGATGTAAGTTTCCATAAATATAACTGTAGTTAATGTTAGTATTTTGCCTAAAGATGGTCTGGAGCAAAAAAATTGTGCAGCTGATCAAAGTATACTATTCTAATTCTCCCATATCTGGCCAAAGCATGCTACTCTGATTCTAATACTCTGATTTTGCTGGAATGGTCTCATTTTAACATGATCTTCAGTGACGAAGAAAAGAATTTTTTTGACTTTTTTTTGGAACGTTTTTTATTCAGAAAACTTGGATCGTTTTGTTGATTGCATTTGTTTATGATTTAAGTTCCCAAGATAAGATATCAAAGATACCCAGCAAAACCTCATACTACTCCTTTTAAACCTCTGTTTTCAGTATGGGAGAAGCTATATATAATTGGTCCACTGCTTTTTTTTTTTTTTTTTTAACTTTAAGTCACTTGTCCAATAACTTTGTGGAGATTGCCTTTAAATCATGCTAGATTATGGCTTGAAAATGTTCACCAGTTTAGTTTAAACCTTTAGTTACATTGTTTATTATATGGAAAGATCTACATTGTCTAGAAAAGTAATTTGGAAAAGCTGTAAGAAATGAATTGAAAAAGACCTTATTTTGGAATTGAGAGGAATACAAACTGGTTATTAGATTTTTTTGATGGTCCTAAAACTTCTACTCATAATAATATGGTTAAGTTTAGAAATAAAAGGTTTAAAGTAGAAATAAGTTCATCATTTAGCTTTTGTTGAGAAAAGTATCAAGACCAAACCTTCCTTCCATCAGACAGCAGTGAGCAGATAACTTAGTGGCAGTGGAGATCTGCACGACTTAAAGACAATTAATCATAGTTAAGCACATTCATCTTACTTCTTTCTAGCTAACCAGCGTAATGATCAGGATTATTATTTCTAATTAGAGGAAGTAATAGATCATGTATAACCTTAGGATGAGTCTCATTAATTAACCTTCGTCCTAAGGGAGTTCAGTAGGTAGTCCATCTCTGTCACAATGAGCACCATTGGTTTACACTTAGTTCACAGGAACAAACATCATGGGAATTGGCTAAATAACTAAAATTGATTAAAACAGTAGATAAAAATTAAATATATGACAAACTTCACTATATCCTGCAATTTGATATATGTTTCAACATACAGCACTTTCTGGCGCAGTATGTTGTTATAGTAATGTGATACTGGTTTGGTTTTATGCTACGTTTAATTCCACTGAGTTTGCTGGAGTTTTTCGTTATTTGTTCTGTATATTGGAACAGATTTGGATCCATTGTTTGTGAAGTTATGGATGGAGTTGACATGCTAGTGCTTAACACTTCCTAGTAGAAGTGCTTTTGGATGCCTATCGGATTATATGCCTGTGTCTATAGGATGCCTGTCATACTCCTTAGCTATCATGTTTCTTGGGTTCTGCCTTACATTTATGAAATTACATTTTATAAAATCTTCAGCTGAAAAGATTTTGTTATTTCAGGAATTACGAATAAGGATTTGGAGCATGAGCTTTCAATGTATCATTTTGAAACAGAGACAGTCTAAGCTTCATCTCTGGAGTTGTTATTGCATGACTTTGGAGATATTGACTTTGAACTCTTAATATACTTTTAAACATTCTAGAATTGATATATGTCTAAAAGTGATAATTTTAGATATGAATACTCTAGCTTTATGGTTTAAAAACAGATATTAGAGAGAGATCATCAGATCTAATTTTTTTATGTTCTTCAAGTCTATGGAGCAAAGACAGTGAACACTCATGTCTTAAACTATCTGAAAGTGCAGACTAACACTATTGCTTTCAAGGAAGGTGTTAGTTTGTAACGCTAAACATTAATGTGAACATGAAAAACATTCCATGCATGAAAGAATTGAAACACATGGTAGAAGTCATTGTTTCCTCCAGTATATCCTCCTCTCCATTCTTTTCCTCAGGCTTGTCCTTCCACATGTTTTCTCCTCTGCTTTGAGTTTTCCAGCTTTCTAAGGTGTTTAAAGGAACTCATTATTGTTATGTTTGTTACATTTTAAGAGGTGTGTGATTTCATATCATATCAAATATTGCAGGTTTCTGTCGTTTAAAAAAAAATTTAAAAGTTCAATCAAGTTTAAAATTTCATGTAGCTATATTTGACCTTTATACTATATGTCATTTCTCATTACAAAATACAGTTTCTTCATAGCTTTTTCCATAGAAAATTGCTCTACTGTCAGAATCAGTCATGCATTTATTGCATTTAAAGTTTTTTTCTCTATTGATGGACGTAACCTATATATATCAATATTTCAACGCAATTGTAGGTTAAAATGGCATTGCAGCTGCAAGACAGCTAGCATTAAAAAAAAAAAAGTCACTTGCAATATGTGGCAAATTAATGAAGTGAGGATTATTGCAAATTATGGAATTGCTTCCAGCTGGATTACATAGCATAACATAGAGTTTGCATTAAGCTTTTTGTTTTCTGTCTACTATAGGAAAAAATGAATGCAACACACAGCATTAATGAGTGGCTGTGTTATTCCCTTCTTTTAGATCACTCCAGTTCCAGGCACTCATCCACTTTTAGTTTTTGTCAATCCTAAAAGTGGTGGGAAACAAGGAGAAAGGTAAGGTTTATTTTCTCTTTTTTTTTCCTCTCTTTCTCTATTCTGATCTCTGTGATATGTTTAAAAATGTACATTAAAAGTTTGTGTATGAAAAGAAATCCAACATTCTATATTGTTATGTCTCACATATGAACATCCCATTGCCCTGTTTAGAAGAGCTACACACTAGCATATAGTTATAAATTCTGCAGTTAAAGATGAGAATGAGTTCTATACCACAGTTTCATTTCACATCAGAAAAAGTATCTATGTTCAGTGTATAGTTTTGCGTGATTTGCTGGGTAAAAAACTGGCTGGATGGCTGTGCCCAGAGAGTGGTGGTGAATGGAGTTAAATCCAGTTGGTGTCCAGTCACAAGTGGTGTCCCCCAGGGCTCAGTGCTGGGGCCAGTTCTCTTTAATATCTTTATCAGTGATCTGGATGAGGGGATCGAATGCACCCTCAGTAAGTTTGCAGATGACACTAAGCTAGGCGGGCATGTTGATCTGCTGGAGGGTAGGATGGCTCTGCAGAGGGATCTGGATAGGTTGGACTGATGGGCCGAGGCCAATGGTATGAGATTCAACAAGGCCAAGTGCTGGGTCCTGCACATGGGTCACAACAACCCCATGCAGCACTACAGGCTTGGGGCGGAGTGGCTGGAAAGCTGCCCGGCAGAAAAGGACTTGGGTGTGTCGGTGGATGGCCGGCTGAATATGAGCCGGCAGTGTGCCCAGGTGGCCAAGAAGGCCAATAGCATCCTGGCCTGTATCAGGAATAGTGTGGTGAGCAGGACCAGAGAAGTGATCATCCCCCTGTACTCGGCACTGGTGAAGCCCCACCTCAAGTACTGTGTTCAGTTTTGGGCCCCTCACTACAAGAAGGACATTGAGGTGTTGGAGCGTGTCCAGAGAAGGGCTACAAAGCTGGTGAGGGGTCTGGAGGACAAGTCTTATGAGGAACAACTGAGGGAACTGGGGTTGTTTAGCTTGGAGAAGAGGAGGCTGAGGGGAGACCTTATAGCCCTCTACAACTACCTGAAAGGAGGTTGTAAAAAGGTGGGGGCTGACCTCTTCTCCCTGGTGACAAGTGATAGGATGAGATGAAATGAGTTCAAGTTATGTCAGGAGAGGTTTAGATTGGATATTAGGAAACATTTTTTCACTGAAAGGGTTATTAAAAATTGGAATAGGCTGCCTAGGGAGGTGGTGGATTCATCATCCCTGGAGGTGTTTAAAAAAAGGGTAGATGTGGTACATGGTTTAGAAGTGGTTTTGTCAGGGTAGGTTAATGGTTGGACTTGATGATCTTAAAGGTACCTTCCAACCTCAGCATTTCTAGGATTCTATGATTTGCATGAAGATGTGAGTTGCTATATTTTCCATTGCAACTTTGAAGTTAAAACAGTTTTCTTTTAATCTCTGTAATAATATGCACACAGGCCAATAATTTAAATTGGAAACAGTATTACATTTTCTAATGTATGACTTGCCTTTCAGAAATTTAGTGAGTGGACTCTCCAGCTTCTCCATAAGATTTCCTACAGTGAAGAAACCTTTTGATTTCTGTAGACTGGAAGTATTCTAACAATCCAGTTAAAGTATTAAACTCCAATCACACAAACTTTAAAGACATGCTTAATTTTATATATGTCAGTAATTACATTGATTTAGATTCAAAACGCCTAAGTTTATGTTTAAATACTACTGTATCAGAGGCATGATAAAATAGAGGTAAGGAGCATTCTCTCCTCCTAATATGTCCATCAAACTCAGGCAGAAATGCTGAATTAGTTAACTCCTGAGCAGATTCTTCAGAGTGTACTTCAGAATCACAAGTGCTAACAGTATGGCCCTTTTTGATCATCACATAAATTCCCAAATATTTGTAGCCTAGCTTACCATGTCAGTGCTGTAATTTATTCTTCAAGCCTTGAAAAAGTTTACCATCTTTTGGCCAAGATCAGGCTGAAGGTGACACCTGTGGATACTGGGTGATGTGGGTACAAAAGGAGGGATTGACTGTGATTCTAAAGCTTGGAACCAAGCAAGTAAGCTGTAAGTGGGTCAGCTTTCCCTACCTCTTCCCCACTGCCTCCATTAGATCACTTCTTTCAAACAGTGTCCCTTAAAGTAAACTGACAGAAGGGACAAAGTCCTGCAGAGTAGATGTTAGGGGAATTCTCAGAGCTTAAGAACTTTCAGCCAAAACTGCATTCCAAGACCTCTGAGAGAACAGGTTATTATTTAGGAGCTGATTATGTAATCCCTGGACTGGTATACTTAGATATCAGCAATGCCAACAACTCTAGCTGTGTCAAAGGCAGTTAATGATCTAATGGATTAATTCTAAGCAGCTTCAGGAATGTGCCTTTGCAATCACAACAAAACAATATGAGCCATCCTGAGCACTCATGGTTCAGACACAGTAGCCGGGTGAGGTAGCCCTGGTCTTCTGTGCAGTCGGGGACATTGTGGAAGGTAATGCACTAGCACTCAGCTTGACTTTTTTATGGTACCGATATGAAGTGAGTAGATCTGGGATCCAGTTTGGAATTATGTAGGTGAGAGGCAGGTTAGAGACCTGCACTTGCATAGTTACTTACAACCTAGAAATGGTGTAATGACATGCTATTTCACAGCTTTCAATTCCCAGCTCATAACTGGTCTCAAGTGTTACTATCTGAATGGGCTTAATGCACAAGGGATGTCATTTAATGTTAGATATTCTCCAGGGTAAAAGCAAGTTTAAAACCTGATTCCCTTCCCAGGCTCCTATTCCCATTCATGTATTGCAGTCTGACACTTCTCAGTTTATGTTAATTTGACTGTTACTGAGGCCAAGCAGATCATAGGAATGATCTGAATTTAAAAAATGAATGCTTTGTACACGCTTCATGCACTAACTCCATTACCTACAAGTGTCGTCACACAAAGAAGTGTATAGCACCAGCAACTTAGTGAAGTATGAGAACTTCTTAAGTTGGCTTTGATACTACACAAAATAAATTGTTAAATTGCATATTAATGTATCAAGGTTGCCCTCAATATTTCTGTGTTAGGAGGAGCACATCAGAAGGTCAACTGCATAGTCATGTAAACGTATCTCAAGTCATTCACCAGTAGGAGATAGTATCTCATGATTAGATCTAAAACTAGATTCAAAAAGGTTAAAAAAAAAGTCCACATATGGACTATTTAATGAGAAGGGGTTTGCCCTCTGCCTTTTAGGTGTTAATGTTTCATGTCAATACCAATAACATAATAAAATTATAAAATAAGGATGTTAAGAGTGCATATTAGCTTGAAGATTTAATCTAAGGGATGAAAACATTTTCAGGAAACAATAATATTTAACTTTCTTACTTTTCCTGGTTTTTATCTGGCTGCTCTGCAGTCAGTAACCAGAAAGAGAAGAATCCCGTATTCCCCTCCCCCACCCCCAATTTTGTGGCAGTTTTATGTTCTGAAAAGTAAAATCACAGGACATTTGAAGACATAAACAGCTTTGCAAAATGCAGTTATGGTGATCGAAGTCAGGCTTTATGATTATAGCAAATTTGTAATCTGGTCAGGTGTTGAGAAGCTAGGAGTAGAGGATAGGCTGTAACAAAAGTAAGATTTCCACAGCAGTGAGAAGGTAAAAAAAAAAAAAGCCCACAACCTACCAATTTTTGTAGATGAGAATTTCATTATCTTGACTCATTCAGATTAAGGTCATCTTTTACTGAAAGCTATTCTTCAGTCTTTACTTAGGATTTTCTGTGTTTGAGAGATCACGGTGAATGAAGTTATGATTTTTAATTGACTTTCATTGAACACAGAAAGGTTATTGCAGATACTGTCAAGACTCCAGTGTTCCCACAGTTCCCCGTATGAGATTTTATGCCTTGCCATATGGTAACCCAGCCCATTTCATTGCCCTTAGACTTGGAGAGAGTGTACGCATCCATCTGACAACCAGTTGAATAAATGCACTCCCCCAATAATACTCTCTCATTTCCTTTTGTATTTTGCTTTATTTTTTTTTGTCAAATCTCTCAAATGCAAAGGAAAAGAACTTTAAGGATCACTTTAAAAAGAAGAAAATAACTTAAGATCACTTTAAGGTAAAAAATGTTAGGTGCTTTAGTTTTGGTTTTTGAATGTTGGAACAGAGTGGTGGTGGGAAACAAATGGATATGTAGAAAAAGTGCATTCAGAACACAAAAATACTTTCTCTACAACCATATCTAATTATCTTATCAATAAGTTTTAAAACTTCAGTCAGAAGCCAGTTTTGCAAAATGTGTAGTGATAACTATCATGTTATCCTTGGATAGATTTCTCTTTTAAAACCCAGTGCTATGACTTTCAGATATAATATTAAAATAACAAACTGTGAAAATAACTCAGTTATACTTACTTCTCAATGGAGAGATTAATACTTATTGCCTGTCACCTGCATAAATGCATTTACAGTTATTTGGACTTAAATGGTTTAGTCCAATGGATAATACACGTGCTTATACTAAAATAGAACAAAAATGTAATTCAATGTTTATTAAGAAGAAAGTAGCAAATTAGAATTAAAGTAGATTAGTTTAAGCCTTTTGCACACCAAAAATAGATTTTAATTAAGCATGAGATTGTATAGAAGTTCAGCAAACCCAGTCAGGTGGCTTCCTGAGGCTATATCACACTGTAACATGTTTTCAGTGATTGTGCATAAAATGGACAGGTATGGTTAATTTAATCAGAAAAAAAGTTGCAATACATCCCTTTCATCCTAGAGCTGAGAGTCCTGTATGTCGGTGTTTAACATCTGACTAATCAAGACAGCACCTTTCAATAATCTGTGAATAGAATGTATATATTTAGTACCTTATTGACAAAATAGTTTCTTTCAACAGAAAGAATATACAACGAGCACGTAGTGCTTCTAAAGACTGTTATTGTTAAGGGTAATGCTTCTCACGTAAGAGTCCTTCTAAATCATGCTGTTGTTTTGCCATACTCATTACTTTGTTTTCCACTTCCCCATTTTCCAATTTATTTGCCTGACCAGCAGGTGAGTTTAAACAATTGTTTCCTTGACAAATGTGCGGTTGGATGCACTGGAGATCAGCTTCCGTACGCTGACGTTTCCTGCTGACTCCACGTTCAGTGTCTGTGCAGCACAGGTTGATGATATCTTTGACCTTTGTTGTTTTCAAATAACTTTGGTTCAGAGTAGCTTTTCCCTCCTACCCTCGGATTAATCCTGGCTTTCTAAGCTTTCATTTAGCATTGAGACACAATGTAGAAGCAGTTCCAAATGATCTTTTTCAAATGTTATATGTGTAGGAGAGAAGATCACTAGCATTCTTTTACTTTTGGGGAGGAGCCTTTGTCTTCTTTCTTCTCTGCCATTAGGGTTAAATTAAGCCTATACTGACCACATCTGGAATAGTCACCCCCGAGATGACTGCAGGTGCATCCCCCAGTTGGCGCAAGGCACTGCTATGGCCAATTTCTTCTCCAATGTAGTCAACTTTACTGCCAGTTTTGAATTGTCAATGGGTTTCTGTCTGTCTTTCTTTTATCCCTCTAAAGTAATGATCTTATGACTTCAGAAGATAGCTCAGTCTAACTCAGCTCAAGGTGCGCTCAAGAGTATTTTCTTCAGCAGCAGAGCTGTTTAAAGATGATCCCAGCCCTCTTGGCCACTGTTGTAATTTTCTGCCTCCTCAGTTACGCCAGTGCAGCTATTTTGAGATCACAGACATGATTTAAGTGAAGGGAAAAAATTGACAATGGAGAAACTTTTCTGAGGATTTGTATTTTAAAATGAATCTGTTTAGTTTTCCAGATCACAGAATAAACCTGCAAACAGTTACAGAAGCACAACTGTTTGTTGATAAACTGTCATGGGGTAAGAGCCAGCTGGAGGTGGTGGTGACAGGTGGTAATTTCATGAACTGGCTTGGTTTGTGAAATTGCATTCCATCACAAAAAGCTGTCTTTTGGGGCGTCACCCACTACACTGCCTCATGGCTTTGTCAGCACCAATCTCCAGTCACAAGGAAACCATGTCCAGTTCCTTCCTTGAATGCAGAAGCAAGACATTCAGAGGCATATGTATCAGTTGGCCGTTTGGTACTGTAGGTATAAAAACTGGAAGGCTAAATTACTGTCCATGTCCTCATCTTGATAGTGTCACACTGTTACATCTCGTTACAGTTCAGTGTGAAGGTAAATGTTTATAGACAGTTTCTTCCTCTTTTTTGGATGGTGTGTGAATGGAAATGAACCATCAATTTATGATTTTTTACACAGACTAGCATACATAAATATGTTATAATAACTTGAAGCATGATGTGTCATTTGCAGTGAGTCATTATGCTGTGATCATCTGGTATTGATGTTCGACTAGTACCTATGAATGGTATGCACTGAATCAAGTTTGATTCAATGTAGTCTCTTCATTGCTGCAGGTGGACTTCTGGGTTTTGGCTAGAGATACTTAGCTCCCGCTTTATTAAAAAGGCTTTTATAGCATTTTACTGATACCTGACAACTGTATTGTGAGTGTAGGTAATGGCTAGTATGTTTTGTAGCACCAAACGTTTAGGCAAATAACTCTTAAGCCTTTGGGGCTTAGTAACAATACTGTTCATGAACTTCTTATGGTCAGCTACACAAATTAAATTAACAGTACCTTTGACCAGTTTAAATCCTATACGTCGCTGAGAAGCAACTTAAACACACTAACTAGAAAATTACAAATAGGATGCTTTTACATTGGTAAGATGCTGCAAATGAAATGGAAATATACCGTGTTGTAAATCCACTGTCAAACGTCTGATTTAGTCATCATTGCAGCCGTTGACAATGATGTGCATGCTTGCAAAGTGAAACCAGTCATTTCACATTGACTTTTTCTGTCAGGAATGGCATCAGGAATAGATTGTGTGAGTGTGTTTGAATACAATGCTGTATGAAGAAGCTGATACTGCTAAATAATTGAGAAGTTAAGAAAATGTTCCAATTTGGCAATTTTAGAGATAATTATAAATTTGTTTGTATTCAGTATTCTTACACCCTTGTCTTCCACCTAGCCTGATAAATAATGCATTGCTGTTAAGAAGATAAAATAATTAAAAAAATCCCTCATTGTGCACGTAGATTGTGTCTAGACAGTTTTATTTTGCTGAATTTGAAAACGTGGACATTTTAACTTAGAATTCAGTTCTTTCTATGCTTTTGTTTTATTTAAGGCAGTAAAAAGAAAGGGAGAGATGTTTCAGTGGAAAAATAAAAGCTTTCCTAAAAACATTAAAATATTAATTAGCTTGAGAACATAAACATTAAAATTAAAAGCAATAAACAGGGGGTTATAATTTAAACTATTGCCACAGGTCCCAGGTATATATGTATTCATTCTAGTCTCCAACTCTTTCATGTGCTTACTTGTTTCTACGTAAGAAGTGAAGCAGCTACCATGTTGTAGTCAAGGTAGAAAATTACATTTCTAGTATTTGTAATGAAGAAACAAAATCTTTGTCATACTTTTAGGATAAGTAACCTCAAATTTATAAAGTTACAGTTTTTAAAATATTCTGCCATTTAAAGAAATATTTGCTGGGGCTGGCGCAGTGAATGGCATCCCCTTATGGGGTAAGACAACACTTTTCATGCTATATCAATAAATTGCTTCCTATTATTCAGATAATTTTAAAATATGTGTAATTTAAGTAAAACAATCGGTTTGAATCTTCTTCATTTTCTTCCCATTCAAATATAATTCAAAGGAGATGTAGCTGACAATAGATTTGCTTTCTTAGAATGTTGTTCGATCTATGGGGACATTTTTAGTGGGTGGCAAAGGCAATATGCTTTTGCAATTAATTATACTTGTAATTTTGTGTTAGCAATAAATTTCAGGAATAAATCTCTCCTTTACCATGGAATTAATTTAATAGGAACTAGTGTGCTCTTCTAAATGCTTTTTTGACTCAACTTTTCTTGTGTCATTTTACCTCCTTATCCTTTTTTTTTCTGTCTATATACAGCATTTGCAGATAGCTTGTAGCACTTCTGTCTCAATTTTATACCCACAATACACTGTATGTATGAATTATAATTGCTGTGTTCAAATATTTGATTTTTTTGTAGAAATGAGATCCTGCAATTCAAATAATTACAGTATGTGTTAGCTGCTTTAATTTTTTCATTTGGTAGGTTTAAAAAAAAAACCAAACGTATAAGTAAATATTGTCTCCTTGTCTCTTTTACCTCTCCAGAATTTATAGAAAATTTCAGTACCTTTTAAATCCTCGTCAAGTTTATAGTCTTTCTGGAAATGGACCAATGCCAGGGTAAGTCTACAGTTAATATTATTACCAGGAACTCATTTAATAAAATGCTACATAATCAAATGAAGAGACTGAAGCACATATAGCATGTTTTGAATGTATCAACACTACAGACCTCTAAATGGCTGCAAAATTTACAGGTATTATTTGTTTACACGTACAAATAAAACTGCATATCATATGTTTTACTGATAACCATGCAGTACTCTATAAGAACTGTGGGATAAATTTAATTCTAATTGAAGCTTTTACTGCTATATCAGCAACCCGAGTTCACGTGGGGGTTACTTCTATGTTACAAATATCAAGCAGCCTCAAAGACTGACCTGCAGGACATAGATTTCTTTTAAATAAATACATATATGCACATACGTATGTGTCTATGTAATATATATATAGTATACATATATATATTGTTATGCGTGTCAGATGCAGAATGTTGTTTCAAGTCACAGTGGCTGTGCACTCCTTATCAATTCCATAATCTTGGGGATGGAGTGGGCAGAAAATGACTGGACAGGCTAGATTATGCTGGCAGTGACTTTTTACTGAAGTATTCTCTGAACCAGGTAGTGCTGCAGTCACTCGCCTAACGTGCTTCTTCCATGATTCTTCCTATTTTGCATTCATGTGGAGACAGGAGAATTGCAGTATATCAAATACCAACTTGAAACGGCACCAAAAAAACCTTTCATAATATCGGTTATTGTGCGTTTTTTTATAAATATGCCACCTGAAATTGTCTTCTTTTTAAGTAGTGGGTACTTTGGCAGAAGAAAACAGACAGACCAGCACTGAACATCTGGTCTGTGTATAATTTTGTGCGTATTGGATGTTATTTAGTTATGTCACTGATACATTAAATTTTACATCAGTGAGAAGAGTTTGCAGAAGGATATTAGGAGATACATGTTCACTGACATGAAGTTTACACTGTTGTTTGAATCCTTTTTTTAATCTTGAGAGTTTTTATTTGTTTAGACTTTCTTTTGAGTTGGAGGAAAATAAGATGAAGGTGGAAATGTACGTGGTTTGTGCATTGCAAAGTTATATTTCAGTTGTCACAGATACATTACTGGAAAGAGTATGCTCTGACAGTTTCTGCCAGTACTTCTGGTTTTAAGGCCAAATATACAGGAAGCTGTTCTCTCTCAAAACCATCAGCTGTCCATTCATTTATTGTGTTAAACTTGGGATGGTTGTAGCATTGATGAAAGTGAAAAGCAGATTGGGGCCAATCATTTCTAAAGTTAAGATTTTCAGGATATCTTGCACTATGGTGTGGCTAATGTGCAACCTACAGAATGGTGCAAAACCTGTTAAAAAAATGGAAATAATGACATGCATGATTTCTTTCATGCCTGTAATTTTATCCTATACCTGAATGCAAGTGCTGTTTTATTACTCAATTAGTATTTGTTATGTTTTGTCATGCTAGTCTCGACACATATGGAAAATTTAAGTACTCTTAGTCCTAAGAGTAAGAGGACTAGAAAAACTGCAGAAACTTATTTATAAGAAATTTTAACTGAGACAAAACTAGTAACCAATATTGTTTAACATACGGTATAATAGAAATGCCATAGTAGAGATTGAGATGACTTGTGAAACAACTGAAATATTTTCGTTCAAATTAATCTTATTTCATTGAACCTTTTTTTAAGAAAATAAATCAATAAATAAAGAAAAAACAACAAACCAACGCACTTACTGACTGCATTTCTGTCGATTACTGACTTGTGGTTTTCATGTATCTTGTGATGTAAAAGAAAATGTATTTTAAGGCATAAGCACAAGAGGGCAGTGTTAAGTTCAAACTGAAACCCTGCACTGAAGCGGTTTAAACTTTCGTCTTTTGAACCAGGACAGTGTTTTTTAGAAAATATTTTCAATTTTTCTTCCTATTAGGAATCGAAATAGTTTTACTTCAGAGTCACTTTGAAGAAAATTCTAATTAATTTTCAAACAGACACTGCATTTTATTAAGCTTGTTTTGGTATATTTTTTATTCATTCCACAGAAATGAATACTCCTAAATTTCCAGTTTATCTCCTGCCATCACTTCTTGCCCCTGGCAATACTATGTAGGCTGCATATAATTTGTCCCTTAAGCAAGCAGTTGAATAAACAGTATTTCACTTACCAGTCGTTGTTTCCCTTTCTGCGAGGGCTGGATTGCCTTATAAAACCCGCCCATCCATCCATCCGTCCACTCACTCATCCAACTCTATAATGCCAGTTAGAGTGGATTGTCAATCAAAACGTTACATTTATTTAGTATTGTCATATATGTCATTTAGATTGAAATGGAACAGTGCGAGGGATAGTACAACACAGACAAAAAGTGTATTCTTTGTGCCAATTAGTGTTATTGAGTGGACAGGGATAAACATGTATATTTATTTTAAAGCAGTTATGATTACTGTAATACATTTCAATTGAGTCTATTTTGAGATTTATCTTTTTTCTTTTGAATACTAATTTCAGACATGTTTACTCAATCTATGGTATGTTTATAGTATTAGGGTAGAATTTGCATGTTTTTGGTACAGCCAAACAGTCTGCTTTAACCCACAAGTTAATGTTTTTTATTTATGATGGTATTTTTCTGATGGGCTGCTGTCCTCAATCAAGAAGACAACATTCACAAG
This sequence comes from Anarhynchus alexandrinus, assembly GCA_008711295.1. Taxonomy (NCBI): domain Eukaryota; kingdom Metazoa; phylum Chordata; class Aves; order Charadriiformes; family Charadriidae; genus Anarhynchus; species Anarhynchus alexandrinus. Next base: position 3,200,758 of record VUYV01000104.1, read on the forward strand.
TTTTCTAACTCGAGTTCCAAACGTCTGTGGCTAATGTGAATTAATATTTCCAGTTAATGTCTGTTGAAAATTTAAGTATCTCCTGTTTAGATAACAGGGAGAAAGACAAGAGAACTAGGAGACCAGTAAAATCCTAAATCTTAGGGGGACTGAAACTGCTGTATTTTTGTGAAAACATCAGCAGGTCACTCATTAGGTCTTCCATTCTTCCTCTTCAGTGGGATAACCATGTTCTTTCGCAGAAATTGATTGGAATAAAAGACTCCTTAGCAGACCTGAGTTGGAACAGGGTTAAAATAACTTTTGTTCAGAGGAAGAAGGGCCCCTAGTGGAGTCCCATGTTGAACGGCTTTGAAATCTGGAAATTATACATTCCATTTTCCCTTTCAAAGCTCTCCTTTAAAAAAAAAAACAAACCCAAACCCAAAACAAAACAGAAAACCACCACCAAAAAAACCTTTTGTATTATCAGTTATTGTGCATTTTTGTATAAATATGCTGTTGTGTAGCAGGTGAGAAAAACATTTTGAACAAGTTGACGATGAATTTTGGTATTGCTGTCTGAACGTGCGATTCCTCAAGTGGACGTGTCACCTGCTTGCATAATAGGTGGGATGGTACTTGGAGAACTGCAGCGACAGCAACAAAGACATTTCTTGCAGCTTCTTAGCGTGCCTGAGCTGAGGTTTTTGGAGCTGTTTATGTCAAGGCTCATGTACATAATCTATATGGAAATATGTACATGAAGCAAATAAGTCGGGCGGCAGCCGACTCTGACATTGATCCCTTTCCAAGAACGGAAACTGACCTGCTGCGAGGCCTGAAAATCAAGGAGCTCTCAGCCAAAGGGCAACAGTACGCTATAAACACTGCTATAATAATTAATGGTTTAGGCATTCTTTATTTGGGAGTAGAGAGATACGGGTGAGCCGGAGAAACCCTGTAAGCTCTGCAGCTGAAGGCAGGCATAAAAGGTACTCCACAGTTATAGACTGCCACAGTTAACAAAGTGACATGAAAATTGCCGGGCTGATACATTGTGTAATTTGTGCCTAGCACCTGTGTTTTTAGCCTTGAAAAGAGTTTCCCTGTTTGGTTGTTATATCTCTATAGGAGTCTTCTACTTCTGACAACAACTGTTATTGTGGATTTAATGATCTTGAAGAATCTGAAATTCAGTTATTGTTCACCTCACAGAGAGGTAAATAATAGCTGGATGAATAGCAGTCGAGCCACAGACCCACATGGCTCTGTAGAGAGGTCACCGTTTCACAAAGGCTTTGTCCCTCTGAAAAGGCTCCCGTTCCCTTAAGTCTATTATTTAAAATGTCTAATTTATGTTATTTTTATACTCTATAATAGAAATTATACCCACAAAAGTTGTATTTCTTTGTAACTCCCTTAAGCATTTAATTTGGAGAGCATGTATTTTTTAAATTCTATCCGCAAGTTTACCTCAACAGGCCTCTTTAAATCTTAAATTCTGTCCAGTTAAAAGATGCCCAAGACAGCCAAACTGAATCCCTACAACTTACTCTGTAATTTAGTTGGGAAGCTACAGCACCTGGGCCTTTGTAACTTCACAAAGCAATAGGCCTATTTTGAAAATTACACTATTTTCCCTGATTATTGGAACTGATTGCTAGAGCATTTCTTTGCTGTTGGACATTTGGAATACACAGAGTATTCTGGGAAGACATATACACCAAGGATATTTTTAGAAGATAATAACTGCACAGTTATTTTCTCCTGAACAAAACCTTGAACCTGGTCCGTATTTCTTTGGAAGAACTACGTTTTTGCCAAAGAATGGCAAAGCAAGCCCTGATGGGTTGGTTGTACTGTAATGATTAAAGTTACAGTTGTGCACCATAAATCAGTAGAACTTATGACTCAGTAAGTCTTCACATGTTTAACTTAAATCTTGGGTTTAGAGATACATTTTAAACAGCTGTTTAACAGTATTTTTACTTGTATGACGTCTGTGCTGTTTGCTGTATAGATAACACAATCTTTAAATATTGTAAATATCACCAATTTCCACTCCTATTTCAGTCTAGACTGGGAAAGCTGTGAGCCACCTTCATTTACCTCTCTCTCAACCATTGTAATTGTTCGGTAGCGAGTTTGCCACATGCTTACAGCCTTTATCCGACGTGTTTTGAAAGCCTCTGCCACATCCTTTAGCCTGCTTATTAGTTTACTCTTCTTTCCTCACATTCCTGAACTGGCTCTCTTTTCTCAGTCACCCCAAAAAAGAGAGCAGAGTAGAGGTGGAGAATCACCTCCCTTGACCTGCTGGTCATGCTTCTTTTGATGCAGCCCAGGATACAGTTATATATAATATCCCATGTGATCACCCACTAAAGGATTGGGATCTTGTTTTTCTAAATGTGTCATCATGATTTTTAGCAAGCCTGTGGTTTGAAATTGGCAGCCACCTTTATCTTTAGACAGTATGAACTGAAAACAGTATTATCAGCTGCAATATATGCACCTACCAGTTAACTTTTGCACATTAAAATGCCATTCCAGGAGAGGAATATATTGCCCCATGCAATGATAAACTGGATTTATTGAAGCTATTTTTATTAGAGTGATTTACTGTAATTACTGTCTTATGAATAGTGTCATTACAGTGTACAGAAAACATTAACTGAAAGTTGTAATGAGGTTAATGTGTATATGTTGTCCAGTTACTTGGCCAGCTCAGCGTGGCAGTCTAGTAGAGGAAAAAACTGTGTTTAGTTTTTATTCAGATACTCAGGTGAATGGCCATTTGTCAGGGATTCTATTTGCTTTGTTTAGTGAAATGGCATTATAATAAAAGAATAAAGAATGCAGCAATGCAATTGCTTTGTCTTTCAACTTGGTGCTTTCCTCTGGACAGCTAGTTTAAGAGCAATCAGAGGTGAGCTGAACATCTAAATTAGTGAAATTGCTAGATTAAACCCAGCATTGTGTATTCACAAGTGGACAAAGTTTCTAAGTTATAGGGTTTACCTGGATCTGATATCTATCATATCAGCCCTTTGTCAACATAAATCTGTTAATGAACGTTTCACAGACTCTAATTTGCTTTGAGCTGGTGAACAGGTTTTTTCATTCACTTCCATTCACACACAGTGTGTGTGCACATTTCCAATATGCAAATGTCATACTACTTGACTTGTAATTATCAAACTGGTAAGTTACAGATGCCGTTCAAGAAAATATGATAATATTACTGTGTTTGATTTATGCTGTACTTTATGAAAAATAAATATTTATTCAATGTAATGATTTTACAGATTTATTAGTTCAATATTATTGTCTCAATACCTTTAGAAGCAGCTCTGATGCCATTTAGAGTATTTAAGAGAAAATTTCCCTATTGAAAGCAGATACTAAGTTCTGTTCCCTTTTTTTGCACTTTGATCTTCTCTGCAGTGGGGAAATTTATGAAGTTAAATAGTATTTTTATATCCACTGATAATTTGCAATTTACCTTGCATTTAGCCGATACCTATCCTCAAATACCAGTATCAGTGGATTATTCTTCGCTTGGGCTATTGACAGTTTTAATGTGTGCTTCCACTGTGAGTGAAGAAGACTGGCTGAAAGATTTCACACAGTGCTGCTGTTATGCCACCTTCTGTGGCTGAGCACCTGAAATCTCTTCAATTGACTTGTGTACTGCTGCTGAGTATGAGAGAGAAAGTCACGTGCAGGTACCTAAATGGAAATTAAAATAGTTTTACTGTGAGTGGGACAGGATTTGCTAAAACAATTCACAGAATCACAGAATGGTAGGGGTTGGGAAGGGACCTTCAGAGATCGTCTAGTCCAACACCCCTGCCAAAAGCAGGTTTACCTAAAGCAGGTTGCACAGGATCATGTCCAGGCAGGTTTTGAGTATCTCCAGAGAAGGAGACCACACAACCTCTCTGGGCAGCCTGTCCCAGTCCTCTGTCACCTCAAAGTAAAGAAGTTTTTCCTCATGTTCAGATGAAACTTCCTGTGTTCCAGTTGGTGCCTTTCGCTCCTTGTCCTGTTGCTGAGCACCACTGAAAAGAGTCTGGCCTCATCCTCTTGACACCCGCCCTTTAGATATTTATAAGCATTGATGAGATCCCCTCTCAGTCTTCTCTTCTCCAGGCTAAACAGACCCAGGTTTTTCAGCCTTTCCTCACAAGAGAGGTGCTCCAGCCCCTTGATCATCTTGGTAGCCCTCCGCTGGACTGTCTCCAGTAGTTCCTTGTCTTTCTTGAACTGGGGAGCCCAGAACTGGACACAGCACTCCAGATGTGGCCCCACCAGGGCAGAGTAGAGGGGAAGATAACCTCCTTGGCCTGCTGGCCGCTGTCTTTTTAATGCAGCCCAGGAGACTATTGGCCTTCTTGGCCACAAGGGCATGTTGCTAGCTCATGGTCAACTTGTCCAGCAGGACTCCCTGGTCCCTCTCTGCAGAGCTGCTCTCCAGCAGGTCAACCCCTAACCTGTACTGGTGCATGGGGTTATTCCTCCCCAGGACCCTACACTTGCCCTTGTTGAACTTCATTACGTTCCTCGCTGCCCAACTCTCCAGCCTGTCCAAGTCTCACTGAAGAGCAGCACAACCTTCTGGTGTGACAGCCACTGCTTCCAGTTTAGTGTCATCAGCAAACTTGCTGAGGGTACGCTCTGTCCCCTCATCCAGGTCATTGATGAATATGTTGAACAAGACTGGACCCAGTACTGACTCCTGAGGAACACCGCTAGTTACAGGCCTCCAACTATACTCTGTGCCACCGATCACAACCCTCTGAGCTCTGC
>VUYV01000104.1:3206111-3296874 GCA_008711295.1 Anarhynchus alexandrinus
CAGTATCAGTGGATTATTCTTCGCTTGGGCTATTGACAGTTTTAATGTGTGCTTCCACTGTGAGTGAAGAAGACTGGCTGAAAGATTTCACACAGTGCTGCTGTTATGCCACCTTCTGTGGCTGAGCACCTGAAATCTCTTCAATTGACTTGTGTACTGCTGCTGAGTATGAGAGAGAAAGTCACGTGCAGGTACCTAAATGGAAATTAAAATAGTTTTACTGTGAGTGGGACAGGATTTGCTAAAACAATTCACAGAATCACAGAATGGTAGGGGTTGGGAAGGGACCTTCAGAGATCGTCTAGTCCAACACCCCTGCCAAAAGCAGGTTTACCTAAAGCAGGTTGCACAGGATCATGTCCAGGCAGGTTTTGAGTATCTCCAGAGAAGGAGACCACACAACCTCTCTGGGCAGCCTGTCCCAGTCCTCTGTCACCTCAAAGTAAAGAAGTTTTTCCTCATGTTCAGATGAAACTTCCTGTGTTCCAGTTGGTGCCTTTCGCTCCTTGTCCTGTTGCTGAGCACCACTGAAAAGAGTCTGGCCTCATCCTCTTGACACCCGCCCTTTAGATATTTATAAGCATTGATGAGATCCCCTCTCAGTCTTCTCTTCTCCAGGCTAAACAGACCCAGGTTTTTCAGCCTTTCCTCACAAGAGAGGTGCTCCAGCCCCTTGATCATCTTGGTAGCCCTCCGCTGGACTGTCTCCAGTAGTTCCTTGTCTTTCTTGAACTGGGGAGCCCAGAACTGGACACAGCACTCCAGATGTGGCCCCACCAGGGCAGAGTAGAGGGGAAGATAACCTCCTTGGCCTGCTGGCCGCTGTCTTTTTAATGCAGCCCAGGAGACTATTGGCCTTCTTGGCCACAAGGGCATGTTGCTAGCTCATGGTCAACTTGTCCAGCAGGACTCCCTGGTCCCTCTCTGCAGAGCTGCTCTCCAGCAGGTCAACCCCTAACCTGTACTGGTGCATGGGGTTATTCGTCCCCAGGTGCAGGACCCTACACTTGCCCTCGTTGAACTTACGTTCAACGTTCCTCGCTGCCCAACTCTCCAGCCTGTCCAAGTCTCACTGAAGAGCAGCACAACCTTCTGGTGTGACAGCCACTGCTTCCAGTTTAGTGTCATCAGCAAACTTGCTGAGGGTACGCTCTGTCCCCTCATCCAGGTCATTGATGAATATGTTGAACAAGACTGGACCCAGTACTGACTCCTGAGGAACACCGCTAGTTACAGGCCTCCAACTATACTCTGTGCCACCGATCACAACCCTCTGAGCTCTGCTATTCAGCCAGTTCTCAATCCACCGCACTGTCCACTCATCTAACCCACACTTCCTTAGCTTGCCTGTGAGGGTGTTATGTGAGACAGCATCAAAAGCCTTGCTGGAGTCAAGGTAGACAACATCCACTGCTCTCCCCTCATCTACCCCGCCAGTCATGCCGTCATAAAAGGCTGTCAGATTGGTCAAGCATGTTTCCCCCTTCGTGAATCCATGTTGACCACTCCTGATAACCTTCTTCTCCTCTACATATCTACCTATTCTCATGTCCATAAATAAAAGGGGCAATATTTTTCTTAATTAAAAAAAAAAGTTATCAAAATGATGTGTTCTGTTAAATGAATCTGTGATTTATAGTAAAAATGAATTTGATAAAAATATAATACATGTTTTAAAGTATCTGATTTACCTGTTTCTCATATTCTATTTAATTTCTCTCAAGGTTTTTGACATAATTTCTGTAAAGGTTATTGATATAATGGACATTTTTTCTTTGTACTTAATGTCATGCTTGTCGTAAGGTTTTTATCTGTACTGTGCTATGTAAAGAGTCATCATCTAAGTTGTTAAAAAACAGTTTTTTAAAAGTAGAGGTAAAACTTTTGGGGAAGAACCACATTGTAAGTACTGTTTTATATTTTATGTTATTTTATTATTATTATATATAACCTAGAATTCTTTTGCAATTTTATAAATCACTTCAAGAAAATAAGACTGAATTTTCTATTCTGGTCCTTTACCTTAGCCTGACAGTACACAAAGCCTTTATGATGACTTTTTTGTTTTTCAAACCATATAAAACTGTTCTGTGGATAAGAGGTAACAGGTGCTACTAAAACACTAATTGACTAAAGCTATCTTCATAGACAATACTTACGCTTTGCCTTCAGTTCTATTAAGAAGTCTATCGAATTATTTCTTTATAACACTTACTGAGTTTGAATGAAACCTTATAAACAGGGAACAATATTCCCTTACGAACTCTTAATGGAGGCCGCACATTCTAATTCAACGAATGAGATTTATTTACATATATAATTATATAACTATATTTAATTTTATAAAGTAATTTGAATGTATAAATATTTATATTTGTTATAGTATATTTATATACACTGTTTATATATGCAAATATACAATGTTAGGTATATTATACTTTATTTTTATGTAATGTGTGTATTATGTATTTATATAATGTATGTATCATTTTTATATTTAAATTTATAAAAATAAAAAGTCACGTGAACTTAATGGTGTACTATGAAATTGTTTGGAAAATTCACTCTGTATGAGTATACAATGTTCCAGGGGAAATATGAATGAAGCTTATTGAGAATTTTTTTGACAATATGGTTTTGTCAGATTCTTCAGTCCCCCGCTTTCCTGGAAAGTTATACTTTTTTGATGGAAACTAAATATACAGTCAAAACAAAAAGAAAGTTTGATAACCATATGGTGAGGATGCTTGTTTATAAAAAGCAAAACGGAGGTTTAGGTCTATGTTCTGCCTGTCTGGATTAACGCTAGCATCAACCCTGTAATTTTGGTGTTGTTTTTTGATTGATTGGTTGGTTGTTTCTTTGCTTTTTTCTGGACTTTATTTTTGACATCTGTTACATGCGGTGGAAATGGTTAAATATTTATAGAAGTTAGTACCCTGCCATCACCTCTGGACTAAAATTTAATTTTAAATTAATCTGAAATACCCTCAGACAGAGATGCACACCTGTGGGCCGAGGCATAGCTCAGTGCCCACTCATACAGTGGTAGAACGTGACTTCCAGCAGAGGGTCTTTCAGCACATATGCTTATCAAAAGATGTGTACCCAGTCAGATCTGGCACACGATGTTTTGGATCAGAAGAGATCCTATAGCACTTGTGCTGTGGATGTGTGAAGTAGAATGTAAGAATTGAGAAGGGCAAAGCCGGGTTTAATACCAAACGAGTAAGCATCCTTCAGACATTGTACTTGACACTTGAAATTGACCAAGAGCTCTTCTGAAAAGAGAAAATTAGAGGAAGCAGGGCAACAATATGATTGGCTTAATTCTATGTAGCTTTGCTAACCTTGAAATTCTGGTCTAAAACTAATAGAACAAGAATTTGTCCTGTCGTCTTCTACATCTTAAATATCATTTTTTGACCATTGTGTTTTCCATTTCCTTCTCCCATGCTCTTTATTTTACTCTATAATTTTTCATATGTTCTTGATTTTATCAAGAGGCCTAAAAGAATTTTTAAAACTTTCTAGGGGCAGGAACACCATTCTCTGTGCAACATTAAAGTTTCATATGGAAAATAGCCTGAATTAAACACTTGCAAGTTATTGTGTATATTTATTTGTATTGAAGAATTTGGGTACAATGTAATAATTGTACATTTATTAGGAAATTGCAAACTGCAATTCAGATCTGGTCATTAGCATATAGAATATGCATTAAAATGTCTGTGACACTACTGAATAGAATATATGTGAATGTACATACACACATATATATTGTAATTCAGCAAAATTACTGGGAAGTTTTTGTCTAGTCACCGTTTATGTGTAAGGACTAATTTCAGTATGTGTCAATAGCTATCCTGAAAAGATGCTTTTAAATTTAAAATATTGCAAATTCTTTTAATATATCCTCACTTTTCAGCATGATGGAACATTGGTGTTGAATGAAGTGGATAATGAGGTGGTGATACTGTCCAGCACTGGATGGACATGGAAGCAGAAATAGCCAGGCAAATATTACCACAGATATTTCACTTTTAAAATATGGTTTGTAGGATGATGGAATGTGCTCATTCAGTCTGATGCTTACTCATTTTGTATTAAACCATGGTGCAAAGTTGTTTTTTTCAACCACAAAATGTTCAGCTTATTATGTATTAGTGTACTATCAGAAATAAGCTGTTTTCATATGCTTTTATAGCCACCACCTCACAAGGAAATGTTGTGGCTAATACATTTAGCTACCTTAGAATTTTCTGTCTTGAGAGACTACATATCCATTTTCAACTAGGTAAACAGAGAATGTTTTCTGGCAATAGTTTCAAACGAGATTTGAGCTGAGACAAAGATTTGGCTTAACCATCAGGTCCAAGCTATTTCTATTATTAGTGTACCCTAATAACCCTTGAATTAACAATTTCATATTAAATTTTTCAGATAATACAATGTTGAATGCATGAGCAGGGGTGATTATTATTTCAAGTGTTCACTTGCCATTTACTGTTAAATGAAATGTCTTAAGCAATAAAATCTTTGCATAACGCACAATACATTTGTGATAATTAAATAGATATCTTCATTTACTGTTTTCAGGTTAAATTTTTTCCGCGATGTTCCTGAGTTCAGAGTACTAGCATGTGGTGGAGATGGAACAGTAGGCTGGATTTTGGATTGCATAGGTAATCAATAGCATTTACATAGTTTTGCTTGACTCATGTTTTTCATTTTACTGCTCTTCCCTATATACCAACATATGGATATGGCTATTTCAAACAAGATCTTGTCAATTTAAATTTTTGAAATTTATTAGTTTGGCACATGATTATTTTTAAGGATATTCAAATTGAAAAGGTTATTAAAAATCCCTAGGCAAGTCCAGTGTTTGCAGTCCTCTGGATTTCCAGAAAGCAAGAAATTTGAATCAATCTATTTTAATTTCAGTTCAAGGTCTGTTCCTCAAACTGAATCAAATCTAAGTTGTTTCTTTTAAGACCATTTACCTTAGCTCATTGGCTTTTTCAGTTACCAAATGTTTGTTTATGTTCCATTATCCCATAATGGAGATAATGGGCTAACAGCCATTTCAGTTTTGGAGTTCTTACAGTCAGTTGGCCATAAAATCCTCTGTACAAATCATTAGGAAGGCTCAGAAGTCAAGATATTACAGACTTAAACTTCCCAAGGCTTCTTAGGGAGAATATCTTCCATACCACATGATAATTTATTTGGCATTCGAGGGGCTGCAGAGGAAAAAAAATGGGAATGCATGATGATGGAAATTAGGAAGGAGATGAAGAGACATCAAAAGACTCAACTGAAAGTTTTGATGAAGAGTGTGTGATTTGTGGGAGGTGGGGTCCAGAAACCCTTCTAAAGTTCAGTGGACAGTAAAAATGGGATCATGAAGGAGTGGGTGATAGCAAAGGCATATTTCTAATCTTGGTTTGAAAAAAAAAAATCTTTTTGCAAAGGCAAGCTATTGATTGTAACTTTCAAAGTTGTAAATCACTGTACATAAATATCAGGTGTATTGCCTCAACTTGGAAGGGGTGAAGTTTTGCAGCTGTTAATTGTGTCATCACTTTTGTCATGAGGTCTAAAATGTTATGCAGTTACTTTCTCTTTTGGTGGCATTATTTCAAAAAAAGACTGCATTTTGCCTTAGTTAAATATTATCTTCTGCAGCAATTTTTGTGTTACCGAACTAAGAAATTATTTGGGGTATCCAGAATCCATTTGTTTCATAGGTGCAGGAAATAGATTTTTCAATGCAGCCTTTTAGCGAACAAAAGTCCTTTGACGTATAAAGTTTAAGAAATCACCTGTTTCAAGGAACAGACACTTTCTAGTTTGATCTTTTCTTCCATGATCTCCTGATACACAAAGAATCTTAGCTAAGAGCAAAGCAAGAAGAAAAAAGGAAAAAAAAAAGAAAAGGAAAAAAATAAAAAAAGAGAAAAAATAGGAAAAAAAAAGAAAAAGAAAAGGAAAAAAAGGAATAAAAATCCCAAACTTTTTTCTCCTCAGTTTGAGACTTTTAAACATTTTTTGTTATTGTTCTGTTGAATAGTAATTTATCTTGAAGTACTGGTATTGTGAATGTTAAATCTTCCTAAAGTATTGATGAGAGAAATTGATAAATAACACGATGTCCCTGCCACTTCCATTGGATATATAAACTCCTGCTGAGAATTGCTGATAATTGTCCATAATTCTATGAACAAAATAGCTGATTGTTTAACTATTCAAGTAGAACTTTTAAACTAGACATGCTACTTATTCCAATTAAGTGGGGAATTTGACAAACTATATATTTGAAATATTATACTTGGGGGGATAGCTGCGTCACTTCCAGTTTTCATAAAGGCTATATTTCTTGAGAAGAGTTTTCCCACTGGATTTTGAACAAAGATCCTTTGGCGTGAAATGCTAGAAAAGTACCAGTAAAGAATCAAAAGACACTGTAAGTTCATACATTTCAAAACGTAATATATTAAATACAAAATATTGACTTGATCAGATATATCAGTGCTCATTTTGAATAGTAGATTTAATTCCCGATGGGCAAACCCCTGGTGTTGGTTCCAGGGAGTTCTTGGTAATGATGCTCATGTGTAGACACAAATTGAAGTGAATACACAGTTAAACACAAATTTGGTAACCCAGATGAAAATGTACAAGATTCATGTCATTATTCATGCCCTAAACTATTACTCTTTTGCATTTGTAGCTGGGAGCAACAGAGAGCACAACATGTTTAGTCTTGGAAAGATCTTGAGTATCGTTTTTATGAATGTCACATCTATGGTTTACAAAAGTCCTTGTGGTAAAAATCAAGTAAATTAGGATTAAGGATTGAATATTGACTGGGGAAGGGACTGCATAATGGAGTGCCTTGGTGAAATGCTTGTTGCTGAGCAGGCAGCTTAATCTCATATACAAAACATATCACTGTCTTTTACTGAAACAAAACCTAACAACACAGTTGTTGTATCAGTACCGTACAACTAGATATTTTTTTCCTTAGTTATGTTTTTCCTTCTTTATTCACAGAAAAAGCGAACTTGAGTAAGCATCCTCCAGTCGCTATCCTGCCTCTTGGGACTGGCAATGATTTAGCAAGGTGTCTGAGATGGGGAGGAGGTAAACAAATTAAAATAAAATGCATTATGTAATTACAAGGAAAAAAATAACTTTTACATCAAAGTCTGCTCTCAACATTTGGATTTCTTTTTTATGATGCATGTAAAGAACCTTTATCACCTTTCCTCTTTTTGGAATTAGCTGTCTGTAAATGTTATATGAAAGATTTTATAGATATTAAAGGTTGTAATCACTCTTCATACCTTGTTTGTAGCTTCTGCTGACACCAAAAAGGCTCCAAGGTGCAATGAGAGTAGTGTATAACTATTTGGTTGGCTTTTTACAATCTGTATCGCAGTCCTTTCTTTGATCAATACCTTATAAAAGGAGTATTCTTAAATGGATTTTAATTGGGGCTGTTCTGAAAGGGTTACTGAAAACAGCTAATAATGGGTTTGGAGTGGTTTCATCTTTTTTAATTTTCATAAATATTAAATGAAAAATGTGTCTCAGCCTCAGACTTAGTTCCTTTGATCCACTCCCCTTCTTTTCTGCTACAGAGGATTCCAGACAATAAATGCTGTGGTGCTATTTATCAGGAAATGAGAAGGCAAAGAATGCTGAAAGGAGAATATGTGTAAAGTCAAACCTCTAATACCCTTTGCATCCTGGATGTATGGAGCCTTACTCTCAGCTCCTCCAATAACTTATTTCCATTCAGGATTTGCATTACAGCATAACTTGAAGGAGATACAGAGAAGAAAGTCTCAGGCAAGACTCAGTCTCTGGTGACAGCATGTCAGTTTATGGGCTCACAGCCAGTTTTATTTCAGGTCTCACTTGGTCTTTTCAGTTGAGCTGTTGTGTATTTGGAACTTGGCTGTTTATTTGGAACTTCTCAGCCTTTGTATATATCTCTTCCTTCTTCTGTCTCATACAGCAAGTTTCCTTTCCAAATTTCTGCCTTGTTACCAGATAGTCTTTAGCAAATTCTCAGTAGTTTCCATGCTATAGAACTTCTTTGTTAATCATAATGTTCTGTCAAATCATTTGAGGACCTCCTTCATTTTCTGTGTCATGACTGGTGATTGTTTATTCACATAGTCTGAGGAAGAAGAAGAAAAAGAAAAAAAAAAGCCAACCCAAACCCCAATCAAATCAGCCATGCTTCACTTTCTGAACAGTTTATAGAGTCACAGAATAATTCAGGTTGGAAGGGGTTGCAGGAAGTCGCTAGTCCAATCTCCTGTTCTAAGCAGGGTCAGCTATGAGAGCATTTGACTACATTCGTCAGGACCTGTCCTTCCATTCACTTCTATTTATTTACGTTCTGTTTTGGGTGATTCCATCTGGACTAAAGTAGAAAAAGATAGTATGAAAATATTCTGGCTTTCATCATTCTTTGCCCAGTTGCTTTGTGGTAGACAGTGCCATAACATTTTCTGGAACTTCCATAGATGAGAGGGGAGACAGGGCTTCCAGAAACTAAATTGCTGGTGAGTGATCTCAAGGACGCAGACAAATGGAGTTGTGCGTGCTGCCGTTATGCTGTGGTTGGCAGTGATTAACAAAAACATACCATACAGCTTTACATCAGCAGTGAGTTTTGAGCAGGGAAGCTTTGAATGGCTTTTCTTTTAAAACTGTAAATGGCCCAGGAAGTACACATTGCTTGAATATGTATATTTATTTCTGATTTGAAGGAACGAATCCACAGATCGTAGTTATCTCTTACAAAGTCATTTGAGCTGAATAGTATTCAGAGTTGATAATGTCGCTTTGTAAAATCCCCACACTTTTTATGCCTGTGTATCTTGTGTATACTCGGGAGTGTGTAAACAAGTTTTCTACTGAGTTTAGTATATAGTGTAGTGACCTACGACTACTACTAGTGAATTACCTAAAGACATGTGAGTGCTTCTTGGCAAGTAAGAGTAAGATGCCTCTACAGAGCAGGGTGAGGCTGATAAAGAAGTTGTTGAAAGATGGAAAAATGTTAGTTCTGCTGATAAGTCATCAGCCATGGATTACAAATTTTGGATTTGTTATGCTAAACCACATTGAAACAATCAACAGAAAATAGTAGACAACTTTTAACCTTTCAGTCTGTTGTCCAACTTTAATCAGACAAATCTACTACATGTCTTTTTTCCACAAATTTTTGAAATTTAAATATTGAGATTAATTTCATAGCAAGAACATTTTGCAAAGTATAACTTTATCTTTTTTTGATAACTGCTGTAATTGTTTGGAAAATTCAAGGGATTGGTAAGATTTGAAGATCAAATTATTTTCTCAAGATAAATCTGATGCCCAGTGAAATCTATAGAATTAATCTAAGTTTTCATTAATTTAGCTGAGTGCAGAAATCAGCTTTGTATTTGTACTCCTTTTAATGAGAGGTGCTGGAAAATTGCAATACTTAAACATCATCCTGCTTTTCAGGTCTTATATGCATAGTTTTCATTTTTCCAGTCATCGAATCATAGAATAGTTTGGGTTGGAAGGGACCTTTAAAGGTCATCTAGTCCAACATCCCCCTGCAATAAGCAGGGACATCTTCAGCTACATCAGGTTGCTCAGAGCTCCGTCCGGCCAGTCATCTAGAAACAGAAAGAAAATGGAATGAAACTTTATTACGCTTGATGAAATAACTGTTTTCGTGTCTTGCTAGGTTATGAAGGTGAGAATTTGATGAAGATCTTAAAAGACATTGAGAACAGTTCAGAGATTTTGCTGGACAGGTGGAAATTCGAAGTAATACCCAATGATAAAGATGAGAAAGGAGACCCAGTGCCTTACAACATCATCAACAACTACTTTTCTATTGGCGTGGTAAGACTTGTGTTTATCCTTAAGTGATTTTCTGTTTTGAATAAATATTTGCATTGCATGTCTTCAAGTGAAGAATTGTTGGCTACAGATCATTTATAATGTTATTTTGCTAGTGAAATGAATACATAGATGACTGACAGCAATTTACATAAATTTACTTCCACACATTCAAACCAGAATTATTTTTCAGGACCTTCTACCTTCCCATCTATAAAGAAGATATTTGTGTTGTTCCTAATGGTTTATGAGCAGCCATAGCACTAAATTTATATTATCATTATGAAGGTCCTATAAAAATATAAAGGAAAACTAATCCCTTAGTAAGAACTCTAAGTAACCTTTTCCTTTAGTATTCACATAATCAGAACTGTTTAAAAGAACAGTGGCATTCTTTATTTCTTCAGGGCAGTTTAAAATAATAAAATAAAATAATAATATATAAAAAAAACCCCACAGGTATCTTCTTGGTTCTGTCTTATGGGGATATTCACAGTTAGAATGAATTATGAGGAAAAGGAGTTTAAGAAGCTCTTCGTGTCCTAGGAACTGTGCCTCCAGCTTGTGCTTCTCTATGGTTTCCCATTATAACTGCTATCCCCACTGCATATATGAGGGGAATTAGGCATGTCCAGTCTGGCTTTTCAGCCTTTTGCTTTGGATATGCTTTCAAACACAAGCAGAAGGGGGACTGTGATGAGGTCCAAATTTCACAGATCGAATATTTCATAAATAAGATTTTTAGCTCGGACACAAATGAAGTCTAATTAACTTGGGAACATGCCTTCCAATAGCTAGCGCTGGTTGTTCTGAAATCAGCTCGTTCCACATACATTACATCAATCTGTATATTATTTTTTTATAAGTATCAAAATCCACTTTTACAGGATATCTAATTCTGCAATCCGGCGTTTCAAAATGCTACAGAAAAGTTTTTTAATAGGAAGTACAACATGGGATGTTTTACATCCAAGGAAATGAAGGATGTGTGCTTAGTTTGTTTGATCACTGTACTTCAGCATTAACAGGGTTCTGCCCCAGCTTTAAGTGGTTGATGAAATTTTTACATATTACTTGCTATTCTGTAGTTTTGATATAGTGCCTATCAGCAACATGCAAAAACAGTCTATTCCTTTAAAACATTTCTTGGCTTCCTGTACTGTGTAGTCCTAAGTGCTGGAAAAAAAAAAATTAATCAGGTCTCCCCAAGTTTAAGATATTTAAGTAATAAGTAATTGGTTTTGAGGGTTTTTTTTTCTTGTATAATTTGGCTTTTAGTTCAAAGCAAGCGCAGAGAACAAATAGATGCTACGAAAAAAACCAGAAATGAGTATATAACAGTATATAAATGCAAAGTATATGCACCAAAACTAGCCCAAAATTAGGTTCATAACTAGGAGAGAAAGTGCAAAGGAAGATTTTTGGTTACAGGAAAAAAAATACCATGATAACAGAAAATGCCCAGCCCAGGGGGACATATTCAGTGACTTTGTCAAAAGGGAATATTGATGCTAAAGCTCAGAGATGAAGAAAGAAAATAAATGAGTTATTCTAAGGAAGCAAGCAAGAAGTGAGAGGAAGGAGGAACGAGATTTTACACCTATGTATTAATACAGTGCATTTTAAATGGTTTCTAACATGTAAAGTACCACCACATATAAAGACACAGCACAGAAACGGGAAATTGTATGCCAAGTAGATACTGGGACATCTGTGAATGTGCTAGGCTTCAAAGAATCCTTTAGTATTTTTCAAGGGAAGAAAACAGAATTACATTCAAGAAAAACAGTTGAACTGAAATTATACAGTGGCAAGATCATAATACTATTAAGGGCAATGTAAATTACTTATAGAATACTGCAGGAAAATAGCAGTCTACTCTATACACCAGGCTCCATGGACAACCAGAAGACTCAATTTTCAGTTAAAAACTTTAAATTCAGGAATTTAATAACAATAAACATATGATTCTTCACATAATAGAAATGTGAGCACCAGAAAATTTCACCAGGAACGGACAATACAATATGTTGCCTTGAGAAAAGCCTCTAAGATTGTAAAATCGTATTTTTGAAGGAGTAAGGTCTGCCCAATTTGTCATACATGGAAATATATAGAATACCTGCTTCTCAGTTTTGTTGGTGTGAATAAGACAAAGCAAACGGAGAAAATAAAAAATGGGGTTTAGACTTGCTAAAATTTTGTAATTCATATGTTAGGTTGCATCCATAATAACTCTTGAAAAGCCAGGCAAAATGTTTGTCTATGTAAACAGACAAAGTACTCAAACTTGGCTACAACTGAAGTAAACCTAATTTCATAAAAGCAAAATTGTTTTCAGTACTTTGTGCCTGATAAAAACTTTGGCAAGTGCTGAATTGGGAAAGCAACAATCTACCACCACGTTGCACACCAGTCCATAGCTGCTGATACCCAAGTACATAACTGGAGTCAAGCCTATGAAAAAAAAAAAGAATACTAGCGCCACCTACAATGTTATATTAAGAGAAACCAAAAGGATTGATTTCATAGATGATGTTATTCGTTGAAACAGAGGAAATCATTGAGTCATCTATCCATTCCTCTCCCTAAGGTAGTGTCAGTGGCACTTGCCTAATTTCTGACAAGTGTTTATCCAGCTTGTCTGCAGAAATTCCCAATAAAGGGAATTTCTTTATTTGTCTGTGATGATCTACTGTATTACTTTGTTGTCCTTACTCTGAAATTTCTTTGTCATATCTAACCTGAATAGCCTTGGTGTAGCCTGGGCCCAGGTCATTTTGTCCTGAACAGAGCAGAGAAGGAAAACAAATTATTTCATTCCTCTGTTAAACTGCTTATTACATACTAGAAAGTTTATTAGATCATCCCTTAGTCTTGTGTTCTGTAGCCTTTCTACCTCCAATTGCTTCAACCTTCCCTCACAGAAAATGTTTTCTAGACATTTGGTCTTATGCATCGCTTTTATCTGTGTTCAGATAAACCGTGAGAATTCAATCAAATAACTCCTGTTGGTCCATACCTCTCTGGAACCACAGTGCTCCCAATTAGACACAATGCTGCATTTGGTGTCTTATCAGTACTGAACGGAAAAGAGGAAATAATTTGTGTCTTGCAGAAGATACCTTTATTAAGAAAAAATAGCCTTCTTAATATTAGCATGAATTTCTTTATTCATATTTGATTTGTGATTCCTTGTTAATTTCAGATACTACTCTGAAGAAACCCTACTTAATATCTCATTTGGGTTTTTCATAGGTGATTCTTTCTGCCTACATGCAGAAACTTACACTTAATGGAATTACACCCTCTTAATTTTTACTGTTTCTCCAAGGCACTGTGAAAACTAATGGTATCCTACAACATATTGCACATTGCCTCATAGATTCATGCCAAATAACAAGCACAGTCTCTAATCCAATATGAATAGAACCTGCTGTATGAATTTTGTAACAGTATGGCAGAAACTGTATTTGACGACAAACAATCTCACTGTATACTTAGAAAGGCCAGGGGAGAAAAACTCAATAAAATTTTGCTTGACGTGGGGCTCTTACTGCCTTAGGACCATGATTCAGGTTGAAAGGGATCACAGGAAGTTATTAGTCCAATCTCCTGTTCTAAGCAGGGTCAGCTATGAGAGCAGGTCACATTGCTCAGGGCTTTATCCACTTGGGCCTTAAAAACCTCCAAGGATGGAGATGGCACAACCTCTCTGGGCAACCTGTTCTGGTGCTTGATTTTCCATATGATGAAGATGTTTTTCCTTGAATACAGTCTGAATCTCGCTTGTTTCAACTTACGTTCTTTGTCTCCCATCCTCCCATTATGTGCCACTCAGAAGAGCCTGGCTTTGTCATCTTGATAACCTTCTCACAGGTACTTGCAGGCTGCTATTAGATCTCTCTGAAGTCTTCTCTTCTAGCCTGAGCCAGGTCATCCAGATGGTCTTTTTTTTTTTTTTCTTTTTTTTAACCTATTTTCCACCAGTCAAGACCATAATATCCCAACTTGGATACAAGAATTCTGGGGTAGACAGCGTTCAAAACCTTGCTGAAGCATGACATCCACTGCTCTCTTCTCGTGTACAAATCTAGTTTGTTTTATCATAGGCAGCAATCAGAAGGCAATTTACCCACTGGAAGGAAACTGATGCACTAAATTGAAAAGGAATGTTCGACAGTCGCGTGTGTATGTGAAAAGTTTGATTAGTATTTTCAAGCCAAAAAAGGCATTTTTTCTACAGCAGTCTTGGAGCTTTGATATATACATGAGTATATGTACTATACTATGTATAAATACAGGGGAAAAAAGTCAGAAACAAAGTGAGAGGTAGTAGCTGAATGAGTATGCGCAATGTTCAACCTGATGAAAGCACAAAGCTCAGAAGAACCATACAAAGTGTAAGCCAAGATGTATGTCAGTTTCAAAGCAGGAGCTAGAAAACATCTACGAACAATGTAGAATAAGATAAAGATTTTTGAAGTGCTCACATCCATCATTCTGTCAGGATGGCAAGATACCAGGAGAGAAGATCCATCTGCTTCCCAATAATACTGGAATCACTGAAACAAGCTAAATATCCAAGAAAAATGTGTATTAAAGCAGTCAAGCTTTAAAAAAACAAAACCACCACCACCCTCCCCGCAAAAAAAAAAGGAAAAAACCCAAAACAAACAACAAACCAAGCCAAAAAATTCCCTTCTCGAGAATATAATAGGGCCATTTGAAAATGGAAGCTTGTCTTGGAAAGTCACAGATTCAGTGAGCCGGACCAACATAGCTGATTATGTCAGAGGACAGATAAGCAGGCATGATAGAGACAGGAAACTTCAGGCCAACTGTCAAGACAGTGGCAAGTACAATTACTGACATATTTTGGAGAAAACAAAAATGTCTTTTCCCCATAATCTACACAAACTGCTTTGATAGTCTTACATTCATGCGCTACGTTGATATTATCACAGTGATCATCAAAGACAGAGTTCAATAATGTTAGTATTGGTGTGTTATCACAGACCGTATTCCAGACAGTGAGCTTGCAATGCATTTCTGCAGTTGCTGCAGTAATGGAATTTCAGTCATGTCACATCATTTAGCTAACTTGCTGAGGTTATAAACTATCAGAGGGAGTGTGATTGTAGACAGTATTGTCAGCTTGTGCATAGTACTTGTGATGGTTAGCCTTTTCCCCATCCATAAAACAATATAACTTATGCTACTTTGTTCCAATACTCAGCTGCTTACCAAGAATGGTGCGTCAACATGTATATGTGGACAGTTACTTCAGATAAACTTTTGTACTGCAATACCCATGCATATCTGGTTTATTTTATCCTAGCTATTTTCCATATCTGTATCCCAGACCAGTATTAAAAACAATCAAACTTCACTGATCATTTATATAGAATGTTATCTTAGCATAAAGAAATGTTTTCACAAAATTCAGTAATAACTCTTCAGTTCAATGCTTGAACTTAAAAACAAACAACAAAAAAAATGAAAACCAACCAACCACAAAAAACCCAAACTGAAACCCCATATAGTCATGACTGTATGCCAGCATTACTCTAAGTGGCAAAAATAAGAGGAAAAAAGTGGATATAGATACCCCCAAAACTAAACCCTATTTTTGCAAACAATTGCTCATAAGTCTAACCTCAAATCTTGCCAGGATCAAACCATTTTCATGGAGCAGTCATGCAGTCACAACAAAGCATAAATGCACATTATTAATTAAAAAATGTACTGGTGGATGGGCATATATTCCATGAAATTCACAATAAATGCACTCAAAATTGAGTACACACAAAACATAAGCATGGAAGATGCTTATCTCATTTGCTGAGTTGAGACCTCAGCAGTAGGACACGAAAGATGAAGGACCAACAGACGGTCAGGCAAACTGTCGCATAAAACCAAGAAACACACAAAAAACCAGCTTCACAACAGTCTTTATTACCTTGAGAAGCACTTATATCTGCACCATCATCAAACCACATAACAGCATGGTCAAAAATTGTACATAATGCTAAGATGTGATGGAGCAATCCTTTTTAGCTGAGGGAAAAGTAGATTAGTTGTCAAGCAGTTCTAGTTAGACAATAATCAATTAAAATGGAGTGACTGTCAAGGCAATGCATCTTTTGGGGGGAAGTTATTAAAGAAGGTTAAATATGTAGGGAAGTTATGATGCTTAGTTTTAGTGTTTTTCAAATTATTGTCTCAAAGTGAAACAAAATGGGTATTTTCATAAAAGCTTTCTCAAAGAATGCCTCATTAAACATTCGATTGTGATTAAACATCAGAAACCTCGACTTTCACTAAATGTTTGGTTGAAAAGAGCATGTGGAAGGGGGAAGAAGCCAGGGATAGGAAAAATGGGAGAGAGAGCAAGAAACCTCTGCTACTTAGGCGTGCTGTGCTTTCTCTTCAAGGTAGATGTTCAGGAGAAATGATTCAGTGTTTATCTCTACCTGGGCTTTCTTCTAATACTTAGGAAGGGCAGGAGAACCACAGGAGTTCGAGGAACAAGCCATAGACATGTGGGATGGAGAGAGAGTTGTGTAGGCAAAATCACTGTGGAGGTTTAGGATTTGAATTAGTTGATTAAAAGCTCAGAAATGAGCTAGGCAGAGTCCATTCACTGATGTGATTATAAATGATGGGAAATTCACTCACGCTCTTTTTTTAATCCCTTTTTGTAACTCTCTTCTACTTGGATTAGTCAATAAAAGTTCCTGGAAAATTGGCGAAAATGTCCTAATTTTCTAACTCTGAGAGTACTAGCAGTGCTGTAACTGCCACACATTCATTGAAAGAAAACCAAACCAAGCCAAAGCAAAGAAAGCATTCATTGAAAGAAAACCAAACCAAGCCAAAAACAAAAGCAAAAAACCAAAACTGAACAAAAAAAACCCCAGAGAAATCAGACAAAAATTATAGTGGGGTCCTTTAAAAAAATCTCATTTCTTGACTGGAGCAAATAGCTGTAGGCCAAACCAAAGTGCAGAGGTAGTCAGCAGAGTACCAAGCATCATTCTGCAGCAGCCAACTTTGCTAGACCCTGATTTTTTATACTTATTATGCAAACAACTTGAAAATATTAAATAAAAATTATTAATTGTACTCAGATAATGGCTAATCTCAAAAAGGCTAAAAATGTTTAAACCAAACAATTCATCTATCACCTATTGACTTAATTTATAGTTACCCATAGCACTTTGTATTGTTTTCCATTTTGTGGGTAATAACGCTGAAAGAAATTATGAATGGATTTGCATTGCTGTTAAGAGGAGAGTCTTAAGGTAGGTTTTGCAGAAGCAAGCATAATTTTGAATTTACTGTTCTGCCACTGAATTAGCTTAGAGTTTAGCCTTTATGGAGCCAAAATTACATCAACGTGAATCAGTACTGAAAATCTTTTACCATGAACATTTTCTTCCTTTGTTTTCTTTCATTTTTTTTTTACATTTTAAATAAGAACTATTAACAACACTGTTTAATTATCATTTGAATTTTTGTAACTGCATAGGGTATTACAGAGCATATGCTGCTAAGCCCCTTGCAGCTCTGTAATTAGTGTTGGAGCATAATAAACTGAACTTGCAAATGTCGGTATTGTCTTTTAGTACAAGTTTGTATAGAAAGAAATATTACTGAGATAGATTTTAAGGCAAATTATGCTGGCTATAGTGTGGCACAGTGCAACCTTCCCTATGTTATAGCAGTAAAGATACTATTCTAAAATGAAAGCAGTTGTCATTGGTGTCAATGCAGTATTCAAGGTGTAAGAGTAAACCAAATGCTGCAGTAATGATCAGTATTTACAGACAGCAGCTGCAAAGATTATACTAGCAACCGTCGTATATCCTTGTGTTTAACTAGAAATGTTCTGTATGAATGACTGATTAGCTAACTCTCTGGTTTCCATCTCAATTTTCTTCCTCTTGGGCCAGATTCCCTTCAAATTTAAAACTATTTTTGACCAAGTTATGTAGCTGTTATATATGTAAAGAATATATATATATTCTTTCTGTTCCCACTTAGGTGGATTGCCTGATGGTCTGGCCAGAAGGACCACAAGGGGTGCTGTCTCTTAGGATAACAGCAGAGTCCCTTAGAGGCTTACATTCTTTGTAGATCCAGAATGGCTTCTCCCTTGTCTAGGCTGATCAGCTGAGTGCGTGCTTTAGGCTTTGAGCCTACTTGGGATCTTTGCTATTGGTGCTCTTCCGCATACATGCCCTAAAGAGTCATTGTCAACAGAATCATCTCCTTAGGAAGCTTAAAGCTATAGCTAATCTTACTCAGACTATTTCATTTGGACAAGATACTTAAGATGTGAAAAACATCTTATCTGTCTACTTACTGAGACAGGATTTAAATAAGAATCTTCCAACATCCCTTCAGATGAAATTTTGAATACATGTGCAAACACATACACAAGAACATGTTGGAGGGAAAAAAGGAGTGGAATGCTCTAGGACAATAATTAAGACAGTAACCTGGAAGAGAACTGTGATATCCACATTCCTGTTCCATCTGTTGTTTTTGTCCGTTTGATCAACTTGTACGTAGCAATTCAGAAACTTCCACTACTATGAATGGCTTCTTTTCTAGCATCGATAGATACAGAATTTTAATGCCAAAACAGAACTTATGCAAGTAGAACACCTCAGTCTTTCATTCAGTCTTTACAACATGTGATAATTGATTTCATAGCAATATGGTGATATTCTCACTTGGATGATCTACAACAACAATATTTTTTGCAAGTGTATTTAGTTAAGGCAGTAAAGATCTCTGAATGTGCCTGGAAATGTTCTGTAAGTTCTTTGAGAAACAAGTCAGTATTATATGCTGGTTTAAAAAAAAAAAAACAACCAAAAAACAGTTATCAGGTAGAGGGGAAACTTCTTTGATACTAGTAAGTAATGCTACAATCAGTATGTGTTCTCCACAGAATTATTATCAGAAAGTAGTAAAGGTCTACGACAAAGACAAGTGTACTTTTATGACACCTAATATGTTACTATCCAAATGCACTATCAAATAGATATTTGCATGGTCATGATTTAATATCCTTCAGCCTTAACCAGTCACTAAGAGCCTCTTATTCTGCCAGTGGGGAAAAATATGACTGCTTAATTCTCATAATCATAAATTTGAACTTGTTATGGGTCTGCTTCCCCATCACTATACTCTAAGTCATCAACCCCGCTTCCATTACATCTCCTTAATTCTTTTTTTTTTTTTCAAAACTGCAAAAAAAATGCAAGAAAAATCCTACATAGAAGACATAGTTTTGGCTTTTCTCGTGAAAGAACATTTCATTAGCATCAACAGAAACTTTGCTATCAGAATTTTTAGTCACAAATACCAGAGTCTAAATAGGGTTATTCCTCTTAACTGACAATGTGATCCCATTATCTTTTATTTCATCTGTGTTATTTTAGGGTATATTTATTTCAGCATAAAAGGAGTTTATTATGGTGTGTACCATTTACAAAAGGGAATGATTTTTAGTTTTGCGGTAGCCACATATTTTGAAATTTCAAAGTCTTATAGCATTTAGCTGTTCATGGTGGTTGGAGGGATTTTTTTTTTCCATAGGAAAAAATCCTAAGTACATTTGCTATTTAATTCCAGATTCAATGCAGAATTTAAGCACATGCACATCTTAACACTAATTCAATGTGACATTTGAGTATGTGTTTAAACTTTCCTGATCTAGTGAAGCAGTTAAATACTTGATTAATTTTTTAACCATTTTCTGCAGTTTCATTAATATGACTGGACAAATGCACATGTTGAATTCTGGGCATTTGGTGTAAGCTAGTTAATTATTCAAGTGAGATTTGTGGGTATACATAACTAAAAATCATGTTTATTGGTTTGCTGAACTAATATGAATATAAGCACATGCTAAAGTGATTTTGTGACTCTTAATCATCACTTTGAATGTGCTAATGGAATGCTGTGATATATTGCATTATTTCTGTGCCAGTGAGGGAAGGAACATTTCATAAATAAACAGTATTATCGCTCTGTAATCCAAATCACTTTTTTTTCGGCAAAAAGGGTTAAAAGAATGAAGAATTCATTTACATGTGAATGTAAATACAATTTTAAAAAATCCGTATTGATATTGAGTGTATCATAGTCTCAATCTCGTAGCCAAATCTGTAGAAGTGGTTGCTCTGTCTGTGGAGAGAATTCTGCTCTCTTTCAAAAGAAGCATGTTCAGAACAGCTTCAATCCCAGATTTGAAATACTGTCTTACTCAGAAGCTATTGGTGGTTATGTTGTTTAATCTCCAAACATCGCTAATCTTTTACAAATTAGTGTTTCTTACAGGCTTTTGCTGTTTGCACGTTTGAACCATCTTTAGTCTTTTCAGCTTTTGTTGCTATTGAAATTCTTCTGCAGAAATTTTGGACATAATATATGGCAAACAGGGGTGATGCAGGGTTTTTTTTGTTGCAGGTGGTTATTTTTTTCCTGTGGCAGAAAGTCACAAACATATACGACATGCCATGGAAAGCTGGATCCGTAGAATAATTCATAGATAAAGAGCAATAGGAGCCTCTCTGAAGGTTCCCCCTCGCTGCTGTGCAATGATATTTCCCTGGGCATGGAGAATATGAATTCCATAGATAGAAAGCCTTACAGTTGGCAATATCTATATTGCGACACTGCTGTTGGTGTTTCCTGCTAGCTTGTTTCCTTCTGCCACTGTGGATTTAGGTTACCTTGTAAATCCCTCTCACCATCATAACCTTCTACCATTCATAAGGTGTATCAGGATTAAGGTACATTCATGCAGAGAACAGAAGATTCATAGCTTACTCTACTACTTAATGAATCTTACTATTACAAAAAATGATAGTTTCCTGAGGTATCATTTCTGGTGGTTTATAAAGAAATTCAAAGAATTTAGATTATTCTTACTGTCTGTTTGGTTGTTTGTTTATTTTAATTGTAATGCTAAAGTGTGAATGTATGCCAGTCTGTGCTGGAACTTCCTGAAAATATGTGTGTATATCATATAGATAGATTGAGAATTGTGTGTGTCATTTCCCTTATAGCGCAGTGAGAATACTGAGGACTGTGCTGAATTCACTGTAGGTTTTTGCTAGGTTCAGTGAAAATACAGTTCTGTGGGCTATATTTACATTAGCAAGTAATTTGGCTCAGTAGGAGTGTAGCAATTGATGCTGAGTCCCTTCTGTCTACAAAACAAGCAGTTTGGGAGTCTTAATTCAAACTGATATAGTCTGTTCCCCTGCGATGAACTCTCCTGGCATATGCTTGTCCTAAAGTGACCTAAAAGAGTGGCCATTGGTTTGGCCTGTGTGTCCCCATATTATGGGAGGAGCACCCTGGCCACGCTAGATGCGTTTCCTTCCAAAGGTATCTGGCTGAGACGCGCCAGTCTTCACTTCAAACAGAGTCACAGGAAGTGGGGATGATTAAGAGATTTGCTTTACAATTTCATTGCTGCTCCAAAATAAACCTGAAAAAGTCATATAGGAGGACAGTGTGTCTAACTTTGACCTTCCTTCTTCCCCTCCTGTTTTCCCACATAGATTTTTTTCTTTTGGCATTTTAGATATTTGAGACTCTCTTTCATTTAACTTTTCACGATGAGGTGAGAACAATGCTGAATACCTTGAACAAAGAAAGGGTCCTTTGTTTTAGATTTATGAGTAGCTCATGCACTTGCTATCACTTATTACCCATTCATGTCATGTAAAATTATTCTTATGGTGTGAAATGAAAGGCTAGAAAGTGACTTTTTTCCTATAGTCAGTAAAAACTTTAAGAAGAATCATTGGGAGGGTCTTTGGCAGTTACCTAAATCCTTCTCTTTAATTTATAAGGGATTTGGAAAATAGAAAAATCCATAGAATTGAGAAGATAAATGTTAAATTTCATGATTGAGGAAGCTAGTTATATAAAATAAAATGCAATGAGGCATTATAACTTTACAACGCAGATACTATGAAGGGTATTTTGTAGGCAGAAGTGCAGTAAAATGAAACCTGCAGTCCTCTAGTGTTTTGTTTTAGCTTACCTTAGCTAGTAGAGATTTTGAGTCTTGTATGTTCAGGGATTTTGCTGGGGAGTTTTGTTTGTTTTGTTGTTTTGGTGGGGGGTTGCATTTGTTTTCACAGAGGAAGGGTCTACGAAGCAGCCTAGCCAACAGCTACTGTTGCAAGCGACAGTTATAAATGAGAGTATATGCCTAAAGACATAATTAATCTGCAATGAGCTCGGAACAGCTCCTTAGCTAAATGCAACTAAATCAGCTACACAGTGTGTAATTAACTTACAACTATATTAGTCCTAGTAGAATATTATTCATTATATATGTAAGTTATTATTTTCTCCATATGAAATTTGTAATATACTAAGTAATGATTAAGAGTTCATTATAGTATTTTCATTCATATTATCATAATATAATTGTGATGTATGTTCATCATGTTAATGCTGTTATTCTTAGTTGTTCTTAAAAGAAATGTCAAGGATATCAGGAAAGTATGATGTGATTTTTTGTGCACACAGACTGAGAAGCATCTATATTCAAATGAAATTGAAAATTTAGTCCTCGTCTTGATTTTTTAATTTTGCTTGTTACTGATGACAGGAGTGTATTTAGGAAAGGTAGAAGCCAACGATACTTTATATTGCGGTCAAGAGTAATGTGAGTAAGCTTTAAGATTGGTCATAAGACTCATGCTGAGCTTGAAGTAAGATGCTTAGAGGACTGGGAAAATTACTTGAGGGAAAAAAAGCAGAGATTTTGAAGACATTTGAGGCTAGCAATGGAGGTAAATTGCGTCTGGAAAAGGAATTTATGAAATTTGCAAGCTGTGCAGAACATAAGGTGGGCTGTGTGTACACTGATACCTTAGCCTGGCTAAGCTACAAAACACGTGTCTCTCTGTACACATGTAAAACTATGTGAAAAATAGCTCACATTTAAATTGTAATCATTCTGTTTTCGTGTGAGAGTTAATCCTGATATGTGTAAACAAGTTTATGTAAATGAGTTACTTTACCAACTTCTCCCTGACAACATAATTTACCCTTTTCCCATGCCGTTAAAGATCCTGTCTCAGAACTTTACTTTCACAGGTCTACCAGAGCCCTACTGAGTCTTTTCAGACTGCCTGTCTGTAGCTGAGGGTGACCAAAGAAATCATGATCATGCTGACTCAAGTGCCCATTGAGGACATGAAGTACATTTATTTCTGAGAACACAATATAAAAAACCAATCTATTACAGGTAACAAAGAGGGAGATCCATTTTATATGCATTTTATATCAAATTATATTTATAGATATTTAATTATGTATATTTAAGAAACAAATTCTTAGATTAATTAATTGCTTAGAATTGCTTATTGATTAGAAAATAAGCAGTGTGATAGTCATTGGAAATTTTTTCCTCTGCCTTCTAATTCTTATTGGCTTAGTTTAGAAGAACAGTCCACCTGTTGACTACATTCAAAATTGCTGTTAAAACTACAAAATTAATCCAAGGTATTGATCCTTTGGGTGCACGATGAATATGGTGCGGTGCTATTTTAGCATATGTTATGCAGTGATAGCTGTTGTGTTCTCGGTGCTGTGAGGGAGAAAGATAAATCAAAAAAAAAAGAGAAATAAAGGCATTCTGGCCACAGACACAGGGTTAAAGAGAAATAAACAAATATAGAATTCCGAGGTTGAAAGCGGGCAGCTCTACAGATTTAAAATAGAAATCTGATGTGTAAATTAGATATTAAATAGGCACAGGGAGTTTTTGTTTTGGCATCTGCCATACAATCATATGTACAATACATGTCTGTGCTCGACCTTGAGCCCAGAGAGCAGAGAGATTATTCTTCTAAAAATCCAGAAAACACTGTTTAGGAAGAAGTTTTTACTTTTAAGACGTGTATGTATCTGAGAAGAGTTCATGTCACAAGATATATAAAAATAACAATTGTGTAACATCCATTTAAAATATGTGCATTATTGATTTTATGGTGTATGTTATACAGGGGGGAAATATTATGGGGGAAATATATAAAAATCTGAGACACCTAGAGTTGTCTGACATTTAGCATTATTTACATATCTAGAGAGTTGATAGCTTAATTGAGATTCCAGTGGTACAAAAACATTCTTTATATCTCCAGATCTGCATGTTTTCTACATTTTTATGGCAAAGTCCCAAAAGGAACATGATTTAACTAAACTGAAAGTGGGTGGATTTAGCCAAGAAACACTTAGTCTTATGTTACCAACCGAACCAGGTGGAACTAGAGGCAAATTACTGAACATAAGTTATTCCATGTCCTTACTGGAACAATTTGTACTAAAGAGCCTCTGCAGACACATAGCCAAGGAACTCTCTATGCACTATTCATGATTTTACAGTTTCTTCGTTTAAACTGGAGTTCTGAGGGTAAAACATAGCATAGTCTTTGTTTCTGTGACAATCCCAAGAGTACTTAGGCTTATAACATGCCAAAGAACGGGTCAAAATTGTTGCCCTTGTGCTGTCATTTTATATAACTACTGGTGGTGTCACCAAGGCTGACTGGGCTGATGTGGCACACCAGAGTAAAAGTCACAGGACCACACATTTTAGTCGGTGCTTTCCAGTGCATCCTGCTAGGTGATCTCACTGTAGAGAGAGGATGCTCCCATCGAGAACTGTGTGAGCACATCAACACATATTTCACAGCTCTCTATGGTAGTGTATGTTCCTGCCTGCACCTGCACCTTCATTAAACACCACCAAGCCACATACGCATTCTTCAATAACTGTGTCATGTAGACAGGGCACCCTTTCCGTGGCAGGCTGTGGTGCCATCCTGGTAATGAGGTTCCAGCCTAGAGGGCCGTCCTTAGCAGTACCTGCAGTACTGCCGCGGTGGGAAAGACTGTTCATGCAGCCATTCCGGTCCCTACAGTGATAAAGGATGAGCTCCTCAGCCGCTGGGTTGTCTAGGGCATTCACATACGCTCTCCTTACTTTTCTGCTCTGGCTTTTCATGTTTTCATTTTCTCTGTACTCTATAACTTATGGTGTTGTACTTTATAACTCATGATTTGAGTAACTAAGCATCAGAATTGGCACCAGTCACTTCAGAGCTGATCATGGTATTAGCTGTTTACAGCTGCTGTCTAGAGCTGTTACCCTAAAAATTCTTTGCCACGTTTGTCCCACATTTAGAAAGTAAATCCATATGTATTGCTTGTTACTGCATTAAATTATCATTATTATTATTATTACATTACTTTATTGCATGTATCCTTGGCACTCAAACAAATCGGGTAATCCAGAATGCTAAAGGAAATAAGTAGCAGAAATCCTGGTGTTATCTGGAGAAGCAGATGCAAATTGGGATTCTATGGACTTTTAAACAACTACTTCATAGGAATAGTGAGATACAAGAGATTATATAGATACAGCCTTGCCAGTCTTGCCCAAAGGGAAAAAAATTTCAGTAAACCACACAGCCTGGGAAGTCAAGTCTGACCCTCACAGGACTTGTCTAGATTGCTGCAGTGTTTTGGTCCCCTTAGAGAGTAGCAGGAAAAAGGTCTGCTGCTTTGTATCTGTAAAATCCCGTAGTTGGTGACTAAGAGAATTCTTTTAGCCATTCTTCCATCTTAGGCAAACTCCATGTCAAGGGAATGATTTTGGATGTTCAGTGACATGTTTCCCTGTTTGAAAAGGTTGTCTGTCAGCTGAGACATCCAACTAATATCCACCTGAAATATCCAACCACATTCAATTCTGCTAGGGTTAGAGGGAAGGAAACATCCCTACTTCCCAAACAGCAGTGGCTGAAGAATCTTCAGGGAAGTGAATATACCCAGCCATAGGCATTGATTCCTGGGTAGAAGTTGGGTAATATTGCAAATAACCTGCCTTTGGACTCTGGGTTTCTCCTTGCCTCTCTTGATTTCAATGAGCTTTCTCTATGGTGATCCTATTTCTTTTGTTCTGTCACTTTTACACTGAGTATATTGTGAGACTGAGAGGAGGAAGGGCCCTGCTAATGTCTAGAAAAAATGCTGTGTTAAGCCAAAAAGAAACACGGTGGCAGGAGGGTTCTTTGATAGTTCTTCAGTTCAGGAAGATAACTATCAGTTCAAATACTGACTATTTTCTGCTTTCATTGCAAAATATCTCCAAAGAAAGTTCAGCATTTTTTGAGGGGAAAAAAAACCCAAACAACGGGGGTCTAATGAGAAAAAAGTCATTTTCTATGATCATTTTTGAAGTTATTAGATTAATAAGCACAGCCTTAGTTAAATGACATTTCCCTTCTTAGGAGTGTTATTGACATTTTGATATGAGACAGAGAGACCTTTAATGAGATCTCAATCAAAGGTAATATTTATATAATGATACATGAATTCATAAATGCTAGTCAAATAAAAATGCTGTAGTCCATTTTGGCCTTCACCTTATGGAAATCTGTACAGGTCATAAGATGAAAAAGCTCAGTGAATGACGACTAATACTCTCTCAGTTGACTGTCTAATTATGTCTGGCTAATTGTGTGAGTTAATGTTTGAAGCTGAATCTTGCAATGTAACTTAATCCATCACCCAGACAAAACGCATGGAAAAAGATATTGAAATTTTCTCCTTTGTTAGACATATGATCTCCTTAATGGTTGAGTTTATTGTGATTTCCCTTCTGATGAAACAAAAAAAAGAGGTGTTCATTTAAAAACAAAAAAAACAAACCCAAAATTCATGTAAGCTGTATGTTAGGTACCGAAGAAATGTACAGACAAGTAGAGAGATCCCTAAAAATCCTGTTTCAGACCTTTGTTTTTGTTAATGTTTTTTGTTAGGAAATGCTTTGTTTTACTACTTGAAATTACAGTCTCTTACATTTTATTGTGGCTTCAGAGGGCAAAAACATTAAAAAATCAGCACAGTGCATGAATTTCTTCACTACTGTAAGAGAAAAGGAGGAAAGACATACGAACTGTTATTTCATCTCTGCTGTAACAGAGAATAAAGTTTGAGTGGTAGAATCTCTCTCTGTTACTTACGCTGTTCTTAGGGGTAGAGCATAGACACCAAATTAACATCCTGGGTGATCTGACCCTGTGACAATATTGATGCCTGAGTCCAGTTATAAGTGTTGTGACACCAGTGACAGAGAGGGAAGGTGAGGGGGTCACTTGCCTGTTCGTTTTTAGACACCATAGACAGTAGCCCTTACCAGTAGTACTTTTCAGCAAATTCCCAACCTCAGAGCACTTGGAAAAGAGGCATATTTGATTGTCTCTGTTTTTTTTCATAGCTAAAGTGACTTTTAAGAGGCTGTTCAGGAAGCCATGGGTAGAACTAGGAACAGAATCAGATCTGTTGAGTTTTAGACAAATTTTGTCTAGAAGGGAATGCTGCCTCCAGAGTACTTTCATCTTGAGCTCTTAAGTCCACTCCCCATGTGTGGAATTAAATTATTTTTCTACCATAACTTTCTTTACATGCTCTGAATTTATACTATTAAGTATAGATAAAATAGTAATGTTATTCTTGTACTTCTGATCATCTGCAAGTCATCTGTGCTCCGGATTTTCCATTACATGGGTAAAGATATACATCATCCTGTCTGAACATGAGCCCAGAATCAGAGCCGCCTTCTTCATGTAATACTGTTCTGTGTGCGCAAACCAGATCAGGTCAGAGATAGCTTAGGGATGCACACTCACAGCATCACTAACTTAGTTTCTTCTTTCCATTTTTTTTTTTCTCTGTGTTTATAGCTTAACTGACATACGGTTTAATCTGGTTCTTTTTTTTAGTTAAGTTATCCCAAATCCAGATATTTAAAAAAATGCCTTATAGTTATAAATTTTGACCTAAAAAATTATTTACTTTGTTATATAGTATATAGTCATATAATCCTTCTACTCTCACAAATGTCTTCAAAATCTAAAGAAAGTAAATTCCTTATATTTCTTGGCGATGCAAGAAGGAATACTGTATTTGGGATTTTTCAGTTTCTACGCTAGATGGCTTTTGGAGATAAAATGAAGTGATAGCAAATAGGTTGTGGTTGTATTTTCAAAACCCTTTTTCCAAATTTGTTACTCAATCTAGCTTTATATGTTTGTATGAGAGAGGCTACCGATGCCTCAAGAGGAAATTTTCCTTTTCAGGGCTTCTGAAAAGCTCTGTTCCACTTCAGTCGAGTCAGATTTATCTATCCAATTTTAACATTTAATTCTAAAAATTTCATGCTACCACTGCCAAAGTCTTTGCGTGGTGTTGTGGGGGGTTTTTTTGGTTGATTGGTTTTTGGGTTTTTTTCCAGAATATCAGGGGAGAAAAAATGTCCATGCCAGATAATGGCATGAACAGCAAGTAATCAGGAGGATCAATATTTCTGAGTTGTCAGATGAGATTTTAAAATGAAGCTTACAATGCAAAGCCGCACTTAATCTGTGTGCGGAATATTAGATATCAGTTTTGCCTATATGGAACCAATGTGTGTGTATATAAACAAAACATACAAAAAAATCATGGGGCTAATGAACTTGGGTTCTTGTAACTTTTTTTTTGCCACAGTATACCTGCATTTCATAAGCGATTGTCAAAAATTTAAGTAACTACCTCACCTTGTTTCATTTTGTAACCCCAGAAGTAAGTACACTTGATGTCACTTGATTCACAACTACATTCATGCTACTAGTTATCCCTTAAAAATGGCTCTCATGAATAATGAAAATAAATCCCCTTTCTACTCCCATAGCAAGAGGTTTTAAGTGCTACCACCTGGCATCTTAGCGAAAGATCATAATAAGCATGTTTTCTTACAATAGTTCATTGAGATGGTACATGGCAAGAATGAACAAATTTCCACTCTTAGAGCCAAATTAGAGGCTCAGTCTCTACTCAGGCAAAAATCAATAGCAGCTTTGCCAGACCACAACGTAGATGGTTGTTCTTAGAAGCATGATTTCTAAAATCCTTATTTTATCTTTGCTACTTCTGTTTTTATTTGTTCTGTAGGAAGTTTAAAGCCAAACCGCTATTCTTTCCCCACTGTGTTTTGCCTTCTTTTCTCCTTATCTGTCTGTCCTATCTTCATTTGTATTCAGCCCTTCACTCTTTTCCCCTCTTCATGGTTCATTCATTTATCCTATAATACCCATTTATTATTACCTCATCTTCACCACTCTCTCTTTTTAACTCTGTCACTTATCTGTCACTTTTGTGTGACAGGAATTGTTCCTGCTTAACAAAATCAGTTTCTAATTCCATTTAGCTAAGTAGGTTCAACTGCTTTGTGTGGACATTGAAGCAGTTTAAAAGTGGCTAAAACAGTTTTAGCTTAACCCAATTAAACTAAATCAATTTTGACCAGTCTTTAACCACTTTAAAAGCAACCACACAAATGAGTGCATCAATTTTGTCTAAATTAATTTAGATAAATCAGCACATTTCACATCTGTAAACCCTTAGTATCCCTTTTCCCATTCTTTCTCATCAGAACACCGAGTCCCACACATTTTCTTTCTGTTCCAGTAGTCTAATCTCTGGACTGGGCTGATTCTAGAATACCTCTGAAAATTGTTTCAGGTGAACAGACTGCAAAATAGAAAATTTCAGAACACAAAAAATGGTTTCAGATGAACTCTGTCTCATTGCACAACACTGTGATTAACTCAATATTAGGGCATAGAACATGTTCTTGGAGATTAAGTTGACTATCATTAAATAGGATACACTTCAGTCCGTCAGAAAGGTTAGCAGGGCTTCTCAGATACCAAATACTGGAAATTGCAAGGGCAAATCTCAAAGAATAAATTTATTAACAAGTGTGTTATCTGGATCAGTCTCAGTCTTTCCTCTCTTCGCATTTCTTCAATGGTAATAGCTATTCTTATCAGCCAATATTAAGGGGTTTCTGTTTTAATGCTGTCAGATATCTATAAATGAAGCATGGGAATTACAATTAGAAGACTGCATAGCCCAAAGCAACAACTCTGAAGCACTAATTGACCATATTCAGTAATCACATGAATATAAGTTGCTGCAGAAAGACAAATGTGATCCTTGAATTTATTCTGAGGGGAACACTGAGTAAATGTAGCATGCTCTGGATGCAGTCTTGCTAAATTTGTCCAGCTGTGGCATCCATATTTCAAAAAGGATGTTGAAAGATTCAGGGAAGTTCAGAAAAGTGTGACAGGAGTGGTTCGGAAGGTTTAAGAGCTTTATTGCAAAAGACAGTGAAGAGACAACTTGATCAGTCTAAATGTACCTTAATGGGAAGAAAATATGCAGTAGTCAGCAGTCTGTTAAGATAGCAAAGATTCTCAAGGTATAAGCTGAAACTACACAAATCAAGGCTGGACTTGAGTCACTGAAACTTAAAAATTAAGCAAATTAATAAAGGAGACAATCTGCTTACTTTCATCACTTCAGCTTTCAATTCAAGACAGTACAGTTTCTAAAAAAATATATAGCTCAGGAAAAAATGTTATTTATTTATCTAGGAACGGCAGTGTTGAAAGCTATTTCCTATGTAGGCAGGAAATCATAATGAACTCTGAGTCACCGGTGAATCCTTGGTTAGTGAGACCTTTCCCACATAGTTCAATTATACCAGGAATTCCCATTCCAAAGGAAAGAAGGGGAAGCAGCAGTGCACAGGTGGGCTGTTGCTGGGGCAGATGGAGCTAGTCCTTCCCCTTCTCGCCTGCTGGAGCTCCTCTGGCTTCTCAGTTCCTCAACCTGCCTGGGGTCGTTTGCTGCTCCAACATACAGACTGCTATACCGCATAATCTTTTGAGAGCAACAGAGTTGAAAAATATTGCGGTAAGTATAATAATAAGATTTAAGTGTATCATAGTATAAAATAAGTTATGATGATAGGATCACAATGGCTATAGTACTTATTAAGCACCCTTTTTTTGATACGTAGTACTATGAGTTTCTATTTTATCTACCAGTTATCATAAGAATGAATTTTTTATGTAAAGCAAAATGCGTGGAAAACTAGTAGGCAAATTTCCCATTTCTTGCAAAGCTAAAATATATAGCAGTTTTGTTTAAAAAGCTGGCCTACTTGATTTAACCCTATTACATATTTCTTCATGGGATGGTTCATAATGTTCCCAAAGTATTGTTCAAGCAAATGCTTTAATTAAAAAACATTCCATTCTTTAAATGTCCTCCTTGAGCACATCATCTCAGACAAACTCTTCAGCCTTTACTCCCTTTTCTCTTTGAAATCTTATCAAAAAGTGATTGGAGTTGATATGTGCCATGTGGGGCTTCACTGAAGCTATTTAAAGACTGCTGAATTTAAAAGGCCCAATTGATTCATATGACAATTTAGAAGTGGGATTAATGGCAAGAATAATTTTTTAGTTCAGAGAAAGAGAATAATTGAAAATACTGCAGAAAAAGAGCATGTACATATGTGAAATTCAGTTGAAAAGCAGCATAGAATAATTATAAGGTCTTCCTCGCCCTTGGCTCACTGCTTAAACTGTGTGGAGCTGTGTCGTTTTGTGTACCATTTCTCTTTAACTATATTTGAAGTTAAACAGCATGTATGGTGTCTTTTTCTGTCAAGAAGAGTGACAGCTTCTATAATTCCCTTGTTTCACAGAGTATAAATATTCCAATGACTGTTTTGATGGCTACAGTCATTGAGTTTTAACATGTATATTTATTGATTGCCTTGTTCTGATAATTTATGGTCAGCTGCCAAGAACAACTAAGCCTTGCAGTTAAAGATGTTTTTTCAAGTTGGACTAAAAAAGTAAGGTTTCTAAATGTAAAACACGTGTAAAATAACACAGATTTCTTGTATTTGGGTGATAGAAGCAGACTGGGCAATTGATAATCCCCCGAGAGGTGACCTTGTGGAAGCCCTTGCCTGCCATTAATTTACATAAAATTTCAAACGTAGAATGCAAACACTTAGGAAAGTGCTGCTGAGAAAACTCTAGCTCCAGGATGCATTACATAGCTTGGCTGGTCAGGTCAAGCTAGAAGGTTGCATACTGGGCCCTATATTCATCTTGAAAGTGTGTAGACGTTTACTCCTTGTGGGTGGAATATAAAATCCCCCTGGATGGCTCCAAAAATCTACATTTCCTGTGAACTTGGATATATACACACATATATACTGAAAAGCTAACCAGTTAGAAATGCCAAGTGGATTTAGGATTCTTATCTTTGGGAGAGTTTTATTACACGTCCTTTCCTGATTTAGCTCTCAGTAGCAGAAGCAAAAATTGGTATTGTTAGTTGAAGTACTGCAACAGCTACAAGACTCCAATGTCAAACTGGTAGCTAGTGTCTCAAATGGATGCAAAATGCATGGTAATCTCAATGGAAAAACATACACAAAAAAAGGACTATAGTTTTACTTGCAGTAAGGCTTTCTGTAATTCAGTCAGTATATAAAGATGTCTTATGTCAGTGTAAATTTAGTGAAATGGTTAATAGGGCTATAGCCTTTTTATTCCCAGTGCTGTGCCCAGAGCAATGCATATCTTAACCTTTCTGGTGTTCAGCAAATTTAATATCACAAATATTTGACGATGAAAGCACAGTCTTGTTATGTGTAAAAGCTGGTGATGAATCGTACATTAGTTTGTCATGTTTTAGAACAGGAATGAAAGTTTGTCTTCTCCTAGATAAATATATAACATCATTATCACACTTGCCAAGGATAGCATTATTATGCAATATTATTTATATCGTCTGTAGGCTAAAGGACTGGAATATCTTCAGTTTGTGGCCCCATCAGATAGAGGAGAGAGTCAATACATTCCTCTCCTGATTGCTTTTCTAGCCAGTTGGTTTAAACCTTATATTCTGCTTTGTCTGGTCATTGCCACCCTTGAACGTGAGTGGCCCAAAAGCTTGATAGAAGACAGAACCAGGGTTTGTTTTCTCAAGTATGTGTCAAACTGCAGCCTCTCTGGAAATTGGCACTTTTATGCCACAAAGGGTAAAATGGCTTATAATTTCATCATGAAACTTGCCTATGGACTGTTGTTTTAGGCTCTGTATAAGCTATTGCTTGCAAACATGTTCCTTTGAGGATCACACAGAACTTGCTTGGATTTTTCAAGGGTTTTCACAATTCTTTGTTTGAACAAGACTGTGTATATTTTGTTTGTTAAAAAGGAAAACAAACCCAAAAAACATATTAGCACAGTTCTGTTTTCTATGGTGTACCTATATTTAGCTCTCACAAAGTCAGCCAGATGAAATCAATATTTCCTAGAAAAAAAAGGGAATTTTTTTCCGCCCAGACTTTCTAATGAACTAAGGGCTTGTCCCTTAACCTGGCTAAAGTGCTTTTAGCTATGTTTTTAAATTTGCACTGACATAAGCCATCTTTATATACTGACTGACTTACAAAGAGCCTCACTGCAAGTAAAACTATAGTCTACATTTTTTTCATGATCATGGCAAGTATCTGCCAGTAGTAATTACCGCATTAACTAATTAGCAGTCACTACCAAGTCATAAGTAGTTAACCCTCAGTCAGTGTTTTTTTCTGGATACAGGGATGTTTTGAGGCACATGATCAAGGTCTTACTGAGTTCATAGGTCTGATAAAAATGTGTGGTCTCATAGAATCCTTAAAGAATCGTGTGTTTAAATTTCAGCTACTCTGGTCATCCTTCTACTGATTAAACTATTGCAGGTAATTCTAGCTGTTGGTGCTATTTTAATATTAATTTGTGAATGATCTATAGTGCATTACAAAAAAAAATCGGAAACTTACTGTTTTCTTCCTGCACTTGATCGAGTTTTAAATAATATTTTTGCAAGCATCTAAGTACAATACAACATTGAACCTGGATGGACTACATCCAAGTATCAAAGGGTACCAAGCAGCACTGTCAGTATGCCATCCAGACATTCATTTCCCACATAAAGGGTTTACTAGCACTTTGCATGTAAGTTGTATAACTTGTGACCAGCTGCTTCCATGTGCAGTGCGTAACTGATGGGAACATATGGCTTTAATTAAGTAGCCTATTCTAGCTGATTTTTAGGCATCTATCCACATGGCATACAATATTTGTTGAATCCAAATCAAGTTTCACAGCTGTCTCTCGAGATAAACTGATTGACTGACATGAGCTGCTTTTCAACACTGTCAGGTTAGTTCCCATAACCTCAGGAGATTCAAACAATGGGAAAAAATGGCTCAGCCATATGCGTTAAAGCTCATGTGACTAGGCCATATATATATATAGATATATGTTAAACATTTCAGGCTAAGCTTAATGGATTTCTGTAGCTACTGATGCTGGCAAGCAGCAACTCAGAGCCCAAACGATCAAGACATCTCTGTGTTTTTCTGATTTGACTGTATTATGTACAGTGACTCGACACCCAATCTGAACTTTAACAGTAAGGACATGCATAGCAATTTTGAAGTGGAAAAGGATAATTATCAAAGGGCAGAACTGATGCCTCACTGGTTCACGTCAGTGTAGAACTCGCTGGTGGTAGCTATTAGGAAAAACAGTAAAAAAGAGAGACGCCAAATGCAATACAAATTTTGTTGTTTTAAATAAGTTTGTTAAGCGCACTGAACAGCAGCTGAGTGAATCTGTATGTGGTATACTCTGATCGTGGGATGTACTTGATGGTGTAAAGGGAAGAATATAAAAATCAAGGTTATGAAATATGAGGAAATATTCATACAGCTTATGAAAGTGCAAGTGTATTTTTGGTAGTCTTTTGGAGTGATCCATGCTGAAAGGGAAGACAGATAATCACAGCTG
Organism: Anarhynchus alexandrinus; assembly: GCA_008711295.1. NCBI lineage: Eukaryota > Metazoa > Chordata > Aves > Charadriiformes > Charadriidae > Anarhynchus > Anarhynchus alexandrinus. The sequence continues at coordinate 3,240,845 of VUYV01000104.1, forward strand.
ATCTCACATAATACACTGACCGTAAATTTTACTAAAGGTTTCAGGTGTAAAATTAGGAGTTTTGTATTTTATTGGCAGGGGTGGGGAACACCTTATGTATCTGAGCTGAACCTCTAGGTTTGTTTCAAAAGGTTGTGTTTTATTACGCGATATGTAGAAATTGAAACATGGGCTAAAAAGGATTATGAAAATAATTTTAGAGGCCATGAAATTCTTCATGAGTAAATTAAGCACTTGGAAAACTGATTGAATCTTATAATGAATTCTGATTTACTGATTTTCTATATTATAGTGGTGATGGCAAGAGCCCAAAACTGACAAGTGCTGTGAGGGAAGGGTGAGAGCACTCTAAATGCCAAGTTTGTAGCTCTGTAATTAATAAGCTGTCTCTGGTATCTATGAAGATATGAAGATAAACTAAAGATTGTGAATTTGAGATGTATTAGTAATGATAACTTCTTACAGTCCATGATTTACACACCTATGGTAGACCTGTGCTCTATGACTTGTAGCACTCTTGAAAATATTGTGGTGAGCTGGAATGTTATTTAAGCCAGAAGAAACAGGCTTAGTCAAAGGAGGGAACTGGAAGATACCTTTCCTGACACATCTACATTGAATAGTAATATAAGCCAGACTGAGAGGAAAGTGGGCGAGCAACCCTTAAACAAAGGAATAAAGAAGGTAAATGTAACCAGTAAACCCCTCAAGGCTTAGGCGTTCGTGGGGATTAGGAGTGAACTAGTCTCCTTATCTTTCCTAAGCCAGACAAGATGGTATAGCAGTTAGGAAGCATCATTATTACAAAAAATAGTCTTGAAATGAGTTTTATTGTTATTTATTGTTATATTCCACTCTTGTAATTTTAAAATCAAGAACTTGCTCCTTTTTTTCTAGAATACATTTGTTTTCACATTTAAGCTTATTTAGTATTTAGTGTGAACTGTGACGTAAATAAATTTCAAATGCCAGATTTAATCAGAACTAATAAATCCAAAGGAAATGATGTTTCAGATAAAGCTTTTCATGCCTCCAATTCAGGACAGTCGTGACAAGAACTGACCTTTTATTCTGTTTGTATAGCTCTTCTTTGCACTGGGAATCATGACAATTCTTAAATGCTGTGTTAATACAAATAATAAATAACTGTGTACTGGCACAGGGCAAGAGGAAAACCTTTCATGGAGGCAATCACCATATTTTTGGCCACAGAAGGCAGTATTTTTGTAGGGCAATTAATACTGCTTTCTGTGTTCACACCAAAATTTCTAACCAACTGGAATTAATCTTTTAGAATTAATCTCTACGCAATTAGGTTCAGCAGCTTGGGGACTCAGAGTGTCTGTGTCAAACTGCTTTGCTCAGGGTTTTATGTTTGGAATAACATATACCTGCAGACTTTATGGTTCTGTCATTAGCAGCTAAACCCTTGCTGTTTGGAAGCCATGGCAGCAAGATACGATGATGTCAATCAGAAAATGACTGTGTATCAGGGTGACACTAATAATAGTTAATAAACCAAAGACAATTGTTTATTACAGAATTGTTTAACTAATATTGAAACCTCATATTAGAAGTACTTCTGATCTGTGATCGGGCATTCTGAACTGCTGAATTTGACTTGTGCAATTGTGCGTTAGTAACTGAGTGCTGCCTAGTTTCCAGGGGGAGTGTGTGATGGGAATTTTACACCAGAAGATCAAATTAAAAAATCAGTATGATGATATAAAAAAGATTTATATTTTTCTTTAAGAATTGTTAGTTTTAATCTAGAATTGACCTGCAAGTATTCTGTAAGTGATGAGTTTTAGTGGTGATTGCCCCCACAGAGCAAAGATCTGAGTAGCAGAACAAAAGTGATTTTAAATTTGCCTTTCACACAAAGGCCCTTGTACACTGTGGGTTACTGAGAAACATCCCTATATGCTTCCACCTGTGATTATTTTGGCTGCACTCTCTCTACAGGTCTAGTTTTCCATAGCTTAAGGACTAGGATTTTTTTTGCTGAGGAAAGCTGTATATCCCCTGCTAGTGCAAGACAGGAAGGTTTGTTTGGCATTGGTTTTGGTGTTGTTTTTGTTTTACTTTATCCAGTTAGGGTGTTTTGTCGGTTTGGTTTATGAAACTGTGTTTTCCATCCCCCAGAGACGAAAAAGGAAATACTGTCCTGTAAAGTCCGCGCTTGGCTGTGTGTTGAGTCCCAGGTACTTTTGCTTGTTCTTCTTTTGGCTCTCAGTAGGTGCCTCTGTGTCGGCAGCCCTGCCAGCGTGAGCCAGGGGTCTGCCCCCCTCCCCCCTATGCCATGCTATCTGCTTCACATGTAGCTCACATCAGTTTCATCTATACTGCTTGTTGAATTTGCTGGGTCTGTGATTCTCCCCGTTTGATGTATCTGTACCTTGCAGACCCCATTTTCGTGGTGGGATGACATCAGATAGTTAGGAATAAAATCGGGCATGAGAGAATAAAATTGTGGGGGAAGCTGCCTGGTTACTGGGGATATTTTTGGTAGACCGGGACTGAACCAGCTCAAGCTGGTTTTGCGTGATGCTTATGGAGGAGGGGTTCAAATTTAAAGCCAGTCCTTATTTTCCCATCCTGAAATTCAGTGCCGGCTTTCTCCACCTCAGACCAGGAGCGGGCCAACGTACGAACAGGTAGGCTGTGCGAATGGAGACAAATCCGAGTGCAAGGTAGCAGAATGATGCAGAGAAACACTAGGCAACTTTAGGACACTGCTCAGTGTACCAAGTCCCCCTGTGAGACTAGGAGGCTAATACTTAGTAAGTGTCGTAATGCACTTTAGCCCTATTAAAGTCAAAGAGAATGTTCCTGTAGACTTTAATAGAGTCCACACAAAGCCTTTGAGATTTTAGGTAAAAGTATTGGTCAAGGAACCCATTAGTGTTCCCATTACCACTGTTATTGTTTCATTTAAAAAATAAAAGTAAAAACCAAACAGAAACAACAAACAGCACCATTTAGTAAACACATCTGAGGTGGCATTTTGACTACTTACAGACTCATTTATATTTCTGGTGGTTTCCTCTGACAGCGAATTCCTGATAAAGAGAAAAAACAAATAGCATAAAGCCTTAAAGAAGTCACTTAAAAAAGAAACAGCAACTGTGGTATTATCAAGAGTTCAGGAGATTCGATATCTCTTTTTAGCAGTAATAGATATTTTACTGATTATTTGTTTATATATATAAATAATTATATACAAAATAAATTTTCTGAATTCATACTACATTAAGTTCAAGCATGTAATATATGTCTGTCCCATGATGTGTTTATTTATTCAGTGTATTCTTAGAATTGAACCTCTGTTTTCTAATGATGGGGTGAAAAATGTTTGTTTCAAACATATTTAAGAAAGAAATAAGAATAAGTATAAATATATGATAAAAAACAGATGTGTTGTATAACTAATACATATCAAAACCAGTATTTCAGTGGAATGAAGAATTATTTTCATTACAATTGTAGAGATAAAAGTACTATTCACTTCATGCATAGGGATTTTTGATCATGAATTCCACCAACATTGAATGTTGTGTATTTAAAAATCCAAATATAGAGAGCAGAGTAGGCTTCAAATGAATCACTCACACTTTAAACACTTGTGTAGTCAAAAAGATACAGGAAAATCATTAGAAAATGCTTTTGAGAGATTTCTTAAACTTTACTGCTTTTGTTGATAAGGATTGTTGATTGTGTAGGTTTTGGAGTAAAAGAATTGTTCTGGAAATATATATCAGACACATACCTGATACATATAAAGATGGTTTTCACTACAGTAGCTTCACAATTACTTGATATTTACTGAATTGTATGGGTAGTTGTGCGCACTGTGAAAGCTTTTGCAGTCTACTGTTTTACTTCCCAAGTAAAGGAATTTTCTCCTTAAAGTTCTTATTAAGATAAACTAAGCTGCAAAGTGTTTATGTCTTTGGTTACAATCACAATCTAGTGTAATTGAAAACAGAAACCTGAGTGAGAGGAAATTTCTCTGTAAGGATCAGAAAAATTGATTGAGTCACCAACTGGATAAGAATATTTTTAGTAACAGTCTTCATTTGATTCTCAAGAGCACCTTCTGCCATATAACTGGTGATAGCCTGAAGTAGAAAAGTGATCACCTCTTCTCCAGGCAGGGTGAGGAAAGCATTGCAGTAAATTAATTATTGAAAAGATTGCCGCTCTGAATTTGTTACTCAGATATTTTTAGGGTGGTCTTCATTCTGCAAAGAATGCCAAAACCCAATTTTTATTTGTAACAACTAGAAATCTTCCTTTTATCGGTAGCACTAAAGCTATTTGAATATAAGTGACATAGTTTGAAGTTATGGCACTGGATGTTTCTTTTTAACTTCTAGATAAGATAACCATCTATTTTTTGATAGCATTGAGGGCAAATGTGTAAAATGCAGAGCTGAAGTTAATTTTACTCTTATCATCTCTTGCAGTATTTTTTCCATGACACATAAGATACTTCCTGTATATGTCTCATGTTTCTTCACTTTACAATTGCTTGAAAGCACTCTATTAATCTAATCAAGAGTTTTTAACAGTTCTTTATTAATTATATTTTTATTACATTAGTTGGCAAACAAGCAAACTGCTAAAACGCTGTACATGTAGTTGTCCTAAGCTGGATGTTATGAAGTCAGTATTGCCCAGTGATTTTTTTGGTATAGCTGTATTCTCTGATGTATTAATCAGAAAAGAGACTCCACCGACACATTTGTAATGTCTTCTGACAGAGGCTTTCATAAACTCTGCTGAAGAGGCTTTCAGGAAAATACACGAATTCTGCACTCATTAGCTCTTTGAACTTTGGGAACAGTCGTGTGTGCATGGTGTGTCTCTGTGAGCATAGTTGCAAGCAGCAATGGTTTCTCACTACTTACTTATTTTCCAGTCATCCCACATTTAGTGCTCTTTTGTGCGACTGAAGGATCAGGTGGGAAGGGGAGTGAAGGAGGGAAATAAATGCAGAGAAATGCAGTTTCCTTGGAACTGAGGTAAATTTTGAAACTTCAGTCTACTATGATTCAGTTGCTGAATTACTAGAGCAGGAAGTCTAAATTAATGTTTCTCTCTTTGCCTTGCTGGCTGGGTTTTTTTAGAAGGTTAATCATCCTTTTTCAATCTACATTTTCTGTTTTACTTGTATTATTTATCCTAGTGCTTTTAAATATATATATATTTAAATTGATTAAGAGTCTAAATTGGCAGTACTAATCTAGTAGGTTAGAGTGCAAACACATATGCTGAGCGTAGAAAACCCTTTAGTAGCTTTTAAGATTGATTAGTTAAAATAAATAACTATTCTGTATTCTCCAGTAGCCAGAAAAGGTTTTACTACACAGCATTTTACTGTGAACATTTCATATGATTTAACATTTAATAAATTGAACTTTTAGCCGTGTTTAAAAGAGAAGCAAGAGTAATTTGTATGCATTGGCTACTGATTGTAAATTATAAATCTGTGGGATTGAGTTCAAATTTCTAATTGGTGGAAAAAAAATCAGTAATTAACTGGGAGGACAGAAACGATTTTCTATCAAAGCTGTCTTCCACAGAGAATTCTACTAAAGCTGTTCACGATTATAAGGGTTATGATACATGGAAACACTATAATTTGTATATAAATGTCAGCATGGTATAATCTGATTATAAAATGCTTTTGGAAATTGGAACGTTCTGATTGGGTAAAATAGTTGAATGCATAACTATCTGCTTAGAGCTGCATAACTGTCTCAGTCTCCACAAGATAAGGATGCCTTGAGAAGCAGGGTAGGTGTGAATTATAGGCAGTAGGGACAAAGCAAAGGAAAAAAAAGATCTTTGCATTCTTTATAGTTGTAATCTGATGGATGCCTACAGAAGCATAAACTTCATGGCGCTGCAGTGTCCAAGTGCCTGCAGTTTTGCATGTATTTTTGGACAGCTATACGTATGACCACTGGCTTTCCTTATTTTTCAGATGAAATTTAAGTTTAATGTCCGTATACTCGTCTGTTCTAAATGTCCTCTGAAGCGTTTAGCACTTACAAAATGTGTTTTGTTTAAAAAAAAAAAAATTAAATCCTTTATAATTCACACTCCTTTTCAGCAGATGCCAGGGGAATTGAACCTTTACTTTTATGAGGTCATCTACTGGACAGATTTTTAACAAATACAAAATCACAAACATGTATCTGTATTCACTTTCTTATTTCACTCATGCTTTCATTTCCTACAGTAGGCAAATAAAGTAACATCTAAATTAAAAGGTATACTATTGAAGTTTTAGATAAATCTGCTCTGCTTGTAGAGACCACTCAGATTGTTGGGGGGAAGGTTCCTTGGTGCTTTTTTTTTTTTTTTCAGGGGAGTTGGGTAGAAGGTGGAGAGAAGGATTGGTGATCTGGTTTAGACAGAAAGTCTGTATCAATGTCTGATTTTGCACAGGTCTCCTAGAAGAGTTTAACCATGTCTGGAGAAATAGAATCATAGAATCATTTATGTTGGAAAAGACATTTAAGATCATAGAGTCCAACCGTTAACCTAGCACTGCCAAGTCCACCACTAAAGCATGTCCCTAAGCACCACATCTACACGTCTCTTAAATACCTTCAGGGACAGTGACTCAACCACTTCCCTGGGCAGCCTGTTCCAATGCTTGACAACCCTTTTGGTGAAGAAATTTTTCCTAATATCCAATCTAAACCTTCCCTGGTGCAACTGGAGGCTGGTTCCTCTTGTCCTATCGCTTCTTACTTGGGAGAAGAGACTGACTCCCATCTCGCTACAACCTCCTTTCAGGTGGTCAACTGGGACCTCCCTGGTGAGCCAGGACTGCTGGTAAATGATGGAAAGTAGCTTGGTGAGTGCTTCCACCAGTTTCCTCAGTACCCTTGGGTGGATCCCATCCGGCCCCATAGACTTGTGTGCATCTAAGTCGTGTAGTGGTTGCTAATCATTTCCTCATGCAGACTTCTTTCTGCTCCCCTTCCCTCTCTTCCAGTTCAGGGGGCTCGGTACCCTGAGAACAACTGGTCTTACTATTAAAGACTGAGGCAAAGAAGGCATTAAGTACCTTAGCCTTTTCCTTATCCTTGGTCACTGTGTTTCCCCCCACATCGAATAAAGGATGGAGATACTCCTTAGCCCTCCTTCTGTTGCTAATGTATTTATAGAAACACTTTTTATTGTCTTTTACAGCAGTAGCCAGATTAAGTTCTAGCTGGGCTTGGGCCCTTCTAATTTTCTGCCTGCATAGCCTCATGACATCCTTGTAGTCCTCCTGAGTTGCCTGCCCCTTCTTCCAAAGGTCATAAACTCTGTTTTTTTCTTGAGTTCCAGCCAAAGCTCTCTGTTCAGCCAGGCTGATGTTCCTCCCTGCCACATTGTCTTTTGGCATATGGGGATGGCCAGCTCCTGTGCCTTTAAGAGTTCCTTCTTGAAGAATGTCTAGTGTTCGTGGACTCAGTTGCCCTTCAGGTCTGCTTCCCAAGGGACTCTGTCAACCAAGCCCTAAACAGGCCAAAGTCTGCCCTCCAGAAGTTCAAGGTGGCAGTTCTGCTGACCCCCGTCCTTACTTCTCCAAGAATCAAAACTCTATCATTTTATGATTGCTGTGCCCAAGATGGCCTCCAACTGTCACATCACCAACAAGTCCTTCTCTGTTCACAAACAACAGTTCCAGTGGGGTGCTTTCCCTAGTTGGCTTACTCACCAACTGTGTCAGGAAGTTATCATCTTCCACACACTCCAGGAACCTCCTGGACTGTTTCCTCTCCACTGTATTGTATTTCCAGCAGACATGTGGTAAGTTGAAGTCCCCCATGAGAACTAGGGCTAGCGATGGTGAGACTTCTCCCAGCTGCTTATAGAATATATCGTCTGCCTTCTCATCCTGGTTGGGCAGTCTCCCACCATGATATCTACCTTGTTGGCCTTCCCCCTTATTCTTACCAGTAAACACTCAACCCTATAGTCACCATCATCAAGCTCTTGAAAGTCAAAACACTCCCTAACATACAGGGCTACCCCACTGCCTCTCCTTCCTTGCCTATTCCTTCTGAAGAGTTTATAGCCATCCACTGCAGCACTCCAGTTATGTGAGTCATCCCACCATGTTTCTGTGATGGTGACTATATCATAGTTTTGCTGGTGCAAAATGGCTTCCAGCTCCTCCTATATGTTGCCCGTGCTGCATGCATTGGCGTAGATGCACTTCAGCTGGGCTACTGATCCCGCCACCTTTTTGCGGGGAGAAGCTCTAATTTGTATGTTACCATTCTCAGATGCTTCCGTGGTTTCTAGCACATTAATAACCCTTGTGTCTTTGCTGTTGCATGGCTCTCGATCCCCTACCTCCAGTGAGATGGCAGACCAAAGGACCTTGCTAGCACACTGTCCCTCAAATACGGCATGATGCCCACAGGCTTATCTCTAGCGAGCCTAGTTTTACCCCTTTCCCCCTTGAAATCTAGTTTAAAGCTCTTTCAGTGGGCCCTCCTCACTCCTGTGCAAAGATCCTTTTCCCCCTTCAAGACAGGTGTATCCCATCTGTTGCCAGCAGGACTGGTGTCATGTAAAGTGACCCAAGATCAAAAAACCCAAAATTCTGCCAGTGACACCAGGCTCAGAACCAGGTATTGATCTGCTGGCTCTTGCTGTTTTTTCCCTCATCATTCCCTGCAACTGGAAAGACAGAGGAGAACACTATAGTGTTGAAAGAAAAGTAATCTGTGCCCCTGGGGGCTATCTGGGTGCTGCTTTTTTTTTTTTTAAGTATTATTTTAATTATATTGATCTGGGGTTGTTTTTATCTGCTTCAGATTTTAAAGTAGAAAGGAAATATTATGTTAAAAACAAGCCTTTTCTTATATTATCAAATTGTCAAGAAAATGTAACTACCTAACTTTGTTCTCCTCTTTGAAGTTTATATTTCTGTCTCCAGTACCATGAATTTTCTAAAAATATCTATACAGGTGTAGATACATTTAATTACTGAAAATGTAGAAGTATTGACATGATATAGTTTAGCTGTATTGGTTTGCATGAGGTCAGGGACCAGAATCTGGTTGGTCTGTTGCGCGCAAATGAAGAATCTACATTAAACTGTAACAAAAATGGTAACTTTAACAACTGGTTTCTTTATGAAAACAGTAATGTAGGAGGATTCAATTTCTTTATAGTCCTGTGTTCTGCTGAATTAAAACTTCAACTGAGGATGAATTGCTAATGGATCCACAAAATTATAGTTTGCAAATCTAAACCGCAAGAAGGTCCATAAGAACCTCAACTCCTCTTTGTTGCTTTTCCTTATGCTTGAAAAGTGTAGGGTATAGTCTTGCTGAAACTCCATGAGCAAGATCTATTGATATCATGGTAAATTTATTTTTAGAGAAAAGGAATATTCCTAAGAATTAGCAACTTAGTGAAGAAAAATAGTGCTGATGATAGGCAGAGCAAAGGTAGAAGGCAATTACACAGTATATAGAAAATCCCGTATTCTTCTCTTGCCCCCTTCAAAAGGCACTTTTGAGATGTAGGGATTTGGTTTGGTATTAAAGGAAAATGCGATCAGGTGTGGCTTTGAGCTGCCATGTTTATTTAAACAGCAAACGTAGAACCAAACACTTGATATATGTCAACAGCAATTTCTTCTAGTTTCAGTAGTAATACTCAGCTGGGCAAGGTGAGGTTCAACACAGGTTCAGAAACTCTGCTGGGCCATGTGAAATAGGACTTGGTGCTAGAAGCAAACCTGCAAACAGCAACAAGGTCATGAATGGCGGAAGGCAAATGAACCTTTCCCTAGTTCTCTTGCTTTGTTGTTCATTCTTCGTGATTTTTCCCTCCTGTCTTTCTGCGTGGTGTTCCGAAAGGCAGAATTGACTACCTTGTCCACCTCATCACTGAGGAATCTGGATACAGGGGGAGAGCTTGAGGAGACAGCAGGAACAAGTGAGTGGATGGAAGCAGAGAGTACCATACCTTTAAAAAAATCGTATGAAAACATAGGATGTCACAATACCTAGGAAAGACATCTTGCTTAAGCTGCAAAGGCGGCAGGAGGTAAATCTCAGATACACATCAGATGAAAATTTTGCGCATACCTGGCAAGGATTCGTAGCTTGTTTGTTCCTTACTTGAATCTACCCATGCTCTATCACCATCAGCTACATAGACCAGGAGACTATATATGAGCTAAATCAGTCCTTTTAGCATTTTCAATGTCTTAAACTAATTTATTTCTCTCTGCACATTCTTATACAGGAGATAAACATATGGGCTTTTATCCCTTGAGCTTCCAAACATATTTTTTGAAGCAGAGTTGCAATCTAGTGTGGGCAAGTATTCACTGAATAAATGGGATTTACAGTGTTGTTTATTTATAGACTTTTATATGACTCTCTTTGCAATAGAAATGGTTGCAAATGAAGATAATTTCACAGTGTGTTTTGATGTAAGAAAATAGTATTCCCATTTTACAGAACCCAGGGCCTGAGAACAAGAATTTAAAAGCACCTAAATCTTCTGGAAAACATGTTCTGTAATGAATTTGTTTGAAGAAACACAGGTAACATTAGATGATGGTCTAGAAAGACTTTCTTATTTTTAGTTGTTATCATTCTGCAGAAAAACTTGCTATTTTAGGTTATGTATTCAATTGTACTCTCTTTAGAAACTGCTGTGCTAGTTATGGAGATACAGAAAGCTCATGTACTGGTCTGTGTCAGTCTTTCTGAGTTCAAGGAGTGACTTGAAGTCAAGTTGGGTTTTTTTCTGCTCATATTTAGTATATTTAGCAAGAGTATTGTTGCACGAACATGGCAGCTTCCTTTTAGGATGGGGGTAGTGGGAGATTCTGTGAATTGGTCTAAAATGTATTAAGAAAGTCCCTTTTACAACTTTGCTGCTCTCAGTTTTGTTAGGTAGGAAACTCATGGACGAAATATTTACTTTCAGGGTTTTTTTGTTTGGGGTTTTTTGTGTTTTGCGTTTTTTTATTAAAAGGATGAAATGCATCTGCTGAGATTTTTCAAAGAAGCTGAAAGCAAGGTTTATAGGATGAAAGGTCTTAAAGTCATTTAAGAAGAATCACTTCCATTGGAAAATGTATGAGTGATATGCTGTTAAATCACTTGGGCATTTTTGCAAATCCAGTTCTTTGTCTGAGCAACTCTGTTGGGGAGAAAATCCCCCTTTATTTATATTAAACGACGTTCAATCAATTAGTGTGATATTAGAATAATTTTCCTGAAACTTTTGTACATTTTTGTAGAAAAATCAAAGAACTCAAAATAAAATTATATTAATTCTGACTGTAAGCAATCAATTAAACAAAGAAAGTCATTGTAGGAAATCTAGTGTAATCATAAGTAATAACTCTTATACCTGATATGAATGAGAAAAATTAACTTTTACTTTTAATTAAATATAATGCCAAAAGGTATTCAAGCCATTCTGACATATGTAGAAGATAGAATAATAAAGTACAGACCCAGTCTTAATCACTCTGCATTATTAAACATTAATATACTGTCATTAACAGTACCTGTTATAATCCATGTCATTTTGTGCCTTGCAAGAGAAGCACTCATCTCCTTTCAAATACTAATCACAAAAGCAGATGCGTAAGATACTTGAATAACCCTTTTATTGCCATGCTTTGCACATGTGGTTCCAAAGGGAGTCCAAGAAGTGTCAGTGGGATATATTATAAAAAATAATGTTATGCTTTGGCTGTGGTGTGGAGGACTTCTCTAATTATATTGTAGGTTGATTCATATAGTAGATTCCAATTTGGATCCGTCTCACAAGCACATTTTGCCGAGTATTGGCCAAGGGCCCCAGAAATGTGATGACGTGCAGTCCTGCAAGGGATCCCATATTTATTTTTTTTTATTGTTTTTTCCAGTCGCTTGAGAACTGGGGTTGCAATGTACTGCCACATTTGCCATAGGTGAACTGGAGTTGATACACTGCTTTCTTGGTGTGAACAAACCTAGTAAATATTGTAAAATTGCCCAGTTGACATAAGTAAAATAGGTCACTATGCAATAGATCTGAGACGGTGTCCTGCTCTTTAAACTATGTAAACCTTATTGTCTGTATGTAGGGATTGTAACAGAATAGTGGGGTTTTTTTTCTACCTTTCCCTCTGTGATGTTAAATCATTTAACATTAAGCCTTATTGTGAGGTAAATATGTAACTGTCCCCTTGTTATGAATGGATCAAGTTAGACTCAGAATAGAAAAGGTGTGCAGTTGAATCCAAATCTGGGCAATTTGAAATCCTGATGTTAATGGGGTCTCAATCATTATACGTCTACTTAAATCTCCTACAGTAATTCTTAAGAATTGTGGAAGATAAATGGTTTTCATTTTTTTAGGTATTTATTCATGTTACTATCCTCCATTGCTGTCTTAACACACTCATACCCAAGAACAGAAGTTACACATGTAAACACTAAAATACAGGAAAAGACTTCTGAAGATCACTATATTAGCAAAATGGAAAATGGAGAACATTATTTTTCATATATGTCTTAATGGTAGTAGATTTATGCATACTAATACCAGACAAATCGTAATAACAGGAGCTAAGTCATTTTGAGGCAGAAGTGTATGAATTACTTTTTTTTTAGTTGACAGTTTCCCTTTAAGTGACTTGGGCAAGGTCACAAAGACACACTAGTACTTTCTAACTCCCAGAAGGTGCTAAATGACCGGTGCTCTTCACTGTAAGTGCATCTTGGATTTCAGCATAGAAATTTATAATCTGCTTCTGGTAGAAGCTGCTGCGTTAGTATTAAGACTTGGTAGGAATGTGGTTTTGCCAAATGCCATACTGAAACATGAGAGATACATAGGTTCTTTATTATTATAGGAAGACATGTAGCATTTGGAATTTTTCCTGAGTTATCAATCATTTTTATTTCCTTATTGTTTTTTTCCACATTTAGATTCACCACTGGAAAAGGAATAGTGTTCAACATCATTCTCTACCCTTGCGTAAGCTCAAGAGGTACTCCTCTGGAACACAATTCCTCCCCTGTTTTCTTTCCTTAGCCATCTTTGTGGCTTCGTTGATTTTAAATGTGTTCCCTAATGAAATAAAATGTACATGGCCGTACTGTATATCTGTGTGAGCATCGGGCTGATTCCAGCAAAGTTAGAGAGATGTGAAGATCTCAGTAATTCTCAGTGAAAATCAGTAGCTGGTGTAGGAGAGAGGTTGCCTTTGGAAGAAAAGCAGACAGAATTCAGCTGTCAATCTAGTTCATAGCAATAGTGCATTAAGTATCATACATTTAGTCTTGAAATAGCTACAAGAAGTACAGTTTCTTGGCCAGCAGGGTTGTCTCGGGAGTTAGAGGTACGTAAGTGTAACAGACAGGTATGTAAATGTAACAGACATACATCAGTAAGAAACCAGTTTTCATCAGTTCTGCTGCTTGAAAAACAGTTTCTTAAAGTTCATTCGTCCATACCGGTATTTTTTTTCTAAACCTTCCAGTTTTATCTTGTAATGTCAAATCCATCATGGCTTCCTGGACCAAATGGGGCAAATTTAGGAGAAATGTGCCTTCTTTTGGATTCCTGAACCATATTACACAATCAGCTGTTGTTACAGCTGCCCTATGCAAACAGGAAATTTGAAAGGCTTTTACTTTCACAGATATGATAAGTATTATAGTGGAGGGATGGATGCCATCACCAAATATTTATCCCTCTGTTCAACACACGACATCCCTGTCATCTGCATATATATGTAATTTGTTCTCTTTTGTGTGCCTGATCAGTTTAACAATCCAGGCAATAATCTATGTTTCTGATGCCACTTACTAAGCCAAACTTCTTTTTCAAGGTATAGTGGGAAGAAAAGGTTTAACCAAATGTACATATATGGTTTACTGAAAACTACTTGAAACTTTTAGCTCTGTGGGTAAAAAAAAATTTTACTCATGTAAGCTTCATCTCTGCTAGCCCATTTTACATATAGTTGTACTGTTAAATCCTTTTAAGAATAGACAGGTTCTCTGTAAGGTTAAAATGTTCAATGTGTTCCAGGCATACTGCAAAAGCAAAGAGCTAATTTATCAGGCTTTTGACAATTACAGCTTTGTTTGGGATTACACTGCTTTCTTTTCTGAATTTTGTCTTCTAATTCAAGCAAACTGCTGTCTTTCAGTCAGTTCCTTGCAGAAGTCAAACAATAGACAACTGCTAAGGTAACCTAGAATCACACAGTTTTTCCTCCATGAGTATTTCTACAATTTTGTGATTTTTTTTTATATATGAATCTTGATAATCTGGAATCTGTAGAATGTTTACAGGCCATTTCCTGATCCTATTGAAATCAGTAGTAGGCTTTTTGTTGTTGTTGTTCTTGTTTCAAGGGCACCAAATTTGTCTTCTTCTTTGCCAGATTGTTTGGCATGTGCAAAAGGCATCCATCAAGAAATGTCTTGAGAGACTATAGTTGATGGTCTTTTGTGCATTGTATTGAATATTGGTAGGTACAATATTGAATCAGCCCAAGTTATCTGCACAGAGTCGACTTACCTACACTGGTGAATTTGTAAGGATGGATCATTTAGTAAAACTAAATAAATTGCAGCTGGCAACATTTTCCCGAAAAAGTTATACTATCGCATGTTGTGTAAGCAAAATGATCTTGTACCATTGGATGGGGGCTGATATAGAATCCATGCTTGAATATAGATATGGGTATAGATGTAGAATCCATGTTGCTTGAAAATAAAGTTTAGTAAGCATTGGAAGATTGGTTTGAAAAAATATGTGAGCATTTTTTATTTTTTTTCAGATAGCCAATTCTGTTTACTCAATGAAGTCTGTCTTTTGTTTTCTTCCAACATTCAGAAAGATAAAAATGATAAGTTAAATAGCAAAGTAACGTTTGTGTTGCATGGATGTACATTTACTAGCAGGGAGCATGTTTAAGAAAAACGAAATGTGGTTATTTGCAAGATTTCATGTGGAACTTGAAATTGCAAAAGTTTTTATCAAAATACTGATTGTAAGAATTTCTCTTCATCCAAACAGAGGACAAAAACATTGTCGTTGTAACCTCTGTGTACAGTCAGCAAACCAACTCAACTCTAACTGCTAAACGTACGTAATGAAAATCTCTGGAGATTTAAGGGTAAGAACCAATCACTGAAATGACATGGAAAATAATTTCAAGTAACTCATGAGCACAAAGGTATTTTAATCTGTCTTGGGGCGGTTTGTAAGCAGAAAAGGAATTCATTCTGTTGAAAAAGTAGCTGGTTAATAATTATTAGCTGTGCTAGAGTACTGAAGAATTGAAATGAAATTTGCCTCGCTAAAAATCATTGCTTTGGATCTTCAGCTGTAGCTGAGACACACTGTTTGTAAAGATGCCAGGCAAAGTTGAATTAGAGCTGTTTTGTAGTCCCATGATTATGGAGACAGATAAGGTTTGTAAAGCTCCAGGTACAGTTGATTGTACCCAGCCACGGGTGTGTTCATAATGCTTTGAATAATTCCTGTGAACCTCCAGAGTAGAAGAACATGTTGTTCTTTTATTTCGTGGGAACAGTTGTATAATCTGGGAACAAGAAGTAAGAGGAGGATGTTGACACAATCAACGTGCAGTTTTGCAGCACAGGCATTCCCTTACCCAAAGGCTAATTCTCTGCTCTTCAGATCAAGATCTTTGGCTGCACAGTATTACCACAGCACCAAGCAACAAGTAGAATGGGTCTGGGAAACTGGGGCCTATTTTCATAGCTTTTTTTTTTTTTTTTTCCCCAGTTCTTAAATGAAGTAATAAAGAAATGAACACGGGAGTTCTCTTGAAACTCAACTATCTGCCATTTTCAGCTCCAGGAACATTTTTATTTGAAAGATAATTTAGTACAAAGCTGGATTATTGATGACAATTCTCTATAAACAAGAGCTTGTAAGATCAGGATGGACAACTGTTTAGACCTTCATGGCTGGGAATCATGCCATTACTACCCACAGCCGATGCACATACATGGCTATTTGGCTGTGTACATCATGCCATCTGTTCAGATGGCGTTTTGCCTGCTCACAAATTGGTTAGACCTGTGCCAACAGCAATTGCTCTAGATGGTTACACTGCAAAACACTGCAAGTGGCTCCTGTTTTGCACGAAGTCTCTCTCTTTTGGACACCACTTTAACACTTTGTTATATCCTGTGGACATACCTGTATACTGCAGTGATTGGAAACAGAAAAAGATCATGTGCTCATCCTAACTCTTTTTTGCTACTGAAGTTACCTTTTATAAATCCAAAGAGGGGAAAACAAAGTACGTGTCATTTGAGTTGAAACTATTTCTACTTATTTTCCATCTGGAAAGTACTTGTTCCTTTTAAGTTATTAAAAGCTAATCAAAAGCTCATAGAAGTTAATAGGAATATTTGCACTGATATGAGCGTGTTTTGAGTTGGAGTTGTAAATTATAGTAAATTGAGTGCTTGCTAGTGGACAAAATCAGGTCAACTGACAGTTGCTACATGTGGTTGGTTGATTGGTTTCTGCGATAAGTTTCTGAGAGAAGTAATGGGTTACAGAATGGGTTTCCTTTCTAGATCAGTTACTTAAATTCAGCTGAGGTATACAGTAACCAGAAGTTATCACCAAGTGACATTTATACAACCTATAGAATAATTCTGCTGAGTCTTCTCTCTTGAATAGATATCCATGTCATACAGTTGGCACATTTGTTGACAGCCTCAACTGTGAACCATGGAAGTGAACTTACTGCTTGCCAGCAGAAGTAGCTCCTGTAGGTAAAAGCCAAAGGATATTGGCAAGGAAACCTAAGCTCAGTGGATAAATATAGGACTTTATGTAGAAAATGCTGTCATTGTGCCAGTTTTCATAGCCACTAAAATCATTTTAAAATCAAAACTAAAATAATATTTTTGTTACTAGCAAGAGCTACAATGTAGAATTCAGAATACATGCATGTGTAAAGGAATTATTTGCCTTTTTCTCTTTGAGTGTAATTAACTGTAGGAGTATTGTTATTTTCCTTCTATGGACTTTTCCCTATGCATGAATGTCACTGCTCAGTTTGAGCATGCTTAGTTGAATCAGGATGATATCATTTATGTGGGTGAGTTTCCATATATTGGTTAGTGGGTGGTATGATATTTTGCTGATTATAATCTAGAGGTGTTGCCAAAGCCCTTCGTCTGAGTTTCAGATAAGTAATACTGACTAGCTTTTGATTCGTAGAGGAAACCCAATGGGAAAGAGATGGGTAAGCCTTAAAAAGAAAAGTAAAGGGATCAAAAATGAGAACTGTTTGGAGCACAGGTTCTAATTTCATTGTTATTTGGGTGTATTGTTTCTTGTTTGCATAAATCACTATAAAGATAAGATGAGGTCCTTATATAGAAGGACTTTAAGGTCCTTTTAAGTCTGTTACAAATTTTATATTGTGCAGGACCTATGTGAGGTGACTCATAAAGCTGATGACCGAAATCCCAACCAACTGAATATCTGTAAAGAAGTTTCTCATTAATTTAGAAGAGGCTCAGTTCGACCACTGTTATTGCTCACTGAAATTTTCACTAGTAGAGCAGTTCATACTTGTTCCCATGATTGAAACCATTTGGTTCCATTACTCATAACAGCTGAAATTTTGTCTAAGTACTCTTATCAGTTTTGAAGAATGTGGAGAATGCTTTAGAAGGTCTGTCACTGCACATTCACAGTAGGCTGATACAACCTTTCATCCCATTTTAGTGTCTCAAGCAAGCACCATTGCATGTTCCATGTTCTAATAAGGTTTAATAATTCAAATTTTGTTCAGTAAAAGCAGATGACAAAGACTATAAGGGTCAAAAAGATACCAATGATGATTTTATAAAAATTGACATACAATTTTACTTTTCCATTTCTCTGTAGGGAAGACAGTTAATACTGAAATCTATTGTGTTCACACTAAAGCTTGTGTAGTACTGTTAGGCTGAAAAAGAGTATTTTATATCTACTTGTGTTTTCATAATAGAAAATGGTCCTCTTGTGGAAATGGTGAAACTTCACCATTTTATGTGGTGTAAACATACTAGCAATTTGATGGGCAAAGTAAAAGTTGGTAAAATCTCACAGGTCTAGTGTGCGCTGCATTCTAAGCTGAAAATTGGACATAGCTGAATACTTAGTGACCCTTTAGCTGAGGCATTCTGAAGTAATCTGAATAGCAGTATTCTTCAAAAATCCCTGAAACATTGGGAACTGATTTGTTTTACTTCCACGCAAATGAATGGGAATTTTCCTTTCATTTCACTGGGAGTAGGATTGGACATTTCTTGAGTTGACCAGCACAAAGTAACATTTATAGGCAGAAAAAAAGAGAGATTTTTTTTCAGCTCCAACAAGTTCATTTTTAAAAGGCACTTTGCTGTAACCATGTAAACCTCCGTAACCCTACAGTTTGTTAACACTGAACTTTAATGAGTCCTGATAAGAAGCCAGTCAGTGGATATCCATTTAGCTAGTGATGATCTGAACTCCAGCTGATTGTCCTAGCAGCTGTGTGACTTCATTACCATTAGAAAGGCATACAGCCAAGCCAGCTGGAATCCAAAGAGGCTACTCAATTCACATAGCATGTCAGTTTTTTGGTCTACGTATCAGAATTACAAAGGACTCCTATTAAAAAAAAGAAAAAAAAACACTACAAAAAAAGATTCTTTATGAAGATTTAAAGGCTAAGTTTAAAACCATTATTATACCCAATGGAGGCTACTTTGTCATATGTTTCATTTTTGGTGCCATGTTATAGCTGTTTATATCTCTTTATTTAATGAAAACTAGACAGAACATTTGCATTTTTAGTTACAAACATAGCCCTATCCTATAATTCCTCATTTCTTAGCTAAGAAAACAACATTTTGTGTTTTGTATTAACATTTTGAGAACACATTATTAGTTTCTCTTATTGTTTGCAGGGAAAACAAGTGCTGCTCTGACAATACAGGTTTGCAAGAAACAACAACCCATAACTGTTGTAATGAATAGTATTTAACTGCTAAAGACAATGTTCCCTGAGGAACATTTCTACCTATGGCCATGGGTATTTTTAAAGTATGGAATGGTACAGAGTGGTGAATACAGAGCCCTTAGCACTCGTTTGTACATATAGCACATGATAATCTTCTGCTTAAAGAAAAAAAAAAAAAGAGAAAAAATCCAAAAAAACAAGGGAAGCAAATTCCAGTTTACAAGAAGGGCATGAGAGAAGACCCAGACTGGTTTTTAGCATTGGTGCGGACTCTCCTTGAGTACTGCGTGCAGTCCTGGGCCCCACAATTTAAAAAGGAACTTAAGGTACTTATGAAGAGCATCCAGAGAAGGGCAACAAAGCTGGTGAAATGGCTGGAAGGTGTATCCTGTGAGGAGCAGCTAAGGACACTGGGTTTGTCTAGTTTGGAGAAAAAGAGACTGAGGAGTAACCTCATTGCTCTCTATAGCTTCCTAAGGAAGGGAGGTGGAGAGGGAGGTGCTGATCTCTTCTCCCTGGTGTCCACTATGTGGACACCAGGGATATGTGGGAGCAGTTCAAAGCTGCATCAGGGGAGGGTTAGACTGGACATTAGGAACTATTTCTTTACTTGAGAGGGTGAAACAGGCTGAAACACTGGAATAGGCTTCCTAGAGACGTGGTCCATGCCCCGTGCCTGTCAGTGTTAAAGAGGCATTTTGACAGGGCCCATAATAACATGCTTTAACTTTTGGTCAACCCTGAAGTGGTCAGGCAGCTGGACTAGATGATCGTTCTAGGTCACTTCCAACTGAACCCATTCTATTCTATTCTATTCTATTCTATTCTATCCAAATGGTCCCAGGAACTGTCTTCATAAGCTTGTGTCTAAAGCAAATGTTTATTGAATCTATTATATTCAAGCAAATTAAGAGGATATAACTATGGGCTTGAAACTTAGGAAAAATATCCCTGCAGAACCAGAATGAGTAGACTCATCTTGTTAGTCAAGAAATACTATTGCAACTTTAAATTCTTTTTCCATGTACTATAAAAGTAGTTCACATAAAACGGACCAGAACACAGGAAGGACTTTCTGAATAAATTACTTCATCATTAATCCACTATATCTGTGTGCTCTGTTCCTTGCATGCACCTACACCATATACGTGTACAGTCATGTCTGCTTTCTTGCTCTCATCTTTTCTCCTGTGTTCCTTCTCAACATATCTTTTATCCATTCTTCTTAAGAGCATAACTTTCCCTGTAAAAATAAAGGAAACAATTTAGCCTGCTGACTATATGCTCTGTTTAGACAATGAAAATGGGGGTTTCAGCCATAAACATCTGAGCATATTCCTGAAACTGGGTCTTCTGTTTCTTGGGTGACTATTTCAGACTGTAGCTTATTGTATACACAGTTGCAGCAGCAGCATTATTCTCTTATTAGGAAAGTAATAAAGAAAAAAAATAGAGATTACTATTATGCCTGAGGTGTGCCTACCTCTTGAATTAGAGCGTACAGTTTTGGTCCTCTCATTTCACAAATGTTGTTATCAAAATGGAAGAAGATTTAATGAAAGGCAAGAAGAATGATCAAAGATACGGAATAGCTTCCATAAGAACAGTTACCTAGGCTAAAATTCTTTAGTATAGAAAACACAGCAAAGATGATAGGGTCTCTATAATTATGAGTGAGTAGGAGAGGGTGGGTGGTGAATTTATGTTTATTGTTTCTTCTAGTATAAAAACTGAAAGGCACTAAATGAAGCTATTAGGTTCCAACTTCAAGGCAAACAAAAGGAAGCATTTCTTTATACAGCATGTAATTAAACTGCAGAACTCCTCCAAAGATGCTTGCAGCGCATGGGCTCAAGACACCATGAAATTCATGGAAGAGACATTCAATAAGGACTATTCAATAGAGACCTCTGGCTCTCAGAGAAAAATTCAGATTAGAAGGATCTTCTGGAGATCCTCTAGACGAACCTCCTACTCAAAGCAAATCTAACCAGATCAGTTTCCTCAGGGACTTCTCTCATTGAATCTTGAACGCCTCTAAGAATGGAGATTCCACAGCCTGTCTGGGCAGTGTTTGACTTGTGTCTTCTTGCCTTTCATCCTATCACTGTGCACCTCTGACAAGAGTCTGGCTGTCTTTTCTGCATGCTGTGATCAGGTAACTGTAGACAGCAGTAAAGTCTCCCATTAGCAGCAGGTAGCTGTAGACAGCAATAAGCAGCTTGCTTTGAGGCTGAACAAGTTGCTTCAGCCTCTACTCAAGGGGCATGTGCTCCAGTCCCTGAGCAGCTTCACGGCCCTCTGCTGGATGGGTGTCAGTATGTTGATGTCTTTGTAGTAATGGGGAGCCCAAGTCTTGACAGTGGCTCTCACTCTTGACAGTGAAACCTCCAAATGTGGTTTCACAAGTCCTGAACAGAGAGGAAGGGTCACTGCCCTGGGCATGGCGGATACGCTCTTGCTGAGAGAGCCCAGGAGGCTCTTGGCCTTCTTTGCTGCGGGGGCTCACTGGTGACTCTGTCGTGGTTTAGGCCTAATCGGCTACTGGGGATGGGGGGGACCTCAGATGGGACCGACAGATGCTCCCCTCTGCCACTGTCTTTGAAGAGAGGTATTCAACTTACTGTCCACGAGGAATCCTTTCTTGCAGATCTCCTTTCCAGACAGTCAGCACCAGCTTGTATTGTTGCATTATTCCACCCCAGATGTAAGTCTTTGCATTTGCTTTTGTTGAAATTCAGGTTTCTGTCAGACCAGTTTCTGAGCCAAAAAAAAAATTTGGAGGCTGAGAGAGTATTCTAAGTATCACTTCATGCTTGCCTTTCTAAATTTTGCCTCAAGAATCCACTTTTAACTCCAACAGGAAACAAGAGACTGGACTAGATTGAGTTATTTTATAAGCTCCGCTAAGCTCTTTTAAAGAATAGTCATAAGTACCTCCTTGCAGGACTCTGGATACTGAGTGAGTGAGGGAACCTTGCTAAAGGCTCCAGTGAAGAGGGCATAGTGGTATGGCCAGATATATTTGACTCATAAAACGTACTGGATTTTGAATCAAGTTTTGAAGTACCTGGTACCTATAGAGCTTTGGGTATAGTTCTGGGGTTTGGGTTCTACTCTTGGGCTAAGCATCTGAAAGCTACTTATTGTGGATTCTTTATGTAATCGAAGTTCCTCAAAGAAAACAATATTTCAGAGATCTTTAAAGCAGAAATCTTAATGAGGACAAAATTTCTCCTGCATAAACATTTAAGAACAGGTATCAGTTTGTCAACAGCTTGACTTTCAGCTCTGAGCTGTGTCCTTAGCTTGTCTGTTTGTACTTTTTAGGTACATTTATCATTTGCTTTGGAGTCAGAGACTCTCAAATATTTTCAAATTTGTTTCTTTGGTATATATATACATTTTTTTAATATACATTGCAGGAGTAGTTGTGAAGTAGAAGAAAAAGATTTCTAGTGCGTGGAAAAAAATTTATGTCCCCCCCTGCCCAAGAAAAAACAACCCCCAAGCCATAGTATAAGCTATAGATTCTTTTAACAAAATGTTTCTGTAATATTACAATGAAAAAATATAAACAAATAAATAAATAAAATAATTATATATAAATAAATATATATAATATAACAGTTATATAATAAAATAGTTATATAATAACTATAACTAATTATATATTATATAATAATAAAAGTTATATAATAAAATAGTTCAGCTCTGCAGTTCAGCCTACACCACATTCATAAGAAACTTGTTTTCTAAAAAGCTTTCACTAATATGAGACTGCTAAAAATATACATCAGTCCATTAATTCAAAAATGTAAGTTGGACTTTAGTTGTGGATATATTTAAATTATTAAATGATTTCTTTATCAATGGTAGTGTTTGTAAATTAATAGGTATTTTTTTCTTGAATGAAAAGTTGAGAACCAAACTCTTGGTCAAATGCAAGAAGCAAAGTAATTTTCAAAATAACATTGGCATGCCAAAAAAAAAAAAATCTATTTTCCAGTAGTACCTCGACCCTCACAGGAATGAAATTATCTATATCATTAAAAAGTTAACTTTTAGTTATATGACTGCATCTCCAATAAGAGGGAAATGGCAGAAAAATCTGAAATCACACCTTTGCACAAAAGTGAACGATTGCATTGTTGTCAGAAGTTTGTAAGGTAGATATGCTTGAAGGCATCTAGTATTTCATCCATGCCAAGAGTAATGAAAAAAAAAAAAGACTTTCATGTAAATAGTCTACATAAACATCATTACTTTTGTATTAGCACTTTGTGTTACTTGTATACTATGCCTCCCAAGATGATTGATATTAGACATTACAAAATTCTGGTTTATGTTGCAGTTGATAGTAGACTGTAATTCTTAAAGGTGAAATTAGAAAAATGCTGTTTCAAAAGGAGAAAAAAAAAAAAGCAAGACATTAGCTTAAATATTAATTTGAATGTCTACAATAATGGGTATATACACTATTTAAGGAAGTAATTATTCCACTGTGTAGTCAACAAGAGTATCGATTAGAATTAATTCACTACAAAAAGTCTCCAATCATTTTTAACATAAGTTTTTCCTCTTTAACAGTACCCTGAAGCTTGTCTTTTTCGTGGTCAATTTAGCAACAAATTTGCAATTAATCATTTGTTGATTGCAATGAATGGTCTGTCGATAATATGCAGCTTACATTGCTAAAAGGGTTATACAGAGCTTTATTGTTTTCCTTTTGTCTTGGGAACACTTTGTCTAGCTGTGTTTCCTAGAATGGATTTTGAATAGATGTTTTGAAGTAACGCATGCCAGTTTTAAAGAGACACCATGGACTGCTCTGAGAGTATTAATCAAGATATGCCCTAACTTTCTTCTGGCATTACAGTATTTGGACATCTGTTCTGACTCCTTATATGTGAAGTAGGACACATTGGCATAAATGAAGGGTTTCATTATCTTAAATGTCATAACATTTGTTTGAATTACTTTGTGTAGATTTTAAATGCTGAAATTGTAATCTTGGTTTTTTATAGATTTCATTGTCCTTTCAAAAGACTGTAAAAATGGAAGCCTTTTAAAAATTCCATCCATAATTCAGAAAGCATAATTTACAATTTGTGCAATAACAGTGAAGTTGCTGTAGATGATACTTTAGTAATTTTGAACACTGTAAGTATTTTTACTGAAAGAAAAAGAAGGGCAAAAAATGCTTCTTACTCCAGAAACAGTGTTTTTGTCACAGATAATGTATAAATGAAGGCCATTATAAAATGCCTCTCTGGGGAATGTAGACATGGATTCATTTCTTTGGAAAGTCATGGCAGCTCAAACTGCAACTTTCATTTTGTCAGAAATAAATGTCTGTTATGTTCCAAGTTGTCCTTAAAGGAGTGTCTCAATAGTATATTTCATGCATCTGGATAGGAAATGACTTTGAATACAATGTACATAGCTGAAATGAAAAGAAAGATTAAATTCTGGTCTCAGATTTTTCCAAAAGTTTGGAAACGTTTTGTTTGCACAGATCTTTAAATTGCTTAAGTTTTAGGTTTTGATTGTTCATTAGCAAAACTAAAACACTAGTAAAAGTAGGCTTTAACTGATTTACATTGCCCTTATTAATGCTAGTATTATACAAAGTAGTTAAAACTATTAAAACATTCTTACTCCTAGATAACTTCTGATGTCATATGGATGTGATATTTATGCTTGAGTAAAAGTTAATATTAACTACATTTGTCTTTGCTATAATTACAAGGCTTACTTATTACAAACATTGGCAAGACAAGCGTCTGCTTACTGTGCAGCAAATTTGGGAATACTAGCTTGTCATTTTGTATTGATTACACTATTTAAGTAGCTGAGCAAAGCAGCACTTTACAAACAGGTGCTCTTTGATTTGCAAATTTATAAAAATCTAGGAGCAGCTTTCAGCCTCCTGCATTGTTGGGTTTTAAGGTGAAAAATTGAAGGGTGATTTGAGTATGCTTTCATTTAGACCAAAGATTTATTCAGTACTTCTGGCTCATGAAGCAAACTGAGTTATTGCTATCAAAAAACAGTGTGGTTCTCCATCTGTAAAATATGTTTGTAACGTAACTATCTGGCCTGGAGTTCAGAGAAACTGTCTCATTCAAGTTGTTTGCAATGAAATTTTATGGACCTGACTTTGACTGTGCACTATACATGGAAATATAAGCACAGCTTGCCATTTCTGCATACTTATAGTACCTCTCTTGCATATACGCGGCTGCATGTTCCGTGGCTTATTTCAAACTTAGAGCATTATTTTAATGGATACTGGCTTCAGAGAAGAAAGAAACTAAAGAATTTATTTTCTCACTCTGCTTGTTCCTGCCTCTGCACTACAGCTTGCTGCACCCTAAGCTGGTAGTTTGGGGAGTAACTCTGTAAACTAGATAATTAATTTGAGGAATTGTACCCCAGTATTTAGTGTAAACAACTTAGCCTGCTGGAAAACCTGATCTGTGTTGGAAATCCTGAGTAAATGGGACTTATGCAAGGAGTTTTTATGCAGATATAGAATCCTCCCAAACAATTTGAGGCTGAGAATAGGATACTGATATAATATATTCAAAGCTACCATGAAAGTCCTAAGTTGCTAAACAACCATGACGCACTGAGCTTGTCCAGATGGTTAAGCAAGAAGCATTATGCAAGTGCACACTTGGGAGGGGGAATTTTTTTGTCAGAAAATTTAAGGAATTTCTTAGTTCCACTCATCATACACTTCTTGACTTTTTCACCAGTCTTCTGCAATCTTGGATCTATGGCATGTGAAAGGCAACAAAGACATTTCTTTAATCCTCTCTGAAGGATCAGTGAAGCACTTCTAAAGCAATTTGGACATTTTGATTTCTTCGGTTCAAAATTCTGTATGTGTGAAATCATAATAAAGGGCTTTAGTGCAGTTTCCAGGGTTTCTCACCACATCAAGAACCAAATTTTTTATTTTGCTGTGAGATTGCTTAGTACTATTGCATAAAACAATAGTGAAATATACAATTGGTAGTTTCTAAAGTTGCAGAGTATTTTTTCCCTTTCAGCTGAAGCCAATTTTAATTCTATGTTAGTTTTGTTAAAAAATGTTTAAAGTTCTTAATTATTAGTGAGTTGGGTACAATAAAGGGCGTGTTGTCTCCAAATACCAACATTCTGTTAATAACCTGTGACTTATTCCCTTTATACCACATAATAGAACCTCTCTGAGGAATAAACAGTTGTATTTAACCTCAAAGCCTTTTAATGTCCAGAGACTACAAAAATAGGTACTGCATAACCTCTGTGTGCCGTACACTGGGTAGATCATCTCTGTAAAATGTTTTACATACCTAAATTATTAATTCAAAGCAGCTATAGAGAAAGCTTGAACTGTTTCAGGAGGAAAATATATGTGAATCAATTTTGTAAAATTTGACTACACCTATCATAAATACGTGTTTGTATTTAGACAAATTTTAACACTTTTCCATATATCCAAATATTGAGTTCAGAAAAGGCTTTTCATTCTATAAGCCATAGAATGTTTTATGTTTTTGTGGAATACATGATCTTATTAGTTGTACAGAATATCTTTTTCAGCCCCTAAATGCTCAGTAAAATGACATCTAGTTCCATTTTTCAGTCTAGATTGTATTTCAGATAGGCGTTACAGCAGAGCCTGGGCTTTATTTAACTTAAGAGCAAATGATATCAAACACTGTTTATATGAACTAATTCTATTAAGTTTTGGGAATAGCAGGTATATTTCAGAGAACATTAACACCCTATTTTTCATGGAAATATTGGTCATTGTCATGTAGTACATGACTGGGTTTTGCACTCCGGGAAGGAGTCTGGCCACTTACACTGTGTATGAAGACTAGTATGTATTCACCTTTAAAGTTACAAATTCGAGTAACAGTAAGCAGCAGTAAAACCGGTGTGTGATCAAGATGATCTGCTGGGGTCTAATCTGTTCAGTCTAATACCTTTATGAACAGTTTTAACTTCATTCTATTTCTGCAGTACCCTTTTAGATGCTCAGAGAAACCACTTCGGTGGGAGTAGGCTTGGAATGAGTAACCCATGTTGTTATGGTTCAAGGAACCCACAACAATTTATTGTCGTTCAATTATTCTCTGACCCCTCCCCACCTGGGAAGAGGGAAAGTGAAAAACAAGGAAACCCAAGGGTTGAAATATAAAAAGGTTTAATAGAATAAGACTAGATAGTTAACATTAATAACACTAAAGAAACAATATTGATAGCAATGCCAATATAAAATACACAAGGATTATACTCAGCCAATTATATCAGTAGGAAGCTGTGCACCCCCAGCAGTGGACAGCAAATGTTGGACGCTGTGAGTGCTATGGCTTCAGGAGGAAGGGAAGGCCTCAGGGGTCTGGCAGTGGGGCAAGAAGTTCTCAGGAACACAGCCATCACAATAGACACAGCACTTCGCAGCAAACTTTCTAATTTATATTGTGACAGTTATGGTATGAGCTAATCCTGTTGGCCAGCTTGGGTCAAGTGCCCGGGTCTTGCTCCTCCTCATCCCTGCACCTGGCTAACTCAAAAACACTGAGACCTTGAAACCCACATACCATAGCTGGCTATAAAGTAAATATTTTCACAAATTCAGACACTAGAGTCTTGTAAAAGTGCAGTTTTCCCAGGCATTAGGAGAGAAATTAGTCGTGTGTCGCTCAAATCAGGACATGTGAATCTATCTCATAATTCTTGGAGGCTTCTCAGTTGCCCAGTTATTTTCAAACTACCTGTTCAATAGGTTTGTCTCAGTTTAATGCAAAACTCTGTCCATTTTCACTACAACCTCACTCTGCTGCAAGGCAAACGGTCTCTTTTGCATTAGCTGCAAGGACTAGGGAAAACCAGGCTGTAGGTACTTCCATTAGACTCTTCTGTTACTTCTTCAGAAATTGGAAGCCCTCAAAGGCTGTACAAGTATTTAATACGCTCCAATGCCTGGAACGAGTAGGATACCTCTCACTCTTCCCTCACCAAGGCAGGATTACCCAAGGCCTACAAGCGAGCTCTTTAGTTGCTGTGGTTACCTTCCCACAGCTATGTCATACTTTGACAGGCCCTTAAAGTCTGAACTGGATCCCAGGTGCTTACTGATACATGGATATGGCCTAGGTCAGTACAGGAGAAAAGGGGAAAGAAGCTTGAAGGAACCTCCGTAGAAGCTTGTGTGCGAATTAGGAAGCTTTGCCAGGACTGCAAAGCAAGACATAACACCCGATGATGGCAAGCACTGAAGGCTAAAGGACAAAGAATCCTTGCAACCATCACCCACTCAAACTGTGGACAAAAGAGTTTGCCCTCGGTAAATAGCACTTTCATGGCCTTGATATGTATTCATTTAAGTTACATCAGTCATTTGGCAGTGAGGACTTGGTTTTCTTTCCACATTGCAGTATTCTACAGCTGCTCACTTAGCAAGAAGCTTATGGTGTAGGTAAGATTAAGACTGCATGAAAGACTGGCAACATAAAGTTGTAGGCGTAGAATGTCAATGATCATGCAGTTAGAAGAGGGCAACAGGGCAATCTTAAAATCTTTCCAAGGAAGGAGCTTGACACAAATGAAAAACACTTTCACATGAAAACTCATGAGGAGATGAAGAAAACCTGTGTCTGATAGCTGTAGGTATGCTTAGTTGGGGATAACACAGGTGAAGACAAAGCCAAGAAAATAAAGTAGCAGGATTCAAAAAATATTTTGATCAATGCAACACAGGAACATGTGCAGATATTGAGCAAAAGTTAAGAAAGTTGCTTTCAGGCCTATAAGAAAGAGCAAACAAAGAGTCTATATAAAAGATGTGAGGGAGAGGATCTTAAAAAGTTTGTCGTGAATCAATGGAGAGAGAGACAACATCTGT
Organism: Anarhynchus alexandrinus; assembly: GCA_008711295.1. NCBI lineage: Eukaryota > Metazoa > Chordata > Aves > Charadriiformes > Charadriidae > Anarhynchus > Anarhynchus alexandrinus. Next base: position 3,269,794 of record VUYV01000104.1, read on the forward strand.
AGCTAAATAACATCTAGCCCTAATTTATGAGTATGTTAGGGGGTTTTTATAAATTAATATTTTTTTGTCCAATAGGGAAGGTAATAAATAATATTCTAATGCAGAAATTTAAATTTCAAATTGAAAACATAATGAATGAGGAAAACAGTGACCTTTTTCAATTAAGAGAAGAATATTCTTTCAGAGTGTAAATCAATGAGAGATGTTTCAGTGGTTTGCATACTTCTTATAAAAATAAATATCTGCTATGGAAACAAATGAATAACATAAATATGTATTAAAATTATAAGGCTCTGTTGCCAACACTTTGACTAACAAGTTACGGGAAGTTGCTAAGGAGAAGTCAGGTGAACATTTATTATTTGATCCCTATCAAACAAATGAGCATATAAAATGGGTGGTGATACAAGATTTGGCTTGAACCCCAGTGAAGATTTTAGAGGACTGCTCAAACTGTTGCATTTCAGGCATAGCTTCGTAAAGTTAAGAAGCTAGATGTGCTCAGCTTCTTGTATGATTAATAATGAAAGATTTTCAAATGATGATTCAGAACAGAAACTTGTCCACGTGCCTTTTGGAAGAACCTTTCCAAAAAGCTTTGTTCTTACTGTTGAGCATACTGGGACAATAGAGAGATCATCCTGCCAGTTCAGGCACCTAGAATAAGGGTCTACATTTAGCCCCTGAGAATCCAACTCAAATGCCAACTTAAAGCTCAAAATTAAAATACCCAAAGGGATTTTTTTCTTTTTGATCAGGTGTTTTGTTTTTTTATTAGGACAGTATTTGAAAACCATAAATAAGTTGAGTTTCATTTTTCAAGACAGTATAGAAGCAATTATTCCTGATGCCAAATATGCCTTTTTCTTTATGTTGTGTTTTTAATGTGATGGCAAGAATTAGTATTTCACAAACAAATGCTTAGTAATTGATTTTTGGGGAACAATTACTCATTTTTCCTCCTCAGAACTGCAAATGTGCTGGGCGTGAAAGTCTAGGCAGTCATTTCAAGCTAGACAGGCTTTTAATGTAAACAATTTCTACACTTTTTACTGACGATATCTGTGAGCCGTTGCTGTGTGTTTCTGAAGAACAGCTAAAGTAACAGCCAATTGCATCGTATTGCATTGCTTATATTGACTTTCAATCCGAGCCATGTCCTTCATTGTGTTGTGCTCAAACTCATTGTGCAGAATAATTTGGGACAATTTCAACATAGTTCTTCATCAGCAGTTATCAGAAATGCTACTAAAGGTTTACCACAGAACTTTTTAATATACAAGATATTTAATACACTCTCTATATGGCTATGTTGGCTATTTGCCATGCGATCACTTTTCTTCTTCTCTTTTTAGTGACCACATAAACACTCAGCATAGATCTAGAAGAACCCTTCTCTAGTTACAGTAAATATAGGGTTGACCAAATATAAAGAAAGGAAGATGTGCTCAGTAACACAGCGTGTCCTCAGCAGAGCTCATCTTACAGGGTACATGTCCTCTGCATCGTATTGAGTCATGAGGCACAGTTTTTTTCAGTCGTCTAGTCTGATAATAACCTAACTGCCTTATCTCCCTGTCTTCTTTGATGGTCCTTGAATTCAATTAGTGACTTAAAAATATAGATACATAGAAGTTTAATGTCAGTTTCTGAAAACAAAAATAGCTCCTCAAAGAAAGTCCTTGAGATACTAGCAGAAAAGCTGCACTTACAGGTCTGGTCCCTGGCCTGGTCCCTACATAGCTGGGACATGTGGTCACCCTGTATGAACTGGACAATAGTAAATTCTGATGCGTCAATTTGTGTACATGTCCACTAGTGGTATGTTACAGAGTTATCAATAGGAAGAACATAGGGGTTGGTTGGTTTTATTTTCACAAATATATCTTTTCCTGCAAAATGGATTCCACTTTGTGTCTGTGTGAAACATTTCTAGTACCAAATTATGTATGTATAGTGTCAGAAACTCATCAGAGACCTGACTTCAAATGAAAAGGGAGAGAGAATATGCTTACATTCGAAGACCTGTGCCAAATATTTTGTTACAGTTTCCAGGTATACCGTCCTCTCGTCTTTTGCCTGTCATTTATAAATACTGTGGTTACTGACGTTTCATCCTGGGTTTAGAGGTATTACCTATTTAAATGAGTATTTAAAATATGAACTGTCACTTGAATTAGTAATACATGTACAGTTCAAATGTATTTAAACACGACCATCAGAGGGCTGTCTGTCAAGAATTTCACGGTCAAAATGAATAGCATTATCTTGACAGTTTGTGTGTTTTTCTTGGAAAACCAGAAACATAAGTTTCTCAGATTTTTTTTTTCTCAGATTTTTCTTAAGTGAGTTATCCTTCTCTTTTAGTGGAGCTGTATCAAAAAGATCTTGAAATCTCTTCTTGCTCTGACCTTCTCAAACTATCACCTTTCTCAGATATACTGGGTCAGAATATTATTAGAAACTAAGACGACTATAGTAACTAGCGTTTCACCAAAAACGAAGGTATTAATGAAATTGTTTTGGAAGATATCTAACATTGTCTCTGAGGTTAATGTGTGTAATTTCATCAAAAATACCTGGGAGTCAAATATGAAATGACAGCTTGACTCAAACAAGGCAGGACCTGAAGCTACTTGATTACCTTTTTCTAGATTTGGATCATTGAATGGCTCAGTACTCACCACACTATTTGCTTATCTGAGACTGTTGATTATTATGGGCTGGGAAATATTAAAAAAAAAGGATGTATCTAGGTTTTTTGCTTTTTGTGTGTATGCACAGAAAGTGGAATGCGTAATCATAAGGGTGTTTGTTTACCTAGAAAATAATTTTTAGTCTTAAGCCACTGCAGCGAACTTTTCTTAATCTATTTTCAATGATATTTTTTGTACATCTGTACTATTCCACATTAATAACTGATGTGAGCTAACTGGTTGTTCAGGTTAGATTTGCATTCTGATCCAAAGATTACAGGTTGCTGAATTATCCCTTAAGCTTCCTAGCCTTGTGGATCCATTAAGCCTTAATTAAAGAAGCATCTTAGAAAAAAATAATCAGACCATTTATATCCAAAGAAGATGCACATCGGTCATTTGTTTGTTCACCAGCATAAAAATTATTATTTAATGGAAATTTTAATCACAGCAAGCTTATAGATAGACATATATTAAATGCATTAATCTTTCTATAAGGTTATTCACAATGTATAAGGTTACTCCTCTGAAAAGACTGCTTCAGATTGCTTTCCGGTAATGCTAATACCCATTAAAAAGATGAATATATATATGTGTAAGTCAATCATAAGGTATTAAAGAGGTGTAGCAACTTAAGCTTCTTTTCTTCTTGGCAGGTCACTTTGAGAAATGCCCTAGTTCAATTAAAATATTTTTTCCATTTCCTAGGAGTAGATTCAGATATGCTCTGTCTGTTCTCTATCTTATCTTCACTGTCAGGATTTGAAACAAACCTGACTGAGATATAAGAAGGATAGTCCGGCTACTTCAGACACTGAACAGGTTCAAATTAAGGGTGTAAATATGTGTGTATGTCTGCATGTTCATCACACATATGTCCAGGTCGAATATTTGGGAGATATAGAGGTACATTTTTCAAGAGTCTGTTTACAATTCTGCAGAATTTAAACTTGGATAAACTGCATCTTGTGTTCTTCAGACACTCATTCCTTCATATCTACTTTCAAAACAGTGAGTGGAAACCATCTAAACTAGAGAGGCATACAAAAGAGAACAGGGTGTGTTAGTTGTTTCGGATTAGATTGGTGATACTATGAAATGAAAGATCAGAGAAGTTATCATCATCTAAGCTATTGTCATATATTGCATATGACATGTAAATGACTGTAAAAATATTGTATATCTTAAAAAAGAAGTGAAGTATTTTGGAATAGTAGTATACAACTCAAATATTCTTATTCTTAGAAAGACAAAATTGTCTAATTAGTTACTTAGCTCTGTTTTTAAATGCTCTGTATTCAGCATTACTTTGTGCACCAGCATTGATTTTGATGCAAAAGTGTTCCTGAAAAAAAACCTCCATTCTTGGATGCTTTGGTGAAAAACATTGCGATGCTTCAAGTATAAAATGAGCTTTGTGACTGAGGCATGGGTGTAGTGAAACGTGCCAGTTTCATATTACACTGATCCCGTGAGACCTTCCTCCTCCTTCCACCTTGCAACAGGCCTGACAGCATTGTGTCTCCTCAGATTATTATTAATAATAAAGCTCTTGCAAATTTTAGGCATGTTTGTGTGCACTTACGATGTGTTACTTTTGAAAATAGAAAATATTTAGATTCACGTATAGTACTACTAGAAAATTGTATTTCAGGCTAGCATACATATAGATTTATTAATAAAATGTAATAAATAATGCCCACAGGTGATATTAATTATAGACCAGTATCTGACTGTCAAATGACCTTTCTAAAAAAAACCTGCTCACTTGTTACCTTGCTAGGTAATATCATGAAGCGTGCGAGTTTGCTTTACTGACTCCTGGGTTTTCTTTTTTACAGCAGTTTCATTATCAAATACAAAAATAATTTCTCATATTTTACTGGCCATGCATAATACCAGGTACCAGGAAAGGTCAGCATATTAAAGTGACAATATGCAAACAATATTCAACTTACCATGTACGTGGATATTGCTCTGTTTCCCAGTCTAGTTAATTAGGTGATTTTAATATAGTGTGTGACACAAAAAAGAAATTCATTCTCCATTGGTCCAGCTGTTGTATGCTCTAATCAGGTTAGGCTGGATGCCTTTTTTGAAATGGCTGATTGAAATCAGCTGAAATGAATCCTATTTCAAATGTAGCCAAACCAGCTCACAATGAAGGATGCTCTGCTGTCCTCATCCAGAAATACAAAAGTTTTAATGGTTGTTCCTCAGGATTCAGGCATGGCATCTGGTAATTCCTGCAGCTCTTAGGAGACAGAACTTACATTCCTACCCACTGTCAAGTTCCTCTTACTTTTAATTCTTCAGGTTATTTTCATTTATTTATACTGGAATGTGTGCTACTATCTTAACAAATAGAAGATGATAGGCATTTGAAAACCAGAAAATTCAGTGTAGGTTTTTTTTTTTTTCTTCTTTTTTTCTCCTAAAGCAAAGGATTATTTTGCTAACACACAACCAGCATGGGCTAGTTTCAGATTTTCCTAGAGTGTGGAGTTATGGTTGGGAAGAGGTCCCTGTGCTAGGGAATCTAAGGACTCTCTATGCTGGACTCAATTATGGGTTCAAAAGAGCAGTTGGGCAGTGTAAACTGAGGAAAGCCTTAGCAGGTCCCCTACTTTCAAGCTTATCTGCGTGTAGTTACTACTTTGGTTTACAGTCTCCATTAATAAAAATAGCCTTTCAACAATTTTTGTATGAAATTGGTCTGGCATGTTCCTGTCTTGTGTTGTGCCTGTCAAAATTAGCTTTGCGTATTACTTTTTTTCACCTCTCAGCTCATTAAGTTGGTTGATCCATTTTGGAGTCAGAAAATGTTCGGGCAGGGGAAAATTTTGATCAAATCAACCTTGCATGGAAACAACTGCCTGTTTGCCATCTGCAGTGGGCATTGATCCCTAGCTTGTTTGTGCCTTGCATTTGTTATGCATGAGTAAGCACATTAGCCTTTTCATTTCATTCATTAGACAGTTAGTCCTTGATTAGTGTTTCCTAGTTTCTGTCAAATATGCTACTACCCCTTTATTCATTTTGTCTTGGGTCTGTCTTTATCTTTTGCTCCAGTGTGTAGAAAATTAACAGTTAACCACAACAGTAGTCCTTTTATTTCTTTTTCATATAGAACTGGCTAACAAACATACTTTTCTAATGTTGGCTTGTCTAATGTTGGGATAAAGTATGAATGATAGGTCTTTCTAAAGTTAACAGAGTTATTATTTTAGTTCAGCTGGCAGGATTTGTTTAGAAGTGTGATGTCTCGGGGTTTACTGTCAGCTTTATTTCATCCTTCTCCAAGAACTGTGGGATCACCTGGATACTTGTGGATATTTGCCTTATAAAATTGCATTGCACATAAAAATAAATTCAAAGTAATGATGAGTGCAGTTTTTGAGAATATAGCACTGAAAGTTTCAGGTGGCAGTTTGGATGACAAGACAGAACAGTAGGGCATTTCATGGCTAAAAGCAGTTCATTCACTAGGGATTTTTGCTGTCATCTCTTTGTAGAACAGTCAAATATTAAATGACAATTCAATTCTTAAGGATAACAGGAAAATAAATAAATAATGTTGTAATGTACATAAAGCAACAAACTATACGCATCTGTAGAAACTACATGAGATCATAAATAAACTGAATATTTCAATGGAATCAGTACAATTAGTGATGCCACTAACTGATTTTATTTAATCAGTCTTCACAAGTTTTTCCTAAAAATTCTGTACTAGGCAACATCATTATGTAGGTAGAGTGTGTGTAAAATCTTGTGACTTATTTATTGCTTTTTTTATCCATAATTTAAAAGTTTATTTAGATGTTATCAATCTATCTGAACAATTTTATCTTTGGCATGATATTAAAGTTCATACATTAATTTTTTCAAAGTAGCCTTGAATTAGTACACCAAACCTGAAGTTTGGACCAGTCTGTTCTCTGGCACATGTCCTATTTAAGATACTAATAAATAAAAAACTATTTTAGTCATAAAGTGTTGCAGCCATGTTTTATGTTATTGGATACCTATATATCTACACTAAATACTTGTTTGCTTTTGGGAAATTTATATTAACATTGATTAGTCTAAATCAAAAGTATTTTAAACAAAATATTTTAAACATATTTGGAATCAGCAATAATATAAAATTTAAGCAAAGTATTTAATTTTGTTTTTTCTCCCAAATGCTAATTCTCTGAAAGTGTTGCTAGATATAGACTTCATACTGAATTTGACACTTCTCTCAAATTCTCATTTTTTATATTTCCATAATGGTCAATATATTTCCATGGCAAATAATGTGGTTTTTTCTTATACATGTTAGTTGATTACAGTGTTAGTTTTATTCATAAGTTTTGTCAAACACAATTTACATGGAAACTGGAATTAAATTAAATTTCATATTAATTGAACTAACTCATATTTATATTCTCATGTATGAAGTGTTTTAGGACATAATTATAAAAACATGATCAAAATGGATTTCTCTGTGTTTACTATCTCCTGCAAGACTGAAAAGTTGGTAGATTTCACGCTCTCACACCTCATTTAATACATACATTAAAAGATGAAAAAACTTTTTACTTTCTTAGTTCCCGTTTTGTAAATTTTTAATGATTAATATGTGCAATAAATATTACATGATCTGGAATGAGGAAAACATTATTTTCATACCTGCAAAAAAGATATAAAAATGGTGTGAAAACCAATTCTAGCCCATCAGTTCCAGTTCATATTCTTTTTTCAGCAATTCCCACCACCACAATGGTTTGATTCTTTTTATAAATGTTATGCACATATAAGTATTTGATACAACTATTTCATTTCACATACACATTATTTAATGTATTATTAAGATATTTTGATAAAATATACTTAAGTTAATTAACAAGTCTCTTTTTCATAGTAAAAATCCATTTTCCCCCAACATGATTTCACACATAAAGCAAATGGGGCATCTCCTGGCATTTATTTCCATTTTCTACCAGATTTTAGAGAAAGCCATATGCAAATATCAACGTATATAACGCTGCTGAATCTATCACTCAGCTTTACTAAAAGAATAAATTTCATATACTTTCTTTAGTATTCCAACAAAAAAGAACTGTATGAATGGTCTTCTTGTAAATCTTCACCAAATCTGGATGATATTTGCTGCACAGAAGTTGACGACACTTTCAGTAAATGTAACTATCACATCTGATTTGTAAAAAGGAGTAATGGAGACCGTAACAAGTGTAATAAATTAAGTTCAGATATATCCCATACTTGGAACAGTGTACCTGTAAACTTTCTAAGTGATAAGAGTATTGCTCTTGTTGAAAATGATGGTTCACAAAACACCTTACAAATTATATACGTTGTTTACAGATGTGGTATTCTGTTTTGCAATTTTCCTGTCATGATAGATTTATGGTTTTCTTTTTCCTGTTAGGATGCTTCAATTGCCCACAGATTCCATATCATGAGAGAAAAACATCCAGAGAAGTTCAACAGTAGGTAAGAATCTAAAAATATTTGCATAGGAAGAGATTCTTTCCATGTTATTAAGGTATGTTCTGTGAGGGGTTAAATTTTGCACATTCTTTAAAATATGGATTCTTATAAAAGAGAGGAAATTGGTGCATTTTATATTCAGTATATGTTCCCAGACTGCTTGCAACGTAACTGTTTTATATCTGGTATTTCAACTGAAATGAATAGCATTATAAATAAACTGTTCTCACATGCGAAATGTTTGACTTGTAAGACTAGCATGGACAAGATGATGCATTGTGGTATCTGAGGATCCCTGAATTGACACTTTGCCATTAGGCACTGAAGAACACTTATTAGACAGCTGCAGATGGTGATCCTTATGTTTCATTCCCACACGCACACTGGTACATTGACAGGGGGCTCTTCCATATATACTCTTAGTAAGGGCAAGTGAATGCCATTTTACACATAAATGCTTTTATCATTAAACAGCTTTGGATATGTAAAAAAGTCAGGAATGAGACTTTGCATCTGTTCCTTGTGTTGCTTTTTGAATTTGCAATGTTATCTCAGAGCTTTTCTGGAGATTAAAAATGTATTACAACATGTACTGTCAATTCACCTTCTTTCAATATCTGTTTTGTTGAGTAGATAATATTCATAATGCAATGCTTATGCTTGTGTCTTCTTATTTACGTAATTTAGCACATAAGTTGTGATGGGTAAAAATATTTCAGAAACTTTATTAAAATTTAAAGGCATATGGGGAGAGGAAAGTAAGATGTGAGGTTATTGGGAATAAACAGGGAATGTCTAGAAATAATTATTGACACAAATGTTTTGTCATTGTGAGCCTACAATGGGGGTGTTTTTAGTTTTCCATGAGGGTGATCTGGAAAATCTTGTATATATGCAAATCTTCATAGACCTTAGGATGATAAAATTTGCTGTTTATGCCATCATCTTAGAGCTGTACAGAATGGTGTTTCAATATGGTTGAATATCATCTACCTTCTTACTGTTTTCATGTTGAAAGTATAAATTTTATATTTAACAGCCGGAGATGGGGGCTTTTTTCCTAACTATACAATCTGTTTAGCATTTATGCAATGACATGCCATGAACTGGAGTGTTTGGGTTTTTTTTTAATTTCCACGGTAAACGTTTCTTTTGTATGACCTCCTCTTCCTACCTCCAATTCTTCTCATTTTGAAAGAATTATACTATGAAAAGATCTGCACTTAAGCCTGATCTGCACATCCCAATGTATTATACTCATTCGGCAGGACTAGAGATATTGGACAGTTAGCAAACGCAGATATTCTAGGCCCTGAAGATGAAGCTAGTTTATCAGTGGTCTTTCTGCATATTTTCAGCAGTTGGCAATTATAATTTATAAAAAGCTCAGCTAATAACATGAGTTTCAGATCAGATTTCATGTCACAATAAATCATATGCCATTAATAACATCTGCTAGCAGACTCACCTTGAAATTCATCTATATTTTAAGGAACCTGATGTTTCTAACATTATCTTAAGGAAATTAATTACAAAAATATATAGTTCCAGTCCCTACGTGCTTTGGTACTGCGATATTGAAAGAACTTGAAAAAAGCAATGATTCTCTGGGTATTGAAAGACTATTCAGAAATATTATGCATTTCTAAAAAAGAACGTAAAGACTTGAGCAAAGTATTGTAATAGAGGCTGATGTTTTAAAATGTTTCTTTTGTGTACTGAGAAAAAAATGCGGATTTCTATTTTTGTTGAATAGAATTTTCCAAATTATGTTAGTTCACAAATAGTTTGTTCCACTAACAGTTATTTGCATGTGACAACACTCCATAATACGTTGCAGCAGCCTTTTCCTGCAGTGTGTGAAAATAAACCCCTTATTTAGATGTCTGCTAAACCACAAGACTTAATTCACTAGAGTGTGGAATTTTCTGTGTAATCTAAATGATTTAGGATCAGCAAGTCCAGCTCAAGTCAGATTCATAGTGGGTTCCGTAGTTAATAACACTTGCTCATTTGAAAATCCTACGTTGTCACATATGAATATCTCTCGGGATTTAAAAAAGTAATTCTTTTGTGGTTTTATGTTAGTTTTTTCTTGCCTGATTTTCCAAGGTTTTGAGCTCCCACAGCTACCATTCAGTTTCGTAAAGCAGGTCCTTACACTGAGATTTTACTCCGAAAATGAACATGTAAAAAGTTTCCTCACTGAAGAGAAACTTGAAGTTTATACTGTGTGCAGAGGTCTTTTGGAACCCAAGGGTGTTGTATTTGCATCGGTGAAGTTAGGTTAAGTTTGGGGTTAGAGAATCTTTTGCTTTAAATCCTGGTAATGATCCTCAGATTCCTAAGGACATTCCTTGACACTCTGATCCCAAGTTTCATGTGTAAATAGAGCATACCAGTACGGAAATTCCTGACACGTTGTACTTGCGGGTGAAAGCAGAATCTTTCTGCACTTGTTTACCTTCTCAAAATGAAGATGAGGGCATATCACAAGGCTTAGAAGGACTTTTTAATGACTACGAGCCAATATTGTAGAATGCTTTGGAAGTAGGTGACTATTTATTAGGAACTCTGGCACATGTTGAAACTGCACTATTCATAGATTTTGGACACAAAGGCTCAGTATTACTGACATTAAAAACAGAAAGAAAGAAAGAAAGGTGTGGATTTCTAAACTGCCTAGAGATACTTAGACATTTAGGTCTTTGGAAAATCTAAGATTAAATATGTGTAAATACTCACAAATTAAAAATCCACATTATCTGTTTTTTCTTAAATCTTCAAATGACTTAGCAGCCACCTTGTGACATCTCTTTTCGGTGAAGCACCTGTTTTTTTTTCAGATTCTTATTAAATTGAAAACGAGTCCCTTTATCAAAAGGGACTTCTGTGTTCAGAAGCTTAAATCTCACTGAAAAACACTTAATACATGCCTTAATCACTTGAAAACGTTATACTTGTAAGCTGCAATATGGAATGGCTCCATATTGTTTTCCAAATAAGGCTCAGCATAAATGTCTAACAGGGATTTTAAAATATTCATTACTTGTTCCTAAAAATGGATCGGCAGGAGAAGAATTTTTCTTCTGATGATGGTCAAAGAGAAAAGAATGGAAGTGAGAACACAGTAGCATCCCCACCTCTGTCAAAAGAATGAATCCTAATATGCCATTTTAAGTAATCGTGTCTTATCATCATTAGCACACATTATCAGAAACCGGTACTGACATTGCATTAAGATTTAAATGTGTTCACGAAACGCAGCGACTCAGCTGTCACTACCCACTCTACAGGTCTGAAGTGCTGAGAACCCTGTGCTTGAGAAAGCGGAGTTCGCTTCCCAGCATCTCCTGCTTAAGAGTAGGGTCAGATGTTCTGATTTCAGTGTGGAAGGGCTGAGTTAACCCCAGGGGGAAGAAAACTTGCAAAAGACAGCATTTCAAGTAACAGTATCATTAAACGAGGACATACTGTTGAAATAACGATTCAGTTAGGCCAAAATGCCCTGCAGGGAGATCTGTGTAAACATCATAGACTTGATGCTGGGAATAACAGATGTATGAGTTATGTGACTGGAATATACACAGGGAAACAAAGAATACGTTCAAGAAAAAATAATTCAAGTTGCTATTAACTATTCTAAAATAATATTCTGTTAAATTAGGCATACTAATATGATTCTGTGGCACCCAGTAGCATAAAAGATATTTCTTAGTCTCAGTAAACTAAAGTAGGATTTATAAATTGCATTTACAGTCTTAAGTACGCCATCTTTGAGGTCTTCAAACATCAGTCTATTTTCATCTTTTATGAAGAAATCCTAAAGCAGAAAAAGTTCCTATTCCTGAAAACTCAATTTGTATCATGTTCCTGACCACGTACTTTTGAGATTCCCTCTCAGCTTGCTTAATTATGCTTTTATTTTGTGCCAATATCTGTGGACTTAATCTCTAAGGAAATTTTTAAGTAATAGAAAGTTCTGGTTTACTTTGTGCAAGTGTTCTCCAGGAGAATAAGTGTGTTTCTAATGAATACGAGTGAAGGAAGTTACGTTTTTGTTTTGACCTACGTGTTATGTGACACCGGTTTAATCTGGAAAGGCCACAGAAAGAAAAGGTGGGAGAAATGGCAGGTAAATGAATCTTTACCAAGTTCTTCCATGTGTCCCAACTTGAGTAGTGCACTGTACAATGTAGTTATCATAGTACTCAGCTGACCTCAAGAAAAAAAAAAAAAAAGAAAAGAAAAAAATACTGACATGCAAACACTATTACTGCATTCAAAAGTTTTATCATAAAAGATTTCTAATCCAGCCTGGCAACAAAGAAACCAGAACAGTTATTCCGCTTGAATATTGGGGATTCCCCAAATCACTTGCTGTTGAAAGCAAGTACTAGTTCCAGTTTGGGGACTGAGATTAAAAAATATCAGTGTAAACTTTCTCTTTCTTTTTTTGCACAAGGCCACCTCAGTTTAAAAGCAAAATCATTTGTCATGGGGTGAATGAAATGCTCCGTTCTCAGATGTGCTTAGCCTTTGATTTAAAGTTGACTTATTTTAGCTTTGAATTGAAAAGTCAAAATGTTTCATTTTGAATAGAACAAAACTATTTTGATATTTTTATTATTATTCCAGTTTTTCAGTTTAAGTGATGGAGTCTCTTGGATTGAATCACAACTGCATATTTGCAGTGAATATACTAATAATCATCAACACAAAATTCCTACCTTGAATTGCAGACATTTCAGTCTCTTTCCTTCCACCTCTCCTCCCTTCCTGGTTGTGACCGAGCTGAAAACACTTAAAAAAAAGACACTGGCCCCACAGAGAGACCCGATTGCAGACATGTGTTACCTGTCCCATTGAACCCACAGGTTGCTTTTCATAAAAGGATAAGACTCCAGGGAACGGTACCTCTGAACTCAGGCAATATTACTGCAACTGTAGTCCTCAGAAGAAGCAACGCAAGGCGAAAATATTTATGATAGAGTGTGAAATATTTTCACATGAGCAAGAGATGGCTTATAGTTAAACAACCTACTCTGCCTAGCGCTCGGTTATAACGTTTGTTGGCAGAAATAATAATAATAAAAAAAAATCAGCGCGTTCTTTTGTCAGACTTCAAACGTGTAGTAGTTCATCTTTAGAAAAAAAATGCCTGAAGCGTGTAATGTGTGCTTGAGTTTACTGAGCTGGGACAAAAGAAGGAAGTTGGGGTATAATGCTGATTCAGCCTATCTATGTCTGCTGTCTACAGAGGAAAATGACAGCAGCCTGCATCTGCGGGATCTGCACCTCTCTCTGATACAAGATTTCGTATTTTTGTCATTTCTCTAGAAAGTGCTAATAGGTTAAGGCCGTCTGCTTGAGAGACTCCTTACTCTCTTAAACACTGTTCTGTAGCAGCTATCTGGGAGGCTGGTGTGGTTGGGGAACCTTAAGTTCAGAGTCATGAGGACCAGAGGCAGGGTGCTGTATTAAATATATTTTAAGCAGGCGCCCCTAAGTCCTGAGCATCCCCTGGGATTTCAAAGTACCTCTCTGAAAGCAGTGCACTGTATCAGACCGTAAGCGGAGCAGTGAACTTGTGTGTATTCTCAGGGCCCTCAGCTGTCAAATTCACCACTGCAGGACTGAAATGGGGTCGGGTTTTGTATTGTTAGAATGGTAAGGGCTATGTCTTCATTGGGCACTTCCTTTGGAGGGGGTTGTGAAACACCTGCCATCCTGCACTTTCAAAAAAAACCAAGTAAATGAAATACGTACTATTAATATTGACAAAGTATGGGAATGTTTTTCCTTTACAGAAAGTTATGTGTTTTATAGATAATTAATGATACCCAGTTGTTAAAGAAACAGTTGCTTTAGAAACTGTCAAGGAAAATGTATAGCTGTGTTAAAGGGTGAAAATCGTTGCATTGTCTAGGAGAAAGTATTGTTTAGCATAGTGCACAGCCATATAGAGGGATTCGCCCGGCATACATTGTGCAGGTAACAAACTGTTGATTCATGACAGGTCTATCCATATGCTATAGGCTAAGGTCAATAAAATCTAATTTTCTTCAACTGATGCCAGGCTGGTAAAGGAATTTATTGCAGGTGATGTTTCATTACACAGAGTAGGTCATTGAACCTTTTGTATGGATTGAAGTGCCTATTGGTTGTTCTACACATTCTTTAATTAATTAAAACTACTACCTTTTATTACAATACATTAAAGGTAAACTTAACTATATAGGAATTAAATCTTGGTCTCTTCCGCTGTTTAGTCACACAATTTGAAATAACAATTAGTGACATAAAGATAGAAAAAGGTTTCTGACTATCATTTGTATTAAATTCACATGAGAGGGAATCTATAACAAATATGAGAAACTGTAACAAAACTACTAAACTACAGCTTGCTATTTATTGCTTGCTGATAAAGTATGGTGAATTATTTCTATACCAATGAATTAGGTTATTTTCCCTGATTTTCATGAGCACACACAAAATAAAATGCTTAGTAATACAATTGATTTTTATCAACTATTACTTACTTTTTTTGGAGGAGGATTTATGATCAGAACTAGTGAATACTAACAATGTAAATTTGCAGCTGATTTTCAAACTTCATTTTGGATCAGTTAATCTTCAAATCTCTCAAGTAAATGGCAAATCTTTACATAAGTTTCATGTGGATACGTTTCATGTTTGCAACAGATGCTGGGCTTTATAAACAGTTAAGCAGCAGCCATTTCTAATATATATCACAAAACCAACAAAACCTTCTTTCAAAATACAGTCAAGGTTGCTAAGTGGCCACAGTGCACTTACATATAATATTATTGACAATATCCAAGCCATTAAAAGCAATGAAACAAATTGTTAAGGAATAAATTTTACACTTCCTATTTAATAAACATCAACACATTATTCTTCAGTACAAAGAAATTAAAATTTAATCACAACATGAAAACCTTTACTCTGAACTGTGGGTGCTTTATGGGGCTTTTTTTTAATCCTTTAATTCTAGTAATTAAACCCCTATTTTTAGAGAATGTTGTTATCCAGGCATATACTACAGTACCCATAGATAATACAGAGAGCCCAAATACTCCTTTAGTACAGCATAGACTGACATGATATACAGCATGTGCTTTTACTTGCCTTCTGCTTTAAGTCATGAAAAATCAGGTCCTAGATTTGCATTAGACCCAGAGTCTTACAACTAATATACCCCAGGCTTCCAACTCTAGACTCTGAAACTGAAAATTATTACTTAGGTAATTGGGGGTGGGGGGGTGGGGAAACAAATTTAGAACATTTGCCAATCCTCCTAACCCTATTTTAGTACTACTGTTCAAAATTAATTTTTGAATAGATGACCTGAAAAGTAATCCTTTCAACCAAAATGCCAGCCCCTGATTTAATAACCTATAGTTCTTATCTTTGCTAATTATATAACTGAAATGATTTTAAGTACTTAATGTATCTAATAAAGAGCCTGTGTCACCATCTCTGTCACTTCAGATGACATTTTTCATTTTCCTTTTTATTCTGTTTGAATGTAGTTTGCCTGGCTCATGTCTGTGTATTTGCATGTACATAATTGGACTGCTTTCTGATGTGATTTCAAGTCTCTTATTTTTATTGCAATGGGTTACATAGCCCTTTCTAAGAAATGTGCAAAGCTAGAAGTATTTGAAAACTTATAGTATATATTGAAGTATAATTTGTGTATCTTACAAAATATAATCAATCCTGTCGACATCCCTCAGGTAAAGTTCTTATTGACTTCTGACGCATGTCTTCATTTTATTAACACAGGATATATTCTTCCAAAGAAAGTATTTTGAAAATACTGGTTTTTTAATAACAGAGCAATTCATGTAATGCATTTATATGAAAATTGTATGATAGATGTAGTTGTATGATAGTACCTGTTCTTATAACTGTGTTGTTGCTAACATTGCCTTCAGAATAATCTTGGGTTTTAGTTTTACTTGTAAAATAACAACTACTGCTTCTTTTTATTTCACCTGATAGAAACATAAGTATATAATTAAAATTAAGAAGTATTTATCTTAGTATTGAATCTCTTTAGCATCGATATACCCAAATTATAGTTTCTATTTTTGTTTTTATTTTCTTTTTATTTTTATTTTATTTTTATTACATTTTCTTTTTATACATACTTTTATATTTTGTATTATATACTTATACCCAAAATATGGATTTTTTCAATATTTTTGTGTATATGTGTGTGTGTTTGTGAAATCACTACATATCTTTAAATGGATTATCAGAAAAAAGTACAACCTCCCCCATCAACAGAGAAATAAATTGGCTGAATTGGTGATTTAAAGGCAATGGCTGTTGCTTGTTCTGATATGTGACACTACTACTATTGAAGCCGTGTTTAGCTAAAAGATAAAAGTAGTTTAAAGTGTTATTGCTTCTCTTTCCCTCACCACACTTCGTAGTCTGCCTGACAGGAGATCTGATGTGTTTTGGGAATACTGTTTTGGTCATTTGCGTCTTTTGAGACTAAATCATATAATTTCTTATGTTCTTGCCTTTTCTAAGACAGGCTTACTTGTATTAGGACATTTCCGTGTGCTGGCACTGAAAGAATACCTCTCTGGCTTCTCTTGTAACGACATTGCTGGATGATTGGCAACTATTGATCTACATCGGCTTCTGATGTAGGAGGTTAATGGACATTCATTTGCTATCTCACCAGTGCTCAGGACATTAGTATCCTGCATTCAACTTTTTCCTTTGTCAGGCAGAGAAATTGTGGGAATTTAAAAAAATGTTGCTAATCTGCTCCAACAAAAATTGTGCTTATTTAGGACTCTGCTCTGCACTTCAGGAAATACACATTGTATGTATGTTACCTGTCTCTGATCAGTGCTCTCTAATGTTCAGCTCTGGTTTGGGTAAAAAGGTTCAGATCAACAAGGTATGTGGCTGATTGCTGGCTGAAAGATCGGAATACTCCCCTTTTCCAACTCAAAAGGCCCAGGAGGAGTCTCTGGGAAACTATCAAGATGGGATATAAGACAGGCAAAGAAATGTGGGGAGCAATATAATTTTGGTATTGTTCCTCATAGTTTTAATGAACAGTAATTACAGAATTCTGAATTCACTTAGTGATCAGTGATTGTGAGGATGAGCTGGATGCTTGTGGTATGTTTGTGTGTCATGACATAAAATGGATCACAATAGAAAAAGCAGAAAATCATTGGACATAAAAGCTGTTGCCTAGTAATTACTTGCAATTTATTAAACTTGGAGAGTTTTCAAATTATATCCAGTTTCAATCCCTGGAAGTGTGCTTAGATATGCCAACAATTAATATTGTTTCTTAGGTTAAGAAATTAATACAATATTTTAACATCTTATTGAATTTACATTAAATTCTTTTCTTGATGTGCCTAAAATTCAGCACCAGGGTATCATTTGGATCCATGTGACATAGGTAGATATGGTAAAAGCTGCCTAGGATTTTGACTTAGTAGTCAGAGGAAGAGGCCGTCTGTTAGATTTGCCATTTTTTGTTCAAATTAGACTTAGGGAACAGCTGCAAGTAATATGGTTTCCTGGTTCTTGAGAACCTTTCAGTTATGCTGTTTTTAATAAAGATTTGTCCATATGAGGAACAGCAAGGTCTGTTAACCTTTCTTGCAGCATGCTATTTCTGAGCCAATTATGAAGATGTCTAAAGGCATCGAATGCTCTTTGGAACAGTAACTTGTGATTTGGGAGTATAATGGCCAACTGAAGAACTTTCTCTGTGGTTAGAATATTTGTGCTCACAATATATTAAAAACAAGACCAGCATTGATTTTTTTATGAGCTGAAATACTTCTTGGATTTTTTTTCTTTTAGTTATGATGATAAATTAATAACTACAGGAGCAGCAGAAGTAGCAGAAGATTCTTAAGTGATTTGGATTTTGATAGTAAAGCCTTGAAGGCTGTGTTAAGCTGTCAATCTAGTTCTTTATCAAGATTTTGTTGATGTTCAAAGAAAGAAAAAAGTGTGTTAATCAAAGAAATATGTTCTTCTTGCTGGTGTGAGGCAGCTGACAACTCACTCTGAATGAAATCTTCAATATGTTTAGCTGCTTTGATTTCATAGAGAATTGCAGTGTAAATGTTCTGTGAAAGTGATTTGGGAACATAAACTTAATTGTCAAATTGTTGGGGACTTTTAAAAATTAAACCTGAGTGGATTTGACCTAATGAAGTAGGGCTTGTCTTTCAAAAAAAAAAAAAAACTTGCAGTAGCAAAGCCGCACAGCAGCCACGCCACTGCAGCCGGGGGACTATTTTTATACCGGCTTCATAGTGAGGGCACTCAGCCAGGAAGAGGGAGGTCGGGGTTCGGTTCCCCCTTCTGACAAGGAGCAATCAGACGCACTCTCTTACTTGGAAAGTGTTGTAATCACTAAGCAACAAAACAGCAACCAGACTACAATGCAACTACAAATGCTATAGTTTGCAACTATGGCAGAAATGCAGAAAACAAGTAAGCAGGTGGGAATTTGACTCTGTCACTGGGTTGCCAGGCTGTTAACCCTGTGAAGAGGCATTTTTGTATTATTGAAAGTCTGGTGAAAGACTAAGTTTTTAATTATGTTGCTTAAATTACTAACAATATTTATCCACTACTTTATTCACGCAAGTGAAATAAATATCGTGGAAACTGGGCACACCTGCTACAAAGGTGATGCTTTATGTGAAGTATACCAGAATGAGAGATTCTCAACTGCTTTTGTTAAATCGTCATAGAATCATAGAATGGTTTGGGTTGGAAGGGACCTCAAAGATCATCTAGTTCCACCCCCCTGCCATGGGCAGGGACACCTTCCACTAGACCAGCTTACTCAAAACCCCATCCAGCCTGGCCTTGAGCATTTAGGGATGGGGCATCCACAGCTTCTCTGGGCAACCTGTTCCAGTGCCTCACCACACTCACAGTAAAGAATTTCTTCCTAATATCTAATTTAAATCTACCCTCTTTCAGATTAAAACCATCATCCTATCACTACACTGCCTCTCTACCTTTTCTGTAGGCCCCCTTTAAGTACTGGAAGGCTGCTATAATGTCTGCCCAGAGCCTTCTCTTCTTCAGGCTGAACAACCCCAACTGTCTCAGCCTGTCTTCATAGGAGAGGTACTCCAGGTGGGGTCTCATGAGAGCAGAGGGGCAGAATCACTTCCCTCAACCTGCTGGTAATGTTTCTTTTGATGCAGGCCAGGATACAGTTGGCTTTCTGGGCTGCAGGCGCACATTGCCAGCTCATGTTGACCTTACCGTCAACCAACACCTCCAAGTCCTTCTTGGCAGGGCTGCTCTCAATCCATTCTCCACCCAGCCTGTATTTGTGTGTGGGATTACCCTGACCCATGTGCAGGACCTTGCACTCGGCTTGTTGAACTTCATGAGGCTTGCATGGGCCCACCTCTCCAGCCTGTCCAAGTCCCTCTGGATGGCATCCCTTCCCTCAAATGTGTCAACCGCACCACACAGCTTGGTGTCATCAGCAAACTTGCTGAGGGTGCACTCAATCCCACGGTCCATGTCACCAACAATGTTAAGCAGCGCCAGTCGAAATACCGACCCCTGAGGAACACCACTCGTCACTGCTTCCTACTTGGACATCAAGCCATTGACCACAGCTCTTTGAGTGTGACCATCCAGCTAATTCCTTATCCACCAACTGGTCCAGCCATCAAATCCATGTCTCTCCAATTTAGAGACAAGGATGTTGTGCGGGACAGTGTCAAAAGTTTTGCACAAGTCCAGATAGATGTTGTCAGTTGCTGTGAATGAGAAAGCACAGACACTAATCTAAAGTATTTGCAATCTGGCATATTTCGTAAATGCGCATAGTAGTCTTTCTTCTGTCTTCCAAAGATCCTTTGACATCCCCTACAATGCCCAAAGATACTAAAATTGTAGGATAAGTATTTATAGGCATGATGCAAAACAGTTCCTGTTGGAGAGATCTATTAGTCAGACACAGCAAGCACTGCCAAAGGGAGAACTACTTAGAGTTAAAGAAAGAATATGCCTGTCAGGGCTACTCTGAACCTTCTCTGACTCTGCCAGTTTCTCAAAATTATTCATGGACAGTCACAACTGACCTGTGTAATAAACTGCATGTCTTCTTCTAAGCTGGATAGCACTGCAAAGTCTGCATGGAGCACACAACCACGTGTTCTTCTGAGGTTTAGAATAGATTTAGACTACCACAAACACAAGGCAATACCGCTATGGCTGTCTTGCTTGTACTTCCAGAGCCATCTGAGTTAGCACCAGCTCCACAATCCTGGAAGCATGATCCATTGCAAAGCGGAGATGTGACTGAAATATGGGATAAAACATGTGCAGTGGTTAAGTACAGTGGATCACGAGCTAGCGGTCACTAGTCTCCCACATTATACCTGCTCCTTGATCCTTACCACATGTTTTTAGCAAGTGAAGGAAGTCTTTGAGATTAACTTATAAATTTGTTCTTTCTAAAAGGCGAATGCATCTTTTGCCTACTTTTTCCTTCCTCTGGCATCTTATGACTTCTTTTGTTTCTCTTTCTGATTTTGACTTCATTTTTCCTTGCCTTTCATGACTTTACTTTGTTCCTTCACCTTATAAAATAATCAAGGATACAGATTTCAACAAAACTATACTCTTGGTTAAGAAGGATTTCAATTTTTATTATAAAGCTAAATTAAGAGCTGCTTAATGCTCATGGTTTAGTGTTTTAATAAAAAAGGAAACGGAGAAGCTGACAGAGCAAGAGGGAAGTGCTTTTCAGCCATGTCTCTTACTTGAAGTCTTAAGTGTTGCTTTGTTTGGTCTATTTATTATTTTTTCCAAAGTCTTTATTATATAACAATAATAATATTTTTTCATAACGTGTTTCTTCTCTATGAAGTTGTAAGGTGGTGTACAGTATTCTACCAGAATACTCTTTGACAATGTAAAGTTAAGTAATCAAACCATAAGAATGACAATTTAGTGCCCTGAACTGGTAGCACTCTAAAACCTGTAGCCTGGAAGAGGACATACTTGGTTTCTGTGCCAAGATTTTGGTGTACAGTGCCAAGTCTGAGAGCTCTTCTAGAGATGCAATCTTTTTTTAAGGCATATAGAAATGAAAGCCCAATGCATCCTGGAAAAAAATGTGAAAGTGACATTAAGCTTTAGAGAAGTGTTCCTTCCTCACTAAAGTCTGTTCAGAAGTATGAGGCAAAGTATCAATGCCACTGCAGACTAAATAACTGCTATCCTATCTTTCTAGAATTAATCACTTTTATCCTTTTTTGAGAGCGCTCTGAAATACCTAACTGTGAATAACTTGTTCTATTCTCCAAGAATTTAGATTTGGGAATAAGCCCAAACCTGTTGGAAAGAAATTAGTTCTAATAGGTCAGCAAGTGTTTCACTGAAATCCTGATCTATCTGAGCTTTTATATTTTTCGCCTTGTATTACAAGGCATGCTTTTGATCTTCACATTTATGAGTTAAAAAATCCAGAGAGGTAGAGTTTATCATAAAAACACTGACTTTATGGTTTGTTTCATTAACTCAAGTACTGTCTTGTACATTGAAGTTAAGTAACCTTCCAATATTTCAGACTGATTGCCTTATTTTATAGACTACTGGTAATGTCCCACATATATTCACAGAATATAGGACATTTTTGATGGCTGGATATACCTTACCCACAAGCCACAGGAGGTGAACATTGAATTGTATCAGATAATACTTAAGGAAAACCAGTATCTTTATAGCTGAGGCTTTTCCTTACAAAGTATATAAATGTTACTTATAACCAGAATGACAGTTTTACGAATGAAGTAATTATTGACTCTCATGACCAGTTTGATCCCTCTTTCTGATGACAAGATGCACAGGATTTTTAAAATTTTCTGTAGGGATAGAATATCCAGAATAATTTTTGTGACAGCTCAAAGCTTTATATTTTTGTGACTTTTATGCAGTCTTATAGGATAAAAGAAAAGAATTATGTAATACATGGAAAGAACAGAAACCTGAGTCCTTTACCTTATGAAATTCTGGATTGCCTATGAAGGCAAAGTATCCTGCTTTCTGGAAGGAGGAAAAAATACATAGCTAGTAAGGCTCCCTCAGGTAATAGTGCTGGGCAGGAAATAATTTTCCTGATGTGAGAATATTTTTCCTATGTAAAAGAAAGCTAATTTCAATTAAAAAAAAAAAATCAGAACCTGCTGAAGCCTCCGTGACAGAAAGGGAGCTTTGCCTCTCCCACAGTTACTGTTATCCTCAGAGCTGCAGTGTTTGCTTAAAATGAGAGAGTCCCAGCTTCAACACCCTGATAAAGACTCACCTTCTCCCTCTGTGCTGCTTAAGTACAAGCTGCCATATGAGCGAAGCCTCGGGGGTTTGCTTGTTAAGTCTGCAGTGGTGAACATTTATTTATACGAAGTAGGGCGCCTGGGCAGCTTGAAACTGGTGGATACAGTGTAGGTCCATCCAAGGGACTTCTGCATTCTGCTGTCCTACTGCCAGGGTGAAAACTGCAGCAGGTAACATTGAAAACTGTGGCTAGAATTGCAAAGGTAATTGATGCTGGAGGTTATGTTCAAGCCTTTAGTGCAAATAGACACAGAAACGGTGTTGCCTAAATCCCAGGTGATGTACACTGACTCACCAGAGAGAGTTAATAAGGGGTAGCTAAGTATTTTTTTATACGTAGCTTTAAGCTGATAGTCCATCTGTTAGCTAATAACGCTTTCTAGATGAAAATTCCATTAAAATTGGCTTCATTTTCTGTAATTTTTGGTTTCACAGAATAATATAGCCTAATCAAAGATAGCTAAAAATAATCCAGGTTAGCTCTACATGGAAGTCATGTAATGGATCCTGAGAGGGGTAAAAAACAAAGGCAACAGCTCACACCGTAGTTTTTTACCGCAATGACCAGTGAAAGGACTGTTCTTTCTGTACTGGTGAGCCCAATAGGATTTCTTCAATGCAGGGCAAACAAGTGTGACCCTGTACTTGCTTACAAGCGGGATTCCTGTATGTATTTGCAAGCTGGGACAATCTGTGATTACTGTACAGAATGCCTTTGAAGATTTGGAGGTGAAATTTTGGTCACAGGTAGAATGATATGTTAAATAATGATGTATTAAGTATTTCTGTCAAGATTTCCATTTTTCATGCCTAGACTGACCTAGTCTAAAGACTTATTCCAGGGGCATCTTTGGCAACTCTTCAGATTATGTTTGGGTTGGTTTTGTCTTTTAGATTGAAGTATAGAATGCGAATTGTCTGTTTTACAGAAAAAGAGATAGACATAGAGATGTCAGTTTTGTCCCCACAGGTTATGATTTAGATCAAAAAGTGGAAAAAAAACCCCAAAATTATCTACTTTGGATTTAATATACACTTTCTACATTGGAAACTAGTGAAAATAGTTTAAATGTTCACTAAATTATAACTCAAAGTAATAAAAAACACACATAGAACGTATTTGTTTCTTACAGTTTTAGAAACAGTTGATATCCTCATTTGTACTTCATAATCCACCACAGTGAAGGCTTAATAGACCATTAAAGAAACGGTGGGAAGTTAATTTTAATATGTAATGGTGTGAGGGGTTTTATTTTTTCCTTAATACAATGAAGCTTCTAACAATTTTATTTGCAAAGAAGATGATTATTTAATAAAGTGACAAACTGTCCCACTGATAGGATACATTAATTTTCTTCTAAAGCTGTTCCTTGTACTCCATAAGAAGGTGATAATTAGGTTTGCAGATTAGAATAACATAATCAGACCACTTGTGTGGATGCTTGTTAAAATATATTTTCCTCTTCATATAAGCCTCATAATAATTAAAAACTGTTTAAAAAGAGAACCATTCTTTTTCGGCATGGACTTTTTAAATGAGTCCTAATAATATATCAAGTTATTCTTAAGCTAATTCAACTTTTTAAAAGGTTAATATTTGAAAAAGAATATGGGAAGTGATTAACTGATGAGTTTAAGTATTAGCATTAGGTTTTGCAGGAACACCTACAATATAAAACAGCGCTCATTCATATCCTGATTTAATTTCTTCCACTGTCACTCCTGATTGTTCCATTTAATCTTTCTTAAGTCACATAAAATTATCTTGTATGTGTAAATTAACAATCATTTTCTAATTCCACTGCAAACTTGAAGCACTGTCAGAGAAAAAAAAAAGATATTGGCAGTGATTAATTCTCTATTTTAAACAAAACTAAATGCAGTTACTGTTGAGGTAGAGCACACACGGAATGGGGGTTTTGGTGATTCTAGACTCAAATAAAGGCAATAGAAAAATAACAATGAATGTGAAATGAGTGGTTCACATCTAAACAATCAGGTCTCGTGTCTATCACATTGGATCAGTGCAATATCCACTGACCTTAAGTTTTAAAACACTGAAGCCAATTTCCTTTGCTTGCGATTCATGCAGTATTAAATGCTTCTTAAAACTAACTTCCTGGCCTAAGCCCAAGGTGGGAAGTGTGCAGGCTAAGATCATTTAAAATGTCTTTAAGTGTTCCAATTCTTTCACTTTTAATAAGATTGATAATTTTTTTTGTAAAGTTCAATGAAGTTTTATTCTAGGGAAGAGGGGAAGGGGATTGCTTGTTGCTTTTTGTCTACAGCAGGCATGAAATAAGTCTTAAACTAAAGAAGAAAATCTTTTCACAAATATATCTCGGTATTTCAACAGCGTGTTGCAAACTTTCAAGGTCTGAGATGTTTCATTACAGTAGTTATGATCAATGTGTTGATAAAGGAGGGCTGATTTAAATACTAAAAGAATGGCATGTTCTGACTAGAAATTATTTCAATTTGAAATAACTGAATGCAGAAAAAAAGTGTTACATTAGCAAGGGTTCACTGAGTTATTAAATATTGCAATCATTTAATTTGTACGTACATTCTTGTAAGCCCTACTTTGTTTGCACAGTTCCATATATATATTTGATATACCAGCTTAATCAAATTCAGGTTGCTGTGGGGACATTTTTTATGGACAAGTAAAAAATAATCCATTTCTTTTTATGACCGTTATGGAAGAAGTGGAGGAATATTTTTTCTGCTGTGCAAATATACATACTGAAAAGGACAAATGTTCAGTCATTTACAGGAGGGGATGCAATACTGACTGACTTAACAGCACTAGATCAATATTATATACTTGGTAATGAAGGGATTTATACAATATATTTTTAATATCGTTAAGTCTTTTTTATTGATCATCCTTAGATATTAACCATATTTTCTTATCATTTAAAGTAAATCATAGGACAAAGATTACCCTGTACTTTTGCCCAGAAATTGATCAATAATGGCTCTAAAAGCCTATAGGTCAGCTTTTAGAAACAATTGACCAGAGTTCTCACTTTATAATAGACCATTCGCAACAGTCATCATGGTAAATAGCTACTTTGAATGACGTTTTGTGTAACATTTAATTCTAGACATTTTTGGTTGGACAGGACATGCTTAAAATGCATCCAAACACGGCATTTTTTAAAATATCAAGGTAGCAGTTATTAGCTGGAAGTCCCTTGTCCATGTTGAAGCTCTAAAAGCCTATAGGTCAGCATTTAGAAACAATTGACCAGAGTTCTGACTTTATAATAGCCCATTCGCAACAATTGTTACCGTAAATCGGCAGAAACAAACTTTCTAAGCTTTACTTTAAGTTTAGAAAGCAGGCACTTCTTTATTACGGTGCTGGACGCACAGGGGATCACTCCACCTAGTGTGTGTACCAAGTTGCTCCACTACAAAAATTATATACAATCAAAATATACATATTCATCACATTTACGTGAAATAATTAACATATTCATACGATACCCAAGAACTCATTAATCTATGTAAATGTCCGTGACGCGTGTGCCTTCAGGTACAATGGTGGTCGTCCAGGGTCCTCTGGTGGTAGTCCATAGTCTTCCTCACTGTGTCTGCTGGTTGAATCCGATCCTTGCACGTGCTCAGCTTGGTCACAGAGTTTCACCCCCGCTTTAATCTTGGAACCTCCAGAAGATTTTCTCGGTTTAACAACCAGGCCTACAATTTATCACTTTCTTGACAGGTACTTCAAAGCTACATTGCTCAACAGTTAGTTTAGGTCATACCTAGTTACCGAATGCATATTATGGGTTTGATTTTCATAGCTTGGTCCCTTGATTATACATTACTGTCAATACCCATATCCAAATAATCAGTGGTTATTTCTATTAATATCTATTAATTTGGTTCTTGATATTTAAATCAAGATGGGAAGGGTAAGGGGGGTTTCTAAGCAGCATCACTGGTGCAAAACAGGTTTCTTTAATTACTGGACTCAAACAAAACTTATCTATTATGTTCTTCATTGTTTCATCTGGGTTCTACTTGTTCCTTGATACAAAACAATAATTACCTAGTGAGGGCTCTATGGTTACGAGTTTCAGAACATACAGTGCTCTAACATTCTACTGCTACTATAACCAAAATCTGGTGATTTTACAACACAATTATCAGGGTAAATAGCTAATTTGAATGACGTTTTGTGTAACATTTAATTCTAGACATTTTGGGTTGGACAGTACATGGTTAACAGGCATCCAAACACGGCATTTTTTGAAATATCAAGGTAGCAGTTGTTAGCTGGAAGTCCCTTGTTCATGTTGAAGCTCTAAAAGCCTATAGGTCAGCTTTTAGAAACAATTGACCAGAGTTCTCACTTTATAATAGACCATTCGCAACAGTCATCATGGTAAATAGCTACTTTGAATGACGTTTTGTGTAACATTTAATTCTAGACATTTTTGGTTGGACAGGACATGCTTAAAATGCATCCAAA
>VUYV01000105.1:0-47706 GCA_008711295.1 Anarhynchus alexandrinus
GTTGGACACCGGCACTCAGCCGTGCAACCTGACGTACAGTTCTTTATGCAAAGCCAGCTCAGACTGGCTTTGTGCAGAGAACAGAGTTCACCAATGGGCGCGTACAAGTCTTGCTTTAGGGGGGAAAAAAAAAGTATATATATTATGTATATTTTTTATATAAAAAGCTCTTAATAAAAAGATTAAAACTCATGAGTCTACATTATATGAGTATATATTGTTAAGATAACTGAGCAACAACTTGTTCTTGCTCGAGTTCATTAATGAATTGCACTACTCTGTGCTAAAACTTCTACATATTAGCAGCATCACATCCCACCATTTCTAAACTGTCCTTATAGCAGGTATACCATACGCAGCTTTCTTTAAAGAGATGCTAATAAGGTACCTCCTGGTAAACATAGTCAAGTGCATTACACATACAACTTTTTGCATCAGGTATTGTAGCACAACTTAAAACCAGATGCAAAGCCAGTCAAATACTTCTACGAAGTACTAATTCTAATGACTCTTCACAGACTTCTCAAATACTACAACTTGCTTACGTCCCTATGTTTTACCTCCTTCAGTTGGTGCTAACCTTGAATGAATATTCCAGCTTTTCCCAAAGTTAATTTTGTTCGGCATTTTCCAGCTCACAACTAGGACCACAAATACATTTGTACACACACCGGTTGTTTTTTTTACTTTGTCATCCAACTTCACATGAATAAGGATTTTTACAAAAGATGAACAAAATTATAAGCTTTACAGAAAAGCAAAAGGAAATACTAGTGTCTATAAAATACTTAAAACATACATACTTAGTTCCAGCAGCAGTCCTGTATACAACATACATATTAACCCTAAGTAGATTTAACATGGATGTGTGGTCAAACAAGTTGTTTGCCACTTATGGCCATCTAGTGCTCCCACTGGGGCCCTTCAGACTGGAGCGGTCCTTTGCGCAGCAGCTCCTCCACAGTGTACCAGCCTAGCGTGCACCTGCCTGCCCCCGCTGTCCTCAGCTGTCTTGGAGAAAGGCAGGTTTTGGGATCAACACAAGGAAACGTTGGAGCACTTTCAGCAAACAGAGAATGGGACTGTGAACTCCAGTGGACAAGCAAGAAAGTCAACCTGAGGCTCGATGTTTCCCTAAGAGCAACAGCAGCTGCTCTGGGACAGTTGCAGTCCAAAACTTCAGCGTTCCATCGACCATAAAAGGTAAAGGTCAAAACATTTTCCGTTTCTCCTGATCAACGTGAACCATCCTATCTCCATCGATTATTGTGCCCTAAAACTTCTATCAACAAGTATCAAAGTTATGGTCACAGGTATTGCTATTCATGCTATCTGTACGTAATGTAACCCCAACCATCTCTTCCGTAAAATTTAATAGCTCAATCTAGTGGTTAAGCAAGCCGTGTCTAAGTGCCGTTTCGCCAGCTATGGGTTCTAGCATTACAATAATCCGTGGTGCAAAGGAAAGCCCCACCAACACAGTATGCTCAATTTGAATTTATACAGTAATGCACATGAATTTGTCCTTTTCTCATTCCAGCACTGTATATATTTACTGCTACACGTTTAATTTTGCCTGCATTTTCAAACATCTTTGCATTTTGGTATGCTTTAAATATGTTTGTATTTTTACATTTTTTTGGCTGCTGTAATATTCAGGTCTACTAAAGAAATCAATGTAAGTAGCATGAATGGGAGCAGTGCAATGAGCAATATATATCTATATAATTTTCCTTTAGAAGAAAATACCCACTAATGCTGTGTTTAAAATCGTTCCTATTTAGAAAAGTAAAAACAGCAGTCTATTGGAAAAAAACCCAATAAAATCTATAAACTAGGTGTTCCTATACATAATGATGAGGAACCAAAGCTTTGAAGGTCTCAGTGCTTCTTTATTCACCAAGGAATATTAGCTAGCTTCTGTCCAAGAATCTCAATGCGCCAAATCAGTATGACTGACACTCAGAGCTCTCGAGTCTGTCAGACAATTATTTCGTTCCTGTGTGAAGGGGAAAACAAACAAACAAATAAATTAAGCAGATGTCCAGACAGTTCAAGCAAATAAACAAAATTACTAGTTTTAACATACAGGAACAAAAAAACGTAAGGAACTACGGAGAACTGGCCTTGTTCATGTTGGATAGGGGGACGCTCTTCTGTATTCAAATAAACACCTTTTTCCCCACCTTTCAACTGGCAAAACTAGAGATCTACTGATACGTATATACATATATACACTCTTTACAATCCTGACCCAAGTCCCTTCTATGGGAATTGCCACAAGTGTCTATAGTGGGCAAACTAGAAAAGCTCACAAGAAGCAAGAACTAATTTTAATATCTCAGTGGACACACAAACAATAAATTACTCTTCTGCAAGTCACATCAATTATATACTAAGGATCCTGTTTAGGGGCACCTAGGGTATGACATTTTGAAACCTTGGTGCTGTTCTGCAAAGAATTATGCTTTACCCTGGATTTTTTTTTTTTTTTTTTGCCGAAGTTCACCCTAGGCAAAGTTCTGCACACGTCACACCACAGAAAACTGCAGTATGTTCATTAGAGAGAATACAGTTAAGACCCCTTTATGCCACTCAACAGTGAACTGAGAGCCATACAGTTTGGGCTTTCTTGCTATGGTAGGACAAATAGGGATCAAGATCCTCACATACAGTTTTGTTAGTACAGAAGCAATTTTATCTTCCAAAAATTAGTTGCAGTTACTGTGTTAGTAAAATGCACAACGGTGTTTAGAACGCAGAACATTGCTAGCTTATTGGACAATATAAGAAACAGTGACTTATTAGGTAAAAACAGGAACTGGAAAGTAGCGATCAGGTGCACCATATACAGTTAAGCAAAATAAGGTTTTATATTAGCAGAAGCATAACATAGATCAGACAACCTTTTAGAGACTGCTCCTCTACAACCTCAGAAACAACTGAAGTCGCATTTAAGGGAATTTGGAAAAGTACAGCAATTAAATGATTGGGCCCTTTGCAATAAAGGGGCTGAAGTAAAAAATACTTAGTAACTAGGCTTTAAAAGTTCTTGGTTTTTTTTTAATTAGTGTTTATAAGAACGGAAGAATCCAGAAGTTTCATATTCACTGTAATAGTTAGAAGGTCCAAAGCCAGAGACTGCTTGATATCATAAAAGCCAATGCTCTTTACTGGTTGGACATAAGCACTTGCTTAAAATTAAGCATAATTCACAAAAGCATTGCGGAACGATGCCTTAAGCATACGCTTTAAACATCTTACTGAAGTAGGATCTTACCGAACACTAGGAGTTTCTTGTTTTATTATTTATCATACTCTTTTTATCCCAAACCCTACTAATGATATCTATTTTTGTAAGAGTATTGTAGGGCTTCTTACTTGAAAATGATCTTCAGTAGCCTTGCCACCCATGTTAAGAACATTCAGAGAACTGGCACGCTTCATGCTGCAACCAGGACAGTGAACATGCAAGGATAAACCAATCAGAATAGCTGAAAACTAACAGCTCTAAAAACACAAGTATAACAACGAGCAACGCACAGTTAAGGGAGTTTGAACAATGCCCCAAAACTGATCTAAGGGATACCCTTTAAGATAACTGTTAACTTAGAATATGTTTATATTGGGTTCTAAATTACACATAAAACCAAAAAAGTCACAAGCTCCTCAGAGCTTAAACATTTCAGGCGATTGATTTAATTTCAACTCAAAATAAAATCTCAATTTTTAAAGCATATCAAATTAACCCACTGACTTAGCATTGAATTTTAGTTAACTAATTCTCAGTTTCAATTTTATGCAGCTTCTTACAAAAGCATCAAAACATTCAGACAGTTTAGGAAAAAAATGTGAAATACAAATAAGTTTGTCATGTAGGCAGCATTTAACTTGGAAAAGCTACAACAAACAGTAGTTTAGTACTTTCTGCCTCATCTAGGCAAGTCTTCAGAATCAATTTCAAAAAACATTTAAAAATCTTTTATTTTAAACATTTCAAAGCGAGGGAAAACCAAGATGGTTGCTGCTATTAACTTTGGTTATGCTTTTGGCTTCACAATGCTCTGAGCAGTGGTAACAACCAACAACCCTAGAATACCGTATTGAAAGCAACAAATGAGGAAAAAAAGAAGTTAATCACCTACACAGGAGCTACTGACAGTCAAAATATCACTGCATTAACTGTAATATCTACTGCGGTTTGAGATGAGGATTAATAATTCACCTACATTTCTCAAACATATACAAATTTAACAAAAATATTTTAAAGTGTGTGTAATGAAACTCAAAATTAGCCTTAAGATTTCTATCATCATGCTGACTACAACAGGAATGTCTGATGTCCTTCATCCCAAGGTGTCTGTACGTTACTGAGAAAGTACTACGTTTGCTTTGATTTTTCCGTAGCTTTTCAACTGTTTCAAAAACTACTAAATGAGGGCTTTGAATACATATTTGATGAACTATTCACAAGACAGCGAGGCCCTAATCCTGCAGTGCTACCTGCAGCTTTAGAAATATCTGGCCGATGCAAAATTTCCAATGACTTCCAGTAAACATGGAAAGGTTTATCCATACAGATCACGTTAGATATTAACCAGTTTTTTTTTCTACTGAAGCAAGACTACTAACAGTCAAAGTCAAGCACGAGTTTTAAATGCTTTCATAAAGCAAAGGCTTAGCAGAATAATGAACCAAAACACTCACAAACACAGGCAACAGCTGCCATATTAACATAGGCTTACTGTTTTTTCCTAGCATTAAATCTGAACTTTTCAAAAGTTAGAATGCACACAATTTAAAATATTTGACATGAGTGTTAGCAACAACAAAGCAAGGACTCATGCATGGTATACACCTCTCATTTATTCAAGGAAACAGGTACAGCAGAGGTTATATATGGAAGTCAAAGTAAGTTAATCTGTAAAACACAAACAAAACATTACATAAAACTCTCCGAAAGAGCATAAAGATTTATGGAAAACATTCCAGGGAAATAGAACATCCACCAGTAAAAATTTACACATGTATTTTTAGGTTCTTGCTGAAGTGCCAATTTAAAAAAAAAAATTTTTAATCACACATGAGATACTGGTTTGTATGCGGGTTGGTTTTTTGTTTGTTTTAAATCAACATACTGAAGAACTTTATTCTGGCAAATGAACTTTTAATTTCCTCCATGTTAGAAACACAATTGCACAAATAGCATGCAGTTGTTTTTCTGGTGTATAAGTAATAGCAATAATGAAAGCTCCCCCTTTAAATTACAAATCTTAACTTTTCTGCTCTATGATCAAAATTTTAAAAGTGAAAAAAATCAACCTAACACTAACTAACCAAAGTTAAATTATTACAGAACTGTTTCTGAAATATGATAAAGAAATAAAGAACTGATACCATGCTTCAGGTATGCCGTATGTTTCAAAGAACAGTTCTTAAGAGATTAGTTCTTTGTCAAAAAGGCTTTTGTATTATTTTAAAGAAACAATTTCCCTGATGAGTTTTCCACTTTATTCTCCTCAACCTTCTGTGTCAAGCAACAACATGAAAACTAAGTCTTTCTTTCATGCTGTGATGTTAATGCATTTCTATATGAGTATTTCTCATTCAGAATCATACCAGCACTGTCAATTGCTTTTTACAGAAGCACAGTATAAGCAACAGGTGTAAATCAAGTTCAAAAGAAAGCCTTCCTAGAGACATAGGCAGGGAATGCAGAGGTGTACTGGTAAGGAGGGAGGCACAAAAGCCTTCTACCTAGAGCAGCCGACTTCATAGCAAAAGTGATTTATATATATGCTATGTCAGTATTGTAACATTGAGCTATCAAACGCATGAAACCCCAAAGATTTGCATAATAAAAACTGAGTATCCCTTTTCTTAAATTCAGAAGCAGGGGGAAAAAAAAAAATTAACTCTAGTCACTAAAGTTTCTTCAGAAGATGAAATCAAAATGACTTTGTGGGATACCAATATGTACAGCTATGCTTCATGATCTACAAAGCTGGTGTTTAATACCAGGAATCTTAGCTGATTTTAATAACAAATGCAAATATAAATTAGGATTTAAAAATGTCTATATCTTACAAGAACAGAAATTGTAATACTCATTGTTTTATACACTCAATGTGCCTATCTACATAAAAGCCTGTCAATGCAATACACTTATTGCAAGTTTTAAGAATAAATTATTCTTTGAGAACTACAGTGACATCTAAAAACCAAGAATATTTTGTCAAAAAGGGAAAGCAAGATACTGCTTTGTTTTCAAACCTGTTTCACATTTGTTAACGCCTTCATTTGAGGAAATCTTATCTCGTGATACAGACCCCCACAATATAATAATGTTAATGTCGGTAGATTACTTCTACCTTGGTCAATTAACACTACCAAGTGCAGACAATAAAAAGGCAGAGGAGTTCTTATAGGACACTGCAAAACCAAATGTCTTCAATTATAGATAAACATAATTTTCTATACCTATAGTCACAGAGTTACTTTACCTGCAGAAAAAATGAGCTCTATTTACTATAAAGAAGAAGGAATAGAATTCCTGGCTTTTAAGAAATTGAAAACCTTTCCATGTCTCACAAAAATGAGGAGAAAATGCAAAATTAGCTATGAATATATGCATCTATTCATACAAGAACAAACCTGAACTATGATGTATGAACTCTAGACAAAGCTGAATAGAAACAGAAACCCAACGTATAAAAATGCTAATACTGAAGACAAAGAAGGAAATCCCTTTTTTTCTATTTTGGCTTGCGTTTGCTTGTTTTCCCTATGGCACTTTACATATTTCTTTCTTCTAATTACATGTTTTGCACAGTTTATTCCCAATCTATCATCTTCAGAGGCAGTTCTTAATGATGTATCAATAAACACAAAGGGACTTTTGACCTTGAATTTGATTCAGTGCCTTCAACATCAAGTCTCTGGCAGCTGGGAGTGAAATTTTAATTAACAATTAAAAAAAATCAGATCAGGCTGAATTTGAAGCAGATATGCAAGGAAGAGAATTCCATGTGTACTGCAGCTGTACACAATTTTTTATAGCC
This sequence comes from Anarhynchus alexandrinus, assembly GCA_008711295.1. Taxonomy (NCBI): domain Eukaryota; kingdom Metazoa; phylum Chordata; class Aves; order Charadriiformes; family Charadriidae; genus Anarhynchus; species Anarhynchus alexandrinus. The sequence continues at coordinate 7,062 of VUYV01000105.1, forward strand.
ACATAAAAATAATAAGGCAAAACTTCATTGGAGCACTTAAAGAACACATTGCAACCCTGCCTCCAGATCACTGTCTCCAGTATTACTATCATCACCATCATCTACTGTATTAATCATAGATCCAGTTGCTCCATCAGAAGTTACTCCAATTTAACTGTTTTAAAGCATAAGCTCAAATTCACATTGTCATACAGTTTCCTGTCAACTAAATGAGTTCCAGTTTTCCACAGCAATGGGAAAAAAACCCTGCTAAACTGATAGCAATTACATTGGGGGTGAGGGGGAACACCCATGAGTGCTGTTATGAGAGAGAGTAGTACATTTTAACATTTCAACTTCTCTGCAGCAGCAAGTGATGAATCTTTTTACGCATTTATTGGAAATATTACATACATCCAAATCCATAACCATATGGTAAATAGGAAAGAGTGAGAAGTCAAATTCATTAAAATTTGAATCTTTACCACTGACTTCACTGAGGCTGAAATGTTAATGAGATGCACAACTGGGTTCAAGTTTTTCAACATTTTCCTCTGCTGTCCGAAATCTGGGTTTTCCAAAAATAGAAACTGAGAAAGGCTCAAGCTGGTAATTCCCTTTATGCCCACAGCAATATATAAAGCTATATCAAGAATATTAAGCTATATCAAGAACATTAGTTGTGGGTTTACTGTATTTAAGCTTTTATTGTAAACATCAGTAACATTTATTATTCTTCACTGCTGTGTGAAAAGGAGAAGAATTTTGCAGGTAACTAACATTTATCAATAATTCTATGAGGCTTTTCTATTCTTCGAGTGGCTAAAGCAGTAAAATGGGAAAAAACACTGCCCTAGGTACTGCACTAGGCTACAGTGAGGGCACAGAACGAGGGCACACCAGTATAGCTAAGAACAGATAATTACCCTGGATTCTTTGGTTCACTGTCTCGTGAACTTCCTCCCTTCAGCTTTCTAACCAGCTTCTCACTGCTGCGTCTAATGGAAGCACGAAGTTTGCTAAAGGAACCACTGCGTTTTAAAGATCCAGTGCCATCCTGAAAAAAATTAAACAAATGTGAAAGTGCAAAAGTTTGTTGCCCTCCCCCAAACCTGGCTCCAAAACATTTCATTGATGAAAGAATTATTTTAAATTACTATTAGTATATACTTGATACAGTTACCTAAACACAGAATATCATATAGCTATAACTTTACCAAAACAAAATTGTTCCTTCCAAACTGTAACAGAGATTTCTAAAATATTAACCATGGCTTGAGCATGTCTTCACAATAATTAACAAAACCCCACCACAGTAGTCAAACGATTCACCATCACCATGTTACCATTTCATGAGTGCACTGTGGTTAACAGAGTACAAGCCCCAAGCAAAAGCATTCCATCAGCCTAAGAAAAAAAAACTGTTTTATTTTTTCTAAACATCTACATTACTTGCTAGCATGTCTGTTTAATCCTAAAATCCTTAAACAAAAATATTTCTGATCAGAAACATGTATGGTTAAATTCCTATGCTTCATTTTAACTCTCGCTAAAGAAAATGTAAAACACGATGAAATGAATTTTTCGTACATTGCATTCATGTTTTACACTGCTAGGTTGATTGAAATAAACTTCCAACTGACCACAATTCTATTTTTAAATGTTTTACTCTTAACAAAAAAACAAAACAAAACAACAAAAATCCCCAAACCCAACAGTTTAGTAAGATTAGAAGTGACCACTTCCTACTTCATAGAAATCCTATGTAAGAAGAATTGTAAAAGAAGAAAGTAAAGTTCTACTAAGCAGACAAAGACAGACACCTGAGTTGGAGTGAGTTTATTAGAAGTTAGAAAGACAAATACACAAATCACTGAACACCAAGATTAGTAGAGAAAAGCATAATTGCTAAAATCTCACACAAAGACTAAACAGCAATGCTACTTTAGAATAATCATAAGTGAAGACATCCAGAGTTCCATATTGATGTTAACCATGTAATAGGTCTCTAAATACATTTTAAAGCACTTGGAGAACATGCCTTACTGTTACGGGTTTTGTTTTGTTTTTCTCCTGTAAAGATCACCATCATGCCATTTCAATAATACCTTGTGTGATACTTTTAACTACCTTTTTTCCATAGTGAACAGCTACTTATAAAGTTCATTGTTACTTGGTTGTTGTTTTTTTTTTTTACTAATGTATTACACAGCAAATGGTTGTAATAACATTTTGTATGACTAGATACATATCTGGCAAAGCTACACATGTACAGAAATAGAAAAACCAAAAAAAGACACCAGCACTGAAGGAATGGCCAGTTTACAGGGAAGTGTAGCTCTGACAAGAATCTTAAGGGGTTTGCTAAAACACAGCAGTCAGTACTGAAGAGAGAAGTTAAAGCTTGAAGATGGTGCACGCCCGTCATGCAGGAGACAGTATAAGAATCACAAAAGGCATCTAGGCCTGTCAGAAATGGAGAGAGAAAAACTGAATGAAACTGTTGGGAAAAATTCAACAGTTTTCAATTTTGAACAGTTATGTTTACAGTATTTCTAGGTCACATTCAAAACAATTTTTTCCGGAGTCTTTGGACTGCCCTTAAGTACAAAGTGCAGGCCCTTGCAATTACCACAACGTACTTCTTTATACAGTTTCGCCTGTATCACTAATAAGCAACTTACAAATGAGCATGAATGATGCCATGCATTTGGGTAAAATACAAAACACCTTTAAGAAGGGATAGCTTTAGGATTACATTTTGTAAACAAAGATTTTTTTTTTCAGCTGACATTAACACAAAAATAAAAATAAAGAAAAAAACAACAGAAGAAAGGAACAGAGCAAGGTGCATGCATTTCAGCTTTAACTTCTGTCAGGAATTTTCCTCAAAACAAAACTGAAAGAAGAAAGAGGTCTTCCCCTAAACCTCCAGACAAAATTCTGTGCATTCCTTCAAGGAATTAGAATCCAACTGACGTCACAAGTATTTTTTAGAACGTATTTGTGTGTTTGTGTATTATCCAAGTGGAAGTTTCTGTACTTTCCCTAATACAGTGAGGCAGCTGAAAGAATCCACCTTTAACTATTAGCTGTTTTTCAATTTACATGCTTTCCATTCTCGGTGTTAAATACAGAAGCCATTACTGATAGTATTAAGATAACTGCTTTGAGAGCATTTGCCTATAGCAACTGGAATGAACAGTAATTAAAATTATTCTTGCAAATAGCAAAATGCCATGCTACCAAGTGATCAGAAGATCGAAAACTAACCGAGTATTTATGTTTCAAACTAAATTGCATATATTGTTTACACTTTTAAAAGTGAAGTGAACTTCACCTTTGCAGGATTGAATAAACTGAAGTCTAAATTCCAATTAGAAGTATTAGATCAGTAAAAAGACTAATTATTCCTATGGTCTTAAACCAGTGATGTTATAGTAGTGATAGTGATCCAATGAACAAAGGGAAGACAAATTTGGTAGATGTAGAGTATAACTTTTATTATGTTAACCAGCACATTAGGAATAAGCAGACAAGCTTTTGGGTACTTCAAATCTGAAATAAAAATATTGAACTTCCAAGTTAAACACTGACTGCATTAACAAAACACCTTTAAAACAGGAGCTTAGGATAAAAAAAAAATAAATCCTAAACCCAGTGCAAACAAACAAACAAAAATATCACTGATATCCATTTCTATGGCAAAGATTAATTGCCAATTTTTACATCACTAAGAATGAGAATCACCTTATTACTTTTGCTTACACCTGAGCATCATCACCTCCTGTACTTTGTAGTTGTCTGCTACAATACTGCTCTGACTGTCTGACACTTCCTATTAAACAAGAGCAACTCTTACCAGCTATTCTACGGTAGTGAAATTTATTGCTTTCGTTTCACACCTGAAAGCAGACTGACGTGCCCAAAAGCCTGTCTTTTTGAAGCATGTGGTTTAGAATAATAAAAGATACTTCCTCACACCAAAAACATGATTTTAAAGTAAACACTACCATATACGAAGATTTTTATCAGTCAAACTGACTGCAAGATCAATTGACAAAAATGTCAATTACAGATACCCACTGTCATTTTTGCACACAAACATAGTAAGGGATAAAAATCTTGGGATTTCTACCTTGAATTTTTAAGACAAAGTATTCCTTTGCATTTTCAAATATCTTTGGTTAACTTTCAGGGATGAACTTTATATGAAACTTGTAAACACGCACTATACAACCTCACTTAGCATGTTCATTTTAATAGTTAATGACAGATTTACCAATAGACATTGCAGTTCTTTTTGTAAGAATGTAAAACATCGCATCAAAGCATAGAATGCTTAATAGCAATTACATTCCGTATGGAAGTCACTTAATTACAATAAATCTTCCAAAGTAAGTTTTCTATTGAAGTTTGTTACGTACGCCACCTATTCTCTGACAGCCAAGAACATGAGTGAGTTTGACCACTTCAGAAGAATTTAAAGGGAAAAGGCAGGCCTCTCTTCAGGCTCTGCACACAGAAGTATCTGCCTGACAAAAGAATTCTACTATATTTTGTGAATCAGAATATTTTGTCTGGAGGGAATACACAAGGGTAAAAAAAACCTACACAGTATCAAGTAGAGGGAAGAACAGCACTAAGATAGAAACACTAGCAGGGTAGAGGGAGAGATAGTTGCCCACTTCATGTAAAAGACATAATACAAAATACTGTTGCTTAAGAGGGGGAAAACCAAGAAAAAACGAAGATGAGAATAAAGCAATGTCACTTCAGCACATTAAAAATGAAAAGTTTGTTTGCCTTGACAGGTCAAAATTTAATTTTTCAGATCAACAACTTGTATCACTGAGTTTGATTACAATATTGACCTAGAAATACTGTCTATTGCTTTTCCAGAAGGCCTTTTCAATCCAAAACCTGCATGCTTGTTTAATTAATGTCAATAACAGAAAAAATTTTAATCCATTTAGAACATATAGTCATGCAAAGTACAGCGAAAATTAAGGGAAGAGTACAGTACACAGTTCTAACGCTGAATGGGCAAAATGAGAATTAAAAAAGAGTTATCCAACCTTACTTTGGCTTTATTAATGATGAAGTATTATTCAGATTAGATGCTGATTGACTGTCTTGGCACTGAGAACACCAATGCCAAGAAAACAATAAAAGGGACAAAAGCAAAGATGGAAAGAACATGCTCCTTTAAGACTAAAGCAGTATGTGTTCTATTCAAGGTTTCTTTGGAATGCTAAACTCTGTCTCACATGGCTAAAAAAAGAAGGAAAAAAAAAGATAGCTATTGTGACAGAAATGAAACTTCAGAACACTCAATATTGCAAAGTAGGCTACTTCCCCTCCCATACAGCAAAAGCAGGCAACAGCACTTTTATAATCTAACAGAGTATTTTCAGCAGAACTGCAGCTAGGAGTTAGTTAACTACAATATATATCCCATTGGCAGCAATGGGATAAAGCATGGGAAAGCTGGTGACAGAAGCAAACAACTACATAAGCCAGATCAATAACTGAAAGCTCGCACTGTCTTTCAAATAAAAAAAAAAAACAATGGTCAGAAAAATACATACGTAATCACATTATATGTGTTTTTACTTTATGACAATCAGTGTTATACAGTGAAGCAAATATATGGGATACAAATAGGAACAAGCCTTGACCCCAGTCAAATTCTAATATGGGAAAGTGATACTAGTATTGCACTTAAGAAATGTGAAGTTACTATCACATTGTTATGTGAGGGCACTGCCTCTTAAAATGGACTGCATAGCAACTTGAAAAGTTATGTTCTTTTCTCTAACAAGTTGGGTAAGGAGGAGATTGGAATTATTTTAGTGTTAGACTGATCACTTCAATTTACTCTAAAACTGCTAACACTTAATACATCTCCATAGCAAATGTTCTTTGTGATTCCAACAGATGCAGTATTTTTAAAGAAACATTTAAAATACAGGTAAATATGGCATCAAAAGGACAAAAGCAAAAGTAAGTTAATTGCCAAAATATGTCTACTAGTAAAAAGAAAACACTGACAAGCAATTGTACACCAGACCATAAACCAGGACACTCAATCAGCATTAAACAACTTAAATACAACTGCTTGGGATTCTTGAAGAAACTTCACCATTCAGGACAACAACAGAAAGGATGTTTTAAAATTTTAAAATATTACATTTTTTAACATGATGTTATGAAAAACAAAGTGTTACTCTTCATTTCTTAATTGATTCTGCAAAAATTACAAAATACAAAGTAGATCAACCAAGAAACTACTGAAAACATGATAGGCTGGTGAATGGACAACCATATTTGTTATGGTGATAATTTAACTAGGCTATTTTCTTAAACTGTGTACTGTACTTACCCCATTCCATTCTACGCTCATACTCACTTCCTCGCCTCCATCAGGACCACTCTCGTACTTTACCACATCAACATTGAGGCTTTCTCGGCTTCGCCTTTTTTCTATGCTCTCAGGGTCATTCAGCACTTCAGCAACTCTCTGTTTATGAACATTGTCAAGACCCTGAGATTTAGGTAAAATAGGAAAAGGCTTTATTTTATTACGGGCTGTATTAATCTACAACTTACACGCAACAACTGTATCAAGAAAGAAGTCAAACCAACCCGTAAATCCATTACCCTGATTCTGCCTTCAAAGCGCAGTCAAGATGAGTTGCCCTTTATACATAGCAGCAATGAACGTAGCATGAAGTGGACAGACAGTTTGGTAGTTTGAGAATTCAGTGACCTGCCGTTCTTTTCCTCCTTCCCTATCACTTGTCAAAGCCTTATGGTGTTCACGTCACTTACCTGAAGCCATTTGCCCACCAGCTTAATATTTAAGCAATATACAGATCATGAATAATCAATGCAATCCTCAGTTTTCCACCTATCAAATGGTGCAGTATTCACCCACCTTTGGAAAGAACATTGCAGGTGTCTGAATATCAAATACCTAAGACACAGGTTGTGTTATTTAAAAATACTGACATATGACAGTTGGCACAGTAGTATAATTTATCCTTCAGAAAGGAATCAAATAGAAAATAAGCTTATAATAGAACAGACTAGATATATGGTCAATAAAATACATTTACTTTGTGTTAAAGAATGCCCATCAATTACCAAATAATCCTTTAAATATTTTAAAAGTGCTAAAGCACCTTCTATGAAAACCTTGCACTAAAATAAAGGGAACACCTTTAACACAAAAACTAGAAAGTAATAAAGCTCAAATCATGCTTATTTTCAGTTCCATTTTCTTTATAATAAACCTACTCCACATCAGGAACAGTATTTGCTGACAGAAGAGATCCCAGATGAATGCCTTAAAACTAAGAAAATATTCTGCATCTTTCACTGTGCAAGCAGCAAATGCAGCAGGGGATCCGTGTGACAAATCCATAAAGTGTCCCACAATACAGAAAGTGCAAATCATGCCAAAATTCTACTTAAAAGTAAAGATAATGAAAAAGAATGAAAGTTGTTTTAGTGGCATGGAGAAATCACGTTCTTGGTTCCCATGTAGCTGCTTTCCGTTAACTGAAGAGCAGAACAGCCCTCCCCAATGGAATTGTATGCACAAGGAAGCTTGAAACCAACTTCTAATGATCATGTATTTCTACTTCCACACGGCTGTATGGTGCAGAAAAGTGGCTACAGCTCTCACCCAGTGGAGAAGCATAGGCTCAAAACGCTTTTTGCACCAAACCCTTTAGCAGCACAGAACACGAAAAGCATAAAGTGATTTACATTCACCACTGAGGAGGTGACGTATCATACAAATAACCTCTAGGCTCTGTTCCAAAGCTACTGTCTCTCATTTACCTCACGGGTAAAAAAAAAAAAAAAAAAAAGAAAAAAAAAGAAGGGACAGGGAACTGCACTTTCCCAGTTTGATTCTGTCATGAAAGATGAAGGACAAAGAACTTCACTGGTCTTCAAAAATCTAGCATATACATCCCAGCAGCTAAAGCAAACAAAGAAATGCATAAAGGAGAACAAAGGTGCGCAGGACTGATGCTTTTCCTGGGAACAAAAGTACTTCTTTGCTTTTAGCTCAAAAGGGGACAAGTATTAACCCTGTCTGTCCTCCTTTACTTTAATGACCTAGAATAGAAAGGTAGTGTTAAACACTGCTAGTAAGACAGCATTGTTTCCTACATGTCCAAATTTAGTGCTGTGTGTAATGTGTGATATATTATGGCATAATGGTATAGGTGACATAAGATGCACCAATGAAAATCTGAAGCGTGCTTAATAAAAATAAAGTAGCAGCAGCAAGCCTCCAGCAGGCCCTACAGAAAATAAAGACAAGGAACATTTTTTCCAGTGGTACTGGCAAGCCAGAAGTGGGGCAATTTAACAGGGACTCTAGAAGAGACTTCTCCAATAGCAAGATCCTCCACAATCCCTAATTCTGAAAAAATCAATTCCAGGCTTCAGAGTAAAAATTTGAACTTGAAAAGCTGGCGTTCTGTTTTGGGGTGTTTTCATATAAAAAAGGAAAAACATGTAACTACAAGGTGAAGTTTTCTTTGAGTCCTCTTATTAATACTATTTTATGCCCATTTGTCCCGATTGTATCTGCTCACACTAAAATATTATCATATGTAATGGCAGCAGTAAAACCAAGAACCAAAGCAAATATGTTAAGATGCAGTGCATGTTCATTTCTTATCTTCAAATCACATCTGAATGAGACATACGAAAAATGAACCTTCAGTAAAAGTATGTGAAAATCATCATCAGTAAAAGAAATTATCCGTATCAGCTATTTCCCCCTCACCCTTGAATTTTCCTTGCTGAAGAACTTTTCTCCCAAATTCATACTTTCCTCTTACCAGTTTCATTCCACTTATTTGGCAAACACCCACAAGTTTTCCATCATTTTTTGTGGAAGAAAGCACTTATGCCACCTTATGTAAAAGGGAACTGTTGCTGAATTCACTAGAAGAGCGTGAGGGTTGCCAGGAATTTTTTGCTCTCTCCCTTTTCCAGGAATCTGCTTCTATATACATCAAATACAGCAGTATCATTCTTTAAAATACAACTTCAAATCAGTATAACCAATAAAACCCAGTATACTATCAATAAAGATATGATCCATCACTTAAGTCAGTTTACTTCAATTTAGAATTTGAGTTTAGAATTTTACAGGGACATAAAAAAAAAAAAAAAAACAAAAAACCACAGTACTTCTGAAAAAAATACAAATCTTACTTACTATTGCATAAAAACAAATTTAAAGTTCACTTTCCAAGTTGTTTTTTTTTTTTTTTCAATTCAGTTACATTTTCTTATTTTGCTTTCCATTTAACACTGACTGACAAGCCATGTTTACTTGTCCAGTCTTAAGCACTTCTATAAAAGGCTTTGGATCAAATCATCCAAAAGGGACAGGAAAAACAAAAAGCCAATAAAACCCCAAAACCAAACTCTTTCCCACTTTCTAAGACTGTGAGAAAGGGTTACTTGAACAGCAGATTTGAGAGCACAGACACAGCACAGAACTTCTCCACATTAAAAGAATAACAGTCCTCTCTTAAACTGTAATATCCATGGCATCAGTTTGCAAAACCAAAACCAAAACAGCAACTGATAAGTTTTACAATGGTCTTCTGAAGGTCAGCACCAGTTGGAGTCAGTCATATGCAGAAACACAAAATTTGTAAGTTTGACAGCTCCTTATTAAAAGTAGAACAGCATTACTGGCAAAGGAGATTATCAACAGAAACTCCATTTTCCACTAGCTACTGTCTCTCTCCCAGGACATGTAGCCAACTGAGGACTGCTGGTCAACACAGTGTCTTCTGCTCTTCCGTTTTCTACATAATTTCATTCCAAATTCGAACCATTCCCCTGGTACGTGGTGCTGCTGCCCTAGCGATTAACCAGTTTGCAAGTGTTAAGACAGTATCAGTTTATCACCAGTTCAGACTGAAATTAGAGGGCAACACCAAGCACCAGACACTGAATAGTCAAAAGTTTATATATTCTGCATGTACAATAGATACTGAAGTTGAAAATCTGTATGACCACAATGCAGAGACATCGTTAAGGCGAATTTTCATACTTGCCTGTTTACGAGATCTCATTGCTGCCTCTTCTAATGTTTCAGCAGCTTCAAATTTGCCCTGTCGTCTGTAAAGTGCCCCAAGGTTCTTTAAGGTAGTTGTTACTGTTGGACTATTTAAAGAAAAAAAAAGTGTGTATATATATACACACACATATTAAACTCTTCTCAATTCAAAAACTAATAAAAGCTTAAATTAATATAGTACTTATTATATTTTTTGTAATTATATATTTATTGTAATTATCTTGAAATATACTATACTGTACTTCATGTACATGGAAAAACCTGTTAACCCCTTTCAATGTGCATTAATGGCTCACGCTGATTAGTCAACAGACCTGAAACTGGAATTTAGTAACTAGCCGCTAGATCTACTCAAGAGAAAAATGGAGTGCTATATCCTCGTGTTTCTCAGATATATCAAGGTGAAAATTTAGCTCAATTGGAGTGTGTCCAACCGAATAATTGTGACGCTTCCAGAAAATATGCCTACTTATGCATACAGTGACCATTACTGTAGCATGTGTTAGTCACAAAACAAGTTACCAGTTCCTTTCATCAGCTTTTACTTAGTACCAATTTGCAGCTCCTATGCATTCAAACTATGCTTGAACAATAAAGGGAAAAAAATATCGCACATTCCATTAACAAGTCTCACACTCCAACAAGACATTTTTGTTTCAATGACACAATGAAATTTAGCTCAGTCACACAGTATTGTTGCTTGAAGTTTTGCTCCAGTAACAACAGAGAAAAGATTTCCTCATGCATTAGAATGAACTAGTACATGAAACACAAATCAACAAATTGTATTGCACCCAGAGTTCAGGATGGAGAAAAAAGAGCAGATTTCAGCAGTACAAAGGTTCTGTTGCTTGTTAAATACAAGAATTCAAACACCGAAGAAATGAAAAACCCTCACTGAACATTATCAGTATTAGATGCAGGTTTTTTCTTACATTGTACCACCTGCACGTTAGAAAAAAAAAGGCAGTTAAGGAACAAAATTAAAGCAAACAAAAAATATTTCACCAAATATAATCCAAGCTGAAGTCCTTGTTTCTCTTCTTCCATTCTGAGATACACGTTTTCATTACTCACAAAACTTAAATTCTTCAAGCTTTAGAAACGCAATAATGCCTAATTGTGGCCATTTAGCTTTGTCTCTTGTGCCAGCTAGAAAACTCAAGGCTCAGTTATTTGCACAGTCTCCTTTCTGCTTCTGGCCCTCTCTAGAGGTCTTGCTAGGGCTGGGAGAGCACGTATGCCAACTAGTAGTATAAAAAGAAAGAAAGGTGATCTATGCTTCCACATGAAGGACTGCCAAGAACACAAGCGGTGAATCTTTATGTCACTTACTTGATCTAACCAGCCTAAAGTAAAAGCAGCCCTGAGACTTGAAAAAGTGCTACCGTTTTCCTGAAACCCAGACTTGGAGACTGAATTTTTAATACTATAGTTTTTATAGTCCTAAGCAAGCAGCTGGTTTGGTTTCATTTTTCAACATGCTTTAATCTGACATTTCTGGATAGTGGGTATTGCCACGTTGTTTGTCCTGTAAAGAAATTACCCACCTGTCAACTTTGCAAGCTTTGTACCAGCCACCGTATTCTCCAAAAGATGTGCCATCTTTTTGCTTTCCCTAAAACAAAAGTAACATTGAAGAAAAATAACTGATTTGCGAATTAAATAGTAAAAGGTCCAAAAAAGATTTATGACAACAGCCTTACTTTGCATTCTTCCCTCTCTTCTGCATGCATCCAAATAGGCTTATTTTCATCTGATGAAACAGAAGAAAACATATTATGGAAGTAAAAAACTACAAAGTATTCATTGTTGATTTTCCCTCTTCTGAAATGAAGTTGTGAAACACAGAACTATGCTATTATCAGAATAAAAAACACCTTACTGTCCTTACTACAAGCAGCAGACAAATAAAACATGCACCTCTCTCACAGTTTTACAATTCTGTCTTCTTTTCTTATCTGAACTTAGAAACAGGTACTTCTGAGACACTTTGAAGTCCGTATATGCTGCCATCGATTTGTCATGTGCTTAGTTCTGTGCTAGAAAACATGCATTTATTTCTTTTATCATAACAACCACTTTGACACCTACCAAGTGGTGCATATGCTACTGTCATGGAACACAATCAAAATTCTTCACTGTGATCTATAGCTGATAAAATGGATTTGACTTCAACATATAGTGTAATTCACAATTTAAGGGTATTTTCCCCATTCTTTAAATGTATTAATGGAGGACTTACATTAACAATGTATTTATTATATCATTAAAAATATGCACGGACTTTTTCCTGTGACTGGAAAGTGACATACATTTTTCTGCCTCTATGAAAATACCCAAGTTGGTTTTGGTTGGGCATAAGATAAATTATGCCAGAAATACGATCCATAAAACATAAACCTACCGAGTCCACCTTATGCAAGAAAAACTCTCCTTTTGAATCAAATCTGCTGTATCTAAATGCTTTCTTATGATGAATGTACATCAGTGCATCTATAATCTCACTTGTTAAGTCCACCTCAAACAGACAACAATTTTAATCCGGATACAATTAACTTCCTGAAGATTTTGTTTCATAACTACAAAAATGAAACACATATTCAAATCTAGGGACTAAATTTCTTACCATCCACAGAGCCAAATTCCCGTTCATGAGCGCGAGTAAGAATCTCTTTGTATAAAGTTTCCGCTTGCTTAAATTTGCCCTGTTTTAGATAGCAGGATGCCTGAAAACAAAACACCCCCCAAAAGATATATCAGCACTCTGTTTTATTTAGCTTGGTAAATAATAAATACAATACACGCTGAATAAAGGTGCATTTCAATTCATCAGAAAATTTTACTTTTTCTTAGATTTACTTTATAAAAGGCTTACCAGGTTATTCTTTGTTTTTGCAACATTTGGATCATCCGGTCCCAGCTTAGTTTGGTAAATCTCCAGTGCCCTCTGATAGTAGTATTCAACCTCCTCATATTTACCCTGGTTCTGGCATAGTAAAGCCAAGTTATTTAATTGTTTGGCAACATCAGGGTGATCTTTCCCCAGAACCTGAAAATGAAATACCTTGTGTTAAAACATTCTCCAATCATTGTATCAAGGTTCAGAAATGCATCATTTAGAAATACTCAGTTATTTTTTATTCCTCATCAATTCAACACAAGGATGACAAAAGCAAGATTTGCATTAGAAAGATATGAAAGTTACTCAATTATATTACAAACTGAGAATGTTGCAGAATAATTCATAACAGGAATAATGTAAGTAGTATAATAACATTATAAGCAGCATATTAAACAGAGGCCTGAGGATGAGGGTGTTCAGTCTCATGGACTAGAATAAATATCCATGTAGTCATAGAATAATCAACTTAAAAATTTTAGTGATGTTTCATTTTTAATTCCAGTGCTCTTGTCAAATCAAAGATTACTTAACTATCAAAGAGGAAAGAAAAAGGCAAAGGAGATTAATTATGAAATACAGGATTTAGAATATATCCAGCATGCTTCAACAGCTCCGCAGGACTACTGGAATTTACTACTGTTTTGACTTTCAGACACTGCTGAGTACTAGTGCACTGCTAAATCTGTGGTTTATCTGGCAGATCTACCCAACTGAAATGTAAAAAAAAGTAGAAATGCTTAACTTTGCTCCCTGCCTTAAAAAAATCCAGTCAAAGGTACTGTATTCTTTTACTCATACCTTTTCTCTGATTTCCAGAGCTCGCTTACACAATGGTTCAGCTTCTTTGTACTTTCCCCGTTTACCATAAAGTACTGCAAGATTGTTTAGAGTTGCTGCCACCTGTCAACAGTACAGAAATATTAATCACACTGGCATTTGCTGATACAAATATCTGACAAATGAACACATCTGCAATGCACTGATGTTTTCAAATTTTCCATGCACAGGGTAGATCTCATGAAATGTGCAAATGAAGAAATAATTATTATCAAATCATAGAATCATAGAATCGTAGAATCATAGAATGGTTTAGAGTTGGAAAGGACCTTGAAGATCATTGAATTCCAACCCCCCTGCAATACACAGGGACACTTCCCACTAGACCAGGCTGCCCAAGGCCACGTCCAGCCTGGCCTTGAACACCTCCAGGGACGGGGCCTCAACAACCTCTCTGGGCAACCTGTTCCAGTAGCTTACAACCCTCAAAGTAAAAAATTTCTTCCTAATGTTTAATCTAAACACCCAAAATAATGAAATATTTTTGCTTCATTTGTGGAAATGTCCTTTAGTGCATACATTTTCTTCATACGTTCTTCTCTTACAAAGTTACCTCTCACATATATAGTCAGACCTGCCCTACTTCACACAGGCTACATGAAGTGAGATATCACATTAATTTTAAACACTAAGTACAAAAGCTTGATTTATGTTTCATTTAAAAGCAGCAGTAAACCAAATCAGAAGTACACCTTCAATCTGAGTTTAATAAAGTGATTTGAGTAAGCAAATTAAAACCTTTCTTCCCAAATTAACTTCCCATAGAAAATTCATGCAATCCAAAATCAAGTATGAGAGAGTCATTTGTAGTGAAATAGCCCTGAATATAATGCTCAAAAGGTATGTTAAAATATTTAAAAGAAAACAAGAATGTTATGTTGTGGCCTCCTACCTGTACTGTTTAGAGATAAGCCAGGTCTTAAAAAACTTTCCTGTTGAGTTTAATATTAGAATGAGTTGAAAAAAAATCAATGAAAAACACAACTAAGAATACGATAGTGCATGTATACAAACCGCTGGATGATCTTTGCCCAAAGTCTTTTCACGGATAGCCAAGGCATCATTCAGGAGATTTGCTGCATCTTTGTATTTGTTCTGGTCTCTAAATTTTAAAGAGTCATAATTAATACTGGGGACTCAGAAAAGAAAAACATAAAAATGAAGCTGACTTCAGTACTGGCCTAAAGATGCTAGAAAAGTAATTGAGAAAATATTCACAAATCATGAAGTAAAAACCTGAAGCCTGTAACTGTAAAGTAGTTTGCTGGTTGAGGTACTAGCATGTACTACTTCTACACTGCTGTCCAATTTATACCTCTAGATTATCTGCAAATGGGTTATCAAGACATAACCCCTCAGTAGACAAAAGTATCAAAACCAGCTTCACTCCCAAAACCAAGGCACAAGCAAAAATTCAGCAACTTGTTTGACTTTTAAGTATAGGGAGTATATAAATATTGCAGGACAGGGAATGGAAAATAATACAACAGTCAAAAAATGTTAGTCTGAGCATTAACACGTTGTAGGCAAATATTAACTATTTAACTGGTATTTATCTATGTCAGTATACAAACCTGTACACCAAAGCAAGTATGTTCAACATAGTGGCAACATCAGGATGATCATGACCCGAAGTCTTCTCCAGATCTTCAAGAGCTTGTTTACAGAGAGGTACAGCAACCTCATATCTACCTTGGGAAGCGTACTGAATAACAAGATTATGAAGGGTCCTTAATCTTGCTGGAATTTCATAGCCACCTTGTTGGGCAGCAGCTGCTGCACTGCTATGCTGCTGTTGAACTGAAAGAAATCCGAAAGATTTCAAGTTGTTTAAAAGATGACTGTAACTAAAACATCTAGCATTACTGCTCAATGACACAAAACGAGACTCACTGAATTTTATTTCTTCAGTAGAAAGCACTACTATTAGAACATACTTCACAGCAGTCATGCTGTCTTGAACAGTGACAGTGAAAATGTAACCATTTTATGCTTCATGCTCTGTCCAGTACTGTTTTATTTTACACTTCTATTAGCTCAAATGGCCAAATGTAATAAACCAATGAAGAAAGCAGGAAACTATTTCAGCTCAGCAAATGATTAACAATTCTCAAGATTGTATCATAATTTTGCACTTACAAATATTGATGTTTCCCTATGGAAAGGAACATTAACACAGACAAGCCAAATACCTGCAGAAAAGCTCAAATGATTTGTCCTTTTTCCTTTATTCTCCTTCTCTAAACATACAAATTTTTTTTTGTTTCCTTTTGTTTGCTATACCAGGGAATACATAAGGTTGGCACATAAAGGATTAAAACGCCTTGGATGCCACTAACAGTTGCAAGAGAAAAGGCAATGAGTCATCAAAGCCAGCGTCAGTCTTTAGGTTTTACTTTCTAACCCTCAGGAGTAGCGGCTTATTTTCCAGTAGCTCCTAACCTTTGGTTGTTGCAACCACCACCCTCTCACTCCCCTCAAAATATACTACCCTTTTTCTCTTCACCTGGGAGATTTCTGGGAAGATTGAGAAAACTACCTCTAACTAATTTTCATTAAATTCTAGACAACCCACAAGATAAGGGCTCCTGCTGTGAGCCTGACTTTCTTCTCTCCTTTCTATTAAGCAAAACAGCAAGTGGGAACCTTTTTATGTCAGCAGAATCATACAATCCCAAGCCTACATCCGCAATCATTGCCTACCAAAGCACTGAAGCACTTCAGTGTTTTTCCTGGAGGTCAAGGAAATTACTGAAATGTCAGCTTTGTCTTCTGTAAAGCAAAATAAGGTAGATGGACTATGCAGGTATATAGACAGCTTTGCCATTCAATTTTCCTACTACAAAGGAAGGAAGGATGAGCTCAGCATAGTCAACACTAACCTATTCTAAACTCTTCAAGTATTCCTTCCATTGATGGCTATGGACAGCATTACCACATTACCAAGCATGCAGTATATCTTCTGTACGTTCCCATAAAGAAAATTTGAAACTCTGCTGATTACAAAGGTGAGACCCTTCAGACATTTCTTCTGAAGGCATTTGTCCACTAAGAACCACTGTACTATGAGCCCACTGCATGTACACTACAATATTAATACATTATATAATATCAGCTTTAGACCCATATGAAAAAACACATTTCACTAAGCAGGCCTTACCTATTAATGGCTTCTTTCAACCCCACTACCATACCCTACCTCAAACATCACTGCATATTCATCAGTCCTTCTGACCTCAAGACAATATTTCAAGAATGAGTAGTAAAACTAAGGAAGATCGTATCAGTAAAGGACAAAAGATTATAGAAGAAAGACTTCATACTGAAACCTGCCCCAAAATGTCAAATCAGATCATGAAAAAGGTCACTAACAGAATTCACCATCTGGGCAGACCATCAAAAAGCTTCAACGTTTCAGAATCTGCCTCAGTCACTTGGAATAAACCTTTTCCTTTCTAAAGCCCACAGGAAAGACTGTGGGACCAATTCTGTACTGAAGTCAGTCCCAAGAACTTTACAACAGCTAGTAAACTCTCTCTAAAAAACTACGCCCCAGTTCTACACATATTAACGTACAGAATGTGTATCAATGACTGGTTTCCTTATTCTAGCGGAGGCATTCACCACTCCGCTGTACCCCAGAGGACCCCAAACGTATTCATTTTTGTAAAGAGCATCTTTATATTCTGCATTGCAGAAATACACCAACATTATAATTTGAAGTGTACTTACTTCCTTGTCCTTGGTCATCTTCATCATTGGGAAATAAGTCATCCAAAGGCTCTTTGGTGGAATCTGTATCTTTATCCTCCTATAGAACAACCCCAAACCCAAATTGTTACACTTAAATCTAAGGCATAAAAGGACAGTCCATTTAATCAGCAACATTAAAGGAAAACCCCACATTGAGAACTTAGGAATTGCCAAGAATAACATTTCTCATAGAAGTTTAACGAAGGTCTTCTGTTCAAATGTATTTACATACTCTGTCCTGAAACAATACAGGACACCTTCAGAAGAGCCAGGAATAGAAATGAGGTCTCCTAGATTTCAGTCTCAATTTAAGCACACAAGAACACATTTGCTATTCTTACAGACACATTATGCCAAATGAAAGTACGCAGTGAGGAGTGAGTGCTACTGAATACAGAATTGTCCACTCCACTTTTTTAGGCATAAAAGCAGTTATAGATGAGCAAGGGAGAGGAATACGGAGATTCATCTCCTGAAGGAGAATAAAGTTGCACCAGCAGCTTTAATTCTGTCATCTCAATTTCTGAGTACTCAACTTCTGCACAAATAATAGATTTTGCAATTGTGATCTGCTCACAAGGTAGACTCTGTGAGACTACCTCTACTTCAGCAAGGCTTTTGACACTGTCTCCCATAACACCCTCATAGGTAAGCTTAGGAAGCGTGGGTTAGATGAGTGGACAACGAGGTGGATCGAGAACTGGCAGAATGGCAGAGCTCAGAGGGTTGTGATCAGCAGCACAGGGTCTAGTTGGAGGCCTGTAACAAGCGGTGTTCCCCAGAGGTCAGTAATGGGTCCAGTCTTGTTCAACATAAAAATCAATTACCTGGATGAGGGGACAGAGTGTACCCTCAGCAAGTTTGCTGATGACACAAAACTGGGAGGGGTGGCTGACACTCCGGAAGGCTGTGCCACCATTCAGTGAGACCTGGATAGGCTAGAGAGTTGGGCAGAGATGAACCTAATGAGGTTCAACAAGGCCAAGTGTAGGGTCCTCCACCTAGGTAAGAATAACCCCATGCACCGGTACAGGTTAGGGGTTGACCTGCTGGAAAGCAGCTCTGCAGAGAGGGACCTGCGAGTCCTGGTGGACAACAAGTTGACCATGAGCAAGCAATGTGCCCTGGTGGCCAAGGCGGCCAATGGTATCCTGAGGTCCATTATAAAGAATGTGGCCAGCAGGTTGAGGGAGGTTATCCTCCCCCTCTACTCTGCCCTGGTGAGGCCGCATCTGGAATACTGTGTCCAGTTCTGGACTCCCCAGTTCAAGACTGGGAACTAGTGGAGAGAGTCCAGCGGAGGGCTACGAAGATGATAAGGGAATGAAGCACCTCTCTTATGAAGAAAGGCTGAGAGACCTGGGTCTGTGTAGCCTGGAGAAGGGAAGACTGAGAGGGGATCTCATCAATGCTTATAAATATCTAAAGGGGTTGTCAAGAGGATGGGGCCAGACTCTTTTCAGTGGTGCCCAGCGACAGGACAAAGGGCAATGGGCACAAACTGGAACACAGGAAATTCCATCTCAACATGAGGAAAAACTTCTTTACTTTGAGGGTGGCAGAGCACTGGAACAGGCTGCCCAGAGAGGCTGTGGAGTCTCCTTCTCCAGAGACACTCAGAACCCGCCTGGATGCATTCCTGTCCAACCTGCTGTAGGTGAACCTGCTTTGGGTTGGACTAGATGATCTTCAAAGGTCCCTTCCAACCCCTACCATTCTGTGATCTGTAAGGTTCAAAAGCCAAAAAAAAAACCACTCTGAAGGAAGTTCACCTCCAATAGTCTCCATCTGAAACCATATTCATTTCTGCACAATCCACCAGTGTATATTGATTTCAAACATCCAAGGATCATTCCAGATCCCACAATCGTGTAAAATAAAGAAACAGATCACCCCTCAATCCTGTTTCTTAAATATGGAGTTTACACAATATAAATAGTTGAAGTTCTCAGAGACGTTAATCTCAGTAAGGAGAAAACCCAGGAGCAGAACACATTCCTTTTTGTCTGGCTCTCCATCCAATACCTTTTTCCACAGATGAGAAAAAGGCAACTGCTGCTGGCATTCAAGTTCAACGGTGGCAAAGTGCAAAAACAGCAGATTGATGGGACTACATCTCAGATGGGAAGTCCACAGTTCTAAGTGTGCTGATTCCAACCTCATACTGAGTATATACAATTGACTGTTTTCAAAGACTAACAACAGAGACTGTCCATATGGTTAGTTAAACTATAAAGATGCTTTGCTTACTTTGACCCTATTTGCCAAGGCCATCTGCAGATTACAATTCAACAGTTAGCTCATCAAAATCCCAATATTCCCTCCTCCTGCCTCTTTTCTAAACAGGCTTCACATGCAGTATTCAGCTACAAAGACAAACTCATGAAATAGCACTGAAAAACGCAGTGTGCAACTGACCAAAACAACTCTCACTACTATGTTAAAAAGGATTTAGTCAAGCAGTTGGTTAAGCATGATTAACATGCATACATTATCAACCATTATGTTGCTGAATTAATTGGTTATGAAAAACGGTTCTTTCCAAGACCTAACTGAGAAGGTCTGAACACACAAAATGAGGTATTTCTCTACAGTGCCATCTAATTTAAGAAAAAAACCCAAAAGGATAACAAGGGCAAATAATTCAGAAGTCGTTTTAAGTGATAAGTTACTTCTGTAAATTAAAATTTTATCCATTTTCTCTCTGAATCTAATAATATGTAACACAATAGGCTAGCTAAACATGACTGAAAACATGCAGACGCTCACAATGTCTGGCAGAAGGTCATGAAAGGGCATTCAATAACATGGTATCCTAGTGCAAATTCTCAACAGATCTAAAAGCTACACACTAATTTCACTACACAAAAAATAAATTTCTTGTAGTCAAAATAAGCCAAGTCCCCTACGTACTTAGAATCTCTAATAGTTTACATTTCCCACTTATTTTAACTGTTGAATTTACAGCAGGAAATTTTTGGCTTGAAGTTCAGTTCTCCACATTTTTTTAAGCTAATATGATACTAAATAAGTATTTATGGATTTTGACCCTGATATGTATTTTATTACCTACAGACAGTAAAACATTTATTCTCTTAAAATAAGAATGAACTGAACTCTCAGAATATTTCTGGCAAGCTATGTGACACTGGTACAAGGTGAGCATTTTAATGAGAAGTTTATGTTAGAGACAAATAAAAAGCTTATATCTGTCATTTCTTGGTAACAAGGGAGACTACAACACATGTAAATGTAAGGTGCTTTTTACCATACAGCTACTTACTGATGGTGAAATGTCATCGTCATATTTTTTTAACTGATTCATGAATTCTAGGTGTTTCTTCTCTTCCTCCAGTTGAGCCACAGATTGCTCACTTTTCTGTAGTTTCTGTTGTGTATTGGCTAGTTCATCCCGTAGCCACTGATTTTCCTGGCATAGCCGGCGAACCTGAGCACGCAATTTCTGCTTCTCTGATTCCACTGCATTTAAGTGATTTGACAAGGCCATCATTACCTAAAAACCAGAAGGTGTCACATGACATACTTCCTCTAAAATGCAGTTCTGTATTTAACATAAAAGCCTTTTCTTATTTAAAACCTATGTCAGCTGTGAAATCTGTTAAACATTCAGATGTCTCTTCTTTATATATCTGGTTCTCACTTCTCTGAAGTTTTTTACCATTTGTTCAGCCAGAATAATCTAAAGGAACTCTTTACTAATGATTGTTTTCTGGGATTTTGACTTCTTCAGGGAATTCTAAAAGAAGTTGTCAGATTACACATAATTTTTATACAAAAAATTTGAACTAGGATTTAGATTGCTGAAAATGGAAATCTTTGTTCCACTAACATGAAATGAAGCAGTAATACTTTTAACTTGAAGGATCACAAAAATAACCTAAGAACTAATACAGAGTTCTAATTTAAGAGCTTTCAGACAGAAAAGGATTCATATACATGCTTACAGTTCATAAGGATGAACACCTCAGCATAACGATAATACTTCGAAGGGACAATTATACTACTGAGATCTAAATGCACAACTGAACACACAATTTATATAAGCACTTTAGATATACATATCATAAACTTGAGTGTGCAGACAGTCAATGTATTTGAACAGTCACATTAAGGACAAAAAAAATAGAACAGCCATAAAAGCAGTCTACTTTGATTCTTATTTTTTCTTTGCTAAGCAAAGTTAAATTAAAAAGGAGCTTGCTAAGTGAAAGCCAGCCACTGCATACAGAAGATACTCTCCCTTCACTGTTTATGTAATCTCCCACTGATACACTTAGAACAGCTGATAGCAATCCCAGAAAGCACACCTTGTAAGAATGGGCAACTGGTGATAATAAAAATCTTCTTTTAGAGGAGTTGAAATGCCCGAGTTATTAGTATTTCACCTCCTCGATTTCATGTTTCTTTAAAACAAAGTTACTTTGAAGTGTTTTTAAACTAAATATTTAATGTGAAACAGATGGCATGCTTATCTGGTATTTCAGGTTTCAAAAAAAATACACCAAGCCTTTAGAAACTACTTTTTCCTATAAAGGTAAGATAAAACTCCAGGTGTAATTTCCTAATACCAGTCCAAATCTCCAGACTTCAGCACCTACCTATTTCCATATTCAAAATTGTTAACAATTTAAATTACTTGGCTTATTCAAACAGTGGCATTTTTAACATCAGAAAGTATATTTAGGAAAGTTGGGATAATAGAGTCAACATACTCAAACAACATTCTACAAGCTACAATGGCAAACTAAAATCCTTTGTAATCTTACCCTCTAGAATTAACTGAAACAAAGGTTTGATTACTTCTTCAGCAAAGTCAGTTTCATTTTCATGGAATTAACATGTTACCAGACCTACATCCACGTCACAAAACATCTACAAAATAATTCCGCATCTTAATTTAAATACTGTATTTAAATTTAAAAAACCCAAAACAAACTACATTGTTACAACCCAAAGCGTGCAGGGAAAGTAGGCTTATCAGGTCTGAGAGTAGTAGTCTGAAGTGTAATTGCTTTCCTAACAAAGGCAGTAAATGCAGAATTCTTGGCTCCTTGCCACCACAGTTCACAACACACCATGTGGGACAAAGGCGGCAATAACATCTGCAACTGAGGCTGCTGAATCTGATAGAGCCAAGCTTTCTGGAGTCCCAATACCATGTCAAAGTTAGGAAAGAGAAGCTACTCATTCACTCACAGATCTTCTACAAACACCAACTAAAGGTAACTCAATGACTGCAATTTTATTCCATGTATCTTCTAGTATTTTCTTCCAATAAAAGGGATCAAAGCTTGTCCAATATACTAAAGCCTGACAGTCTCTACCATAATGTCCAGGGGTTCTACATTCCCATTTCTGGTAACTCATATTTGTTCACTCTCTCAGGCCTCAATTTACCATGATCCAATGCACACAACATCCAGATCACTAAATAATAACAGCTCGATCCAGATGAGAAGGCTGAGCACAGTTATAGACCAATATAAAGCCGATTAATATAAAGTTAAGTCAACCAATACAAAGCCTATTAATACAAAGTTAAGTCATTGGCATTTTCAACTCATTTGCCAACATTCTGCCATTTTGTATTGATGACTGTGTTGCATCACATCATTTCAGGTTTTTGACCTAGTACAAAATACCCTAAATCTGTACTGTAAATATAGTCCTGACATCTTGACTAAACATGCATCTTTGCACTCATCTTCTGCAGATGATACCTTCACCAACTAAGAGAGTTCACAGAAATTAGCTCAGAGTCCTCTCTTTAACACATCAGTGAAAGCTGTTCAGATTCTGTACTCAATTCTTAACCTTTAAAATGTTTTTAGATTCAATTTTGGTTTAGTAAAATGTTCAATAAACATTAGAGATTCTTAAGCTCCAGGAGTATCATGAGCTACTATAAAGAATCTCAAAATCAAGGTATTCTGGTTTCAGCTGGAAAAGAGTTAATTTTCTTTCTACCGGATGCTATGTTTCAGACTAGGTATGAAATGAATGTCAATAATACGTACTGTTTTAGATGTTGCTAGGTGATGTTTAAACTATTCAAGGACTTTTTTCAGCTTTCCATAAAAGACGAGAAGGAGCATAGACAGAACAATGGAATGGCCAAAGGAATATTCCATATCATACACGTCATGCTCACTATACAAATGAGAGCTGGTTGGGAGGCAGGGATCCATGATCAGGTTGGGCTGGGCAACCAATTCACTGGGTGGTGAGAGCAACTTGTGTTGTATTACTTTATCTCATATATTCTTTTACCATTGTTATTATTATTACTACTACTACTGTTATTTTCCTTTTTCTGTTATTGTTCTACTACCTGTCTTTACCTCAACCCACGAGGGGCTTTTTTCCCTTTCACCTCATTTTCTCCCTCTTCTCCCTACCCTTCTGGGGGAGGGGGGAAGGTGAAGAACTGCACAAGCAGTTGTGTGGTCCTAGCGGCCAGCTGGGGTTAAACCAGGGAGGGTTTATTCCCTTCCCCAGGGAAGGAAATAAAAATATGAATTTAAGGTTACAGCAGAGCTCAAAGGTTGGAGCAAATTCCTTTATTTGTGAGACCTCCCTATGCAATAGGGTTAGAGTTAAAATGAACCAATGCTCGTTTCTTAAGCTGCTCAAACATTACCTGCCTAATGCTGCGGAAAAGTTGAAACACAAAATAGCAACCGTCTCACTGAAGTAAAGAGGAGCTCAGTTATGAGCTTCAGTGCTCTAATACTGAATGCATAATTATTTCTGTAACACAGCAAGACAGCCAATATCTACCTCTATTAAGTACAGCAGGTTTTTTCCTTAATATACAACAACAACATAAATGTCCCAGCACATTGCTAATATTCAGTAAGGCAAATGTAAGTCCTTCACAGCTGATCTCTGTTTACTTCAAAATTTCCAATAACAGGTCAAATAATGATCTTTCATTTATTTCTTTTACACTAAAAATTCATTCCAAGTCTGACAGGCTTTATTTCTACCGCAATTTTACCTGTGCTTCACTAAGGCCAAGCTCCAGCATTTCCAGTGACTTCCGAATCATGTTTGATTTTTCTTCAACCAGATTAGTTTCATCATCTTTCTTCAAACATTTCAGTGTTTCAAGTAAGCTCTGTAAAATTGAATTGTGTTCATTCTTCAGTGCCTCTAGTCCATTAATCACTTGCTTAGTTTTGGCAATGATTTCATCCTGAGTGAGCTTCTCCAACTTTTCTTCCTTTAAATACACCATTGTGGACATGTTTTCATACATTCTGAAATGGAAGAGTACACTAGTTAACCCAGAAGTAAAAATGAAATAAGCAATTCTCTATAACTGAACAAAGCTTTCCTTTAAGAATTCATTAAAACATACAAATTTGAAATGTATATTCAGCATGCAATTATATTTTTGCACAACTTTTACAATGCTTTAAGTCCTGGCTTTGAACAGTGTTTCAAGTTTTCCAGCTTCTATTTCCAGAGTTAATACAACAGCCAAAGTATGTGCTCTTATATTACATTAAAAAAAAAAAGTTGCTCTTTCTGTGTATATACACACTCAAATTACCCTCTCTGTTGCGACCTCCTACAATGCGATACCTACCAGGCATACCCATTTGTCACCAAAGAGCTGTACACTACACTGGTTTATTTTGTAATAATATACTGTCTTAAAACACAGATAATTTGGGGAAACTGAATTTGGTTCTATCAGAGTTTAATACAAGAACTTCATATTCACAAATATATGTAATACAGAGTGTATACATCTGTATAAAACATCTAATCTAGCATGGCACCAGAAATCAACTCACCAAAACCTGATGAGCAGAATGGTATTTACAGATTTCTCATTAATAACCTGAGAACCATTACCCAGAAGGCTTAAATGACACTTTTAAAAGCACATACTCTCTAAAATTGTGTATAAAATTGAACTACAATTTAATGTAAGCCAAATTTGTAAATAAATGTTTCTAACATGCACAGTCATATAAGAAATTGTTACGGATTATGCTAGCTTTAGCATACAACTCAACCTTAATTATCGTTGGCATGTTTTCACGCCTTCAATTAACAATCTCCATCCTGAATACAAAGAACTGAACCTTTGATCATACAGAAATAAAAACAGCAGAGCACATCTAATGAATAGGGACTTCCATTTTGTATTAGAGAAGTTCTGAGAAATATGATTTGTAAATAGCTATGATTTTTCTACAACATCCCAAAATAAGTATGTGATCATTTGTCTGTCTTACATGAACTGTGGTAGCAATTCCTTCTGCATGCTTCAATATTTGGTAGTCATTCGACACCAAAGATGGAAGGCAGGTGTGTGCATCTAATGCATGTATAGATGTTTAAAAAAAATTGCACATTTTAACCACCACTGTAGAAGTTAAATGAATTCTAGGTGATGAATACGGGTAAATTAACAGCTATTCTCCATTACAAAAAGAATACACAAAACCAAGCAAGTAGTACTTAAAAATACATTCAGCCTTGCAGTGGTCATGCCTTCATGCAAAAAGAATAAAGAAGTACCTATCCAACATGAAATCTAGCCAGAAGACAAATCTCTGTGCACAATTACATCTAAGGTGTGAAACGGACACTACTTTGTTACTATAAGGAAAAAAGATCATAGATAGAATCAGGCACACGGCTCTGTCTGAATATACTGAAGTTGCAACTAATGAAGGCTAAGCCAGCACAGAAGCTTTTGAAGAAATGAAAAGCAGGTTTAAACCCAATGGGGCAAAACACACTTAAAGCCCATCACAACAGTAAACCTGTTTTACAAATATGTGCTTCTTGTCTCAATCCAGTGTGCCAGATTTTTGAGCCACCTCATTCTGATGGTTTAGTGGTGGTTTTGGCAGTGTTAGGTTGATGGCTGGACTCAATCTTAAAGGTCCCTTCCAATCTAGACAACTCTATGATTCTATAAATGTAGCTATAAGCTTTCACTGCCTCAGAGCTATCAGTACAAGCAACTGTACTGGAGCTGGTGTAAAGTCAAAAGCTACAGAAAGATGCAGATTGATTTGAAGGTCCACACAGCCAGGGAGAGGGATTCTTAAGTCTCCTCTAGTGAGGATTGTTAGAACTCTAATCTCTCCCACTGACAGGAAAGGGATAAATCTTTCTACATAGGTTTCATGGGGTCCCTGTTTAAATGATCTCTGTGTAAAACACTACAGAAAAATTGGACAATGTTGTTCAGATTTTTATAGATTGTGCTTGGGAGAATTATTTAGAAAACCAGAGGATAACTAACATAATTTATCACGCTATCCTATCTGGTTCTTTGTAGGAGTAAGATTAATAAATAAATATCTAATATCTTTTAAGAGTAGTGTGGAGGTAGGGTGCTTTTTCTATGATTTTTAAAAATATATATTTTACAAAAGGGCATTACCTATTCATGAAACAAGACCATATTTGAATTCATAATCATACAATTAGTTTTGCACGCCCTGAGACAGCAAACCCCATACAGGAAGCAAAGTAGTTAAGTCTGTATGCAGGAAGTAGACACGCATGTATACAGAGGAAGAGAGACAAAACCTACTATGCCTTTCTATTGTCACTTTTCAAAAGTGTTAATTCTTTCTTCCTCTATTTTTTTCCCTACAGCTCCTGACAGTTTTATTTTGTACACAGTCCACTGCACTGCAAATTTTACCTGTTATAGGACAGGAATTCTAGATTCAAACACTAGTTTTTAATTCAGTGTACAACTGAAATCAAAACAAAAAATTAAGATGCACAAAGCTTTAGTTGGAAAACAGAATTTTGGATGAGGGAATAAAACATGCAATGCAGCCAGAGTTACAGACGAGGTAGCTGACTTAAGCAATTTACGTATCATATTAAGTATGTGCCCGTGTAAATCTTGAGTATTACCCTCATGGTTTATTTACTACAACATAGTAAATATGCTAAGGTACAAAAGTCACAACACTTTAAAAATAATTTTAAAAAAATCAAGCAATTTGCCTCAAACACACAAAAATTAATGAACTTGGACAGATGAACACAAAAAGCCCAACAGTGAGACCTACTGAAGAGGTTTTTGCCGAGTTTTAAAACACGAACTCCAGTCAAAGAAATGGATTGAGAATAGCAAGAATCTGAACCAAAGAAAACATAAAGAAAACAGAGCCAAGCCTACTGTCTTTCAGTCATGTAACCGCTGGGATCTCATCATATACAAATGACTTAAGTGGCTGTATCTTTAATCAGTTTAAGTATTTTGTTATCCATAAAACTTTCAAACCAATTGCACTAGTAACGCTGACATCACAATTTGTGCCTAAATTCTCCTATGGACATACACACTTCAGAACTAGCTACTTAAGCTCTTCAACTCGTATTTAAGGATCTCTTAAACATAAATAGCTTTTCCTACTCAGCTACTTTAAAAAAAAAAAAAAGCATTATTTCCCTGCAGATCACCTCAAAGAATTCTTGAACCATAACATATAACCGTATGAATCCTTCTTTGCACAGGAAAACTTACCAAGGAAGAACATTTTTCTAAGAAATCCACATAATTTTTTTTCCTTGACTAAAGATTAGCATGGGTTCTAAAGACAAATAAATAAATAAAACAGTTCCAATTTTTTTAGTTGATTTTTTATTTCCTTATTATATCTCTAAGAACTCTCTTTCTCTGTATTGATATTTTAATTATTTAATAGTTACAGTTCAACTATTAGAAGCTTGGAAGATAATTTTTTAGTGCATCTACTGTCCGATCATTACTGTTTTAAAATACAATAAGAAAAAAAGAGACTGTAAACTGCTGTGACAAATCAAGCCTCCCTTAACTTTTTTCTCTAAATATACAGATAGCAGGCAGGATAGCTGAACATTACAGAATAATGTGGCTGCATACAAGACCAAGTAAATAATCTTCCTAACAGTAAAAGCTACTACAAGACTGGCCCAAGCCGTACCTGCAGTCCCTGTCACCTACAAGCACTGCAGATATAGTATACAGTGAGCTTTTTGTATCTCTAATACGTACCTATCAGTTTGCTGTTTTGTAACAATAATCAGTCTATTCAGGGCTTTTAACCCTAATTTCACTCTTAGTTCCTCCTTAATTAAACAGCAAGGCTCAGCATCCTACATCTGGCATGCGCTTGTTTCATTTTGTATTAGCTGCAAATTACGAGTCATTAATTCCCTGCTCAGACCAAGAACACATCTCATTACATCACAGAACGCATCATCTTGAAATACTACGAGCTGCTTTAACTGCTAATCTTCATAATGTGGAAAACTGCCTTCTCAAACAATCCTCAAAAGATCACAAGCCTTCCAAGCACAAAAAGAAAATCACCAACAAAGGCAAGAGATGAAAAACAGTCTGCTGAGGGACGCGAGTCATATGTCAAACACTACATTAACTGCACCCCTTCCTAACAAGGCAGCTCAGCGACACACGCTTGTCAGAAATGGCGAGGATGAATCACCCACGGATGTCTTTCATACGCTTAGAAAGGTATTTGTAAAAGGATTCGGATAAGAAACACCCTAGTTTGAATATACTGATATTATGGTTTACAGTCAGAAATCTCCAAGTCTGAAAGAACAATACTTTTAACAATATTTTTTTTTTTTTAAGCCAAGATGTTAATTTCTCTTTCTCTGTGAGGCTATTTCCACTATCGTAAGTCACATTCCCATACATAAGAAACTTTATAATCTTTCTCTTTTTGTTTGACTTGCCCTCCTTTTAATTAAAATGATTCTTTATCCTCAGGAATTTTATTCCAATACATTCATCTCTGACACCACAAAAGAAAGAAAGTAGCTTTTTCTCATTCTTTGACATTTTCAGGACTGTAGCTGAAACGCCAAACCTATCCATCACTCTTTTTATCATACTATATTTGAATCTACGTATAAGTCTCTACAGAATAGGAAATCTTGAACTGCACCTGCAAAGAGTGTCCTATTGTAGGTCAGACTCAAGGTACGCTCGCTGACCCAGTTCTATAAACAGAATACTGCCGCACTTCTGTACTGTCTTGGGTTTCCAAATATATGATCTCAGAAAGCATCTTCACAATTTAGCACACATGTACACAAGTTACCTTAAAAATAACTCAGTGAGAGCAATTAATGGCACACACTGGAGGCTGTAAATCACTGATCAGAAGCAGGTAAGAAGATGGAGTTCCACATGACTAGCAGCCAACTTTAAGCTGTAAGAAGTCCTTTAGAGCACACAACGAGTTTGAAAAAAGAATGAACCCCTTGGACTCACTTTTTCTATTTTTTCCAGCTAGTAAGCACCTGAATTTAAAAAAACCTTACTGTCCTCCTTCCGCCAGCCTTCAACTCAGAGCTAAACCTGAATGCAGAAGCCTGCCCTACCACTTGGTTTAAAAGGAAGGTATGCAAGGTAAATACTATAAAAAGGACATCAGTAATCATTTAATGTCAAGGGCACATACCCTAAGAAAAGTATTGAATCTTGTCCATAATTTGACCTACAACCTTAAGATCACAAGACATTGGTGCTGGTAAGCAAGCTAGACAAACACTTGGACTTTGTGAAGGTCTTTACCATTTACAAAGGTAAATCCACGAATTTCTGAAGAAATGCACAATAAGTATGGGACAGCTTGATTAGAAAGTGTGAAACACACAAAAAAACTTGAATACTGGCAGAGATTTTTACTGGACTATCATGGCTGTTGCTTTTCTAATAAGGCTGCCAGGTGCAGCCTACTCTCCACACTGCATCTGTGGGAAGAGGCTTCACGGCCTCATGTTCTACCTCTACACCACAACAGCATCCACCTCTGAAAAACACTGCGTCAGACTCTAGGAAATCCCAGATGGCTATCAATAAGCCCATCCACTGCATTAAACTACATTTAAGTGAAGAGGATTATGTACTTTCTTAGCTGAAGAACACAGCCACTGTACATTTGCCTTGACAAATCTTGGAATCTTCTAATGTTACAGCCTTCTATTAAAAAAAATAAAATCATACCTTTCTGGGGAAATCTTTGGATTCTTCAGAAGATTAAAAAATTATTAAGCAGAAAAGCAGGCTAACAGATTATATTTGCTAATAAAAGAGGTTACAGGAAAAATAGCTCCTATAAAACCTGTAGCAAGGGTGATGTCAACAACTCTCTTTGAGAAAACACAAGCTATGAAGATTTGCACAGCTGTGGAGTGCTTTTATTTACATTTCTATAGCATGCAACATGAACACTAATGAAGCGCATACTATTTCTTAGCAATCATATCTGCACTGTTATAAGTAGCAATCTTAACACTATTATGAAATAAATACTTTTGCACATTTCAAGGATAACTGCCAAAAAAACCTTCAGAGTAATTTCAGCCCTCAGCCTTCCTTCTTTTGTAGCAAGTAAACTACTTACATTAAAATTATAACTTCCTGCTGAAACAGTTAATTCAGTAAAAACCTCTCATACAGTATAAAAGTATCCAGTGGCACAAAAGCATCCTGTAACTACACAAATTATTCTTCCTCTTAAAGAAAAGGTTATTATGGTGTCAATCCCTTGACAGTACTCCATGGAATAAACACTAGCGACTAGCTAGCATTTCAATTATGATACAGTCAAATCTGTATCCTTTTAACCACAGACAATCCAGATGACCTGCCAATCTATTTCCAAAATCTCTTTTCAGATTCAACTGTATCTGGAATTCCATAATGCTGCAGACCGTGGCCAAATCCCACCTTGCTCTTCCTGCTCGGATACTGCAGCAGAGACAGACCCTCAGATGATATGGCTATCCCCCCTACACATTACTATGCCTACCACCATTATCTGTCTAAAAGGAATCAAGGGAAAGTATCCTCTTTCTGGCACATCTCACCTACTACATTCTACCTGAAGTACTAAAAATAGATAGCAACTAAGACACAGAATAGTCACATATCCTAAAATCACAGTGGATTATTCTTCCTCTGAAAAGTGGCATCTGTTCAGATCCTACAATCAGTCCACATGTATCATAAGCGTGTAAGAGCACAATGTATTCTCTGCATACATTCCCAAACCCTGCTAACATCTCAGGTTTCAAATGAAGCTGGATAGAAATAAGATCCTTCTACACATTTGTTATCACATCAGAGATTACTCTTTGTCAAAGCTGAAACAAGTGCAAGAGAAATCTGACAGGCATGTGCCTAAGGCAGTTTAGTAGACCCAGTCAGGAGTCTAGAGGAACTACACCAAACACCATGCTTTCAAGAAGGTGGTGCATGCTTACTAACTGTTAATTGAGGCTACTATCATCTGTTACAGGTTGGTGGTACATACCTTCCTTACTCTAAATCTGAAACAACACACTTATTAAATATCCTCAGATCTGTGGCAAGATCAAAACCCCATTCTTTTCCAGAATAATGAAACTGAACACAAACCTATTTCACTGTTTGGTAGTCTTGGGCAAAGAGCCCTAATGCAAATTTGTTCATTTTAGCTACATCCATGCAATTTCTGCAGACAGACAGACCAACCGACCGCAAATCGCAAAGTCTCCTACCCCTTGGAGCAAGGGAGTTGTCTTTTTTTGTACTATTGCTGTGTCAACAGCAAACAGCGTCCGTTGATCTTCTTCAAAGCTGGCACTTCCTTAGTTCCTTACGAGCACTAATAAACACTTCCAAGCAGCCACCACCAGACCTCAAGCAAGCAAAGCATTTTGCCTGTTCACTAAAGCACTGACACAACATACCAGTCTGGGCCATACCAGATTTGCCTTGTGCTTACAGCCACTAAGCCCACCTCACTGGATCATTTGAACAAAACGATCATGACTGTACTGAGTAGTTACATAAAGCCAGAATAAATATACTTAAATGCATCAGAAGGCAGAAGTTGAATCATTTAAAAAGTCATTGTGTTTACCCTTAGTTACTAAAAATGCTTGTCACAAGAATCAAAGACACATCAGGAAAAATCAAGGCTAATTATTCAAAAAATTGTATTGCAGTTTCGTATTTTGTATTATGAAGACATGCTTCATAAATTACCTACTTTAAATGGACTGAAAGGAAATTTTGACTGTATTTTTAAAGAAATACTGTCAAGGCAGTCTGAGTTACAAATCCATCATCATTATCAAACTTCACAGTTTTTACCCTCAAAATTCCAAGAATCTACATTTATTTCCATGTGGAAACAGCACTTGGCTCTTCATGGACTTGCCAACTTGTGCAACCATATCTTCAATGAATCTTGAGTCTTGATAAGACATTTTTAATAGACTGATTCCAGTTGGTAAGAGTGTCTCTTTGGGACTGGAATAGAGAGGTACAGTAACATCAAAGTGTTTTCAAAGTTACTTGTCTTGCAATTTTAAGCTGTCAATAGCGTAGACAAAACATTTTGTGAGCTTGACTCTAGCTCTTTCATTTTGCATTGTTATTTTTGGACAAGAACTGCTTTATTGACTAATCAAAGTAAGCATCCATTTATGTTATCTATTTACCTAAGTGCTATTTAGAGTTAAGATAAAAGCACAGGTACTTTCCCATCAAATCAGACCTCCATAATACATTAAAAACCCCATCAGCTTCCACTTAGTAACATCAGACCTACAATCTTAACCAAATCTACTTTTTATGGCATACCTACAACGATTTAAAAAATGCATGCAGGAAGGGCAGAGAAGGCCACATCTTGCCTCATATTATTGGATCTATGTGGGAAGCTTTGCTAACAATTTACTGTGAGTACAGATTATGTTGCTCTTACACGCTTGAGGACATTGAAGAGAAGGGTTATTTGAACCAAAATGAGAAAACCAGCAATTTCTTCTACAGATAAAAAGGGAACATCCACCAACATTGCTTCAGCACACACTAGCCTTTAGGTTTAACAAATCCTTAAATCTGTTCTTGAAGCTATCTAATGGTTCACATTAAGATGCACAAACTGTGCAGTCTCCCTTCAAGCTTCAGGGAAAGTAGCCTCCCCCTGCTTATTCTTCCATTAAAAAAAATAAATAAACATCCAAACCCACTAATCTAATCCTTCCAAAATTACTACAGATAAAGAGTTGCACAACTAAATAGTTCAGACATTATCCCTAGTATTGAGAAGGAATTAATTCTACCCCCTTTAATATTACATCAAAAATTTATACTTTCAATGGCAATCACCAGTTATCAGACTAATACTTTTTTATACCTTGCAAATTTCATTTAATAGAAAGCAAATGATGCAATGGTCTAAAAATGGTCTAGAAAAACAACCTTGTATCATTCACTGTTTCTTACTTACAATAGCAGAGAGATGACTTTGCTCTAATGTTGGGAATAATTTCCTTGTTAATTACTCCATTATCTGAAGGGCTTACTCAGATGGTCTTGAGCTCTACTGAGCCAGAAGGTATAGAGCAGTACAGCAGGCCCTAACGCAGCATCTGACACTGTCACCTTAACATTCTGTGCTCTCACACCTGAGGATCAAACCATAGTTTTAGCCCCCTCTCAGTGATCTTTCACATTCATGACTTATCTTAGCACTGGGGCACTAGGTGCTCCTTTGGAACTCCCGAAATACTGGCTCTGGTAACACTAGTGTGACAGTTCTCACCATCCTGCTGCACTACACCACTCTTCTTGGGGACTGACACACAAGAGAACACATTAACTGGAAAATAGACACAAAAGAAGTAAAAAGTAACATTTTTAATGCTATTTCTTAAACTATCTTATTTTGAAAGCATCCCAGTAGTGAGGACAGCACAACAGTCACTTCCTAAAACAGTTGTGCCACTAAAAGCAACGTATCATGCGCTTTCAAGTATTGCTCCATGTGCAGCCAGACTGGGGGAGGGGGGTGGTGAAGAAAAAAAAAACCTAGTAAAATCAGACAGCATATTTCCAGGCCATTTGTTAACATAACAACTGAGTGGGGATCAAGATTCAATGGCCACACAAACTACAAGCAGGCACTGTAATTCAAACCCCGCTGGCTGTTCCTTTTAAAAATTTGCTGTGCATCTTCGCTCTCTACCTGCATTCTGTACAAACTCCAAACTTAGAATTTTTTTCTAAAGTTAAATGAGTACTCTAACACCAATATTTTATGTGTGCTCTAAAATCAATATGCAGCATATAATTTTAACTTAGTACTACTGTGAGAGAAATTTATATTAACTGAGTAAGACAGACTTAAAAGGAGAGTAATTGAATCATTAATCTGCCTTTACCACTTTTCTGAACAATGAAAAGGAGATGTAATTAAGTAACGGCAAATTACTGGGACACCAAGTCAAAGTCATCCTGTGGTGCCTCTTGCCTTTTCGAAAGATACAGGATGGATAACAAATCCTTGAAAAATGAGGACATCTGGCTAAGACATCTATCAGTACCACAACAATATCTTACCTGTCATCTTTGCATGATCTCTTAAGCTCCCAGGAATGCCCACCAAGCACCAGCATTCTGCGTTTCAGAATGGTCCCAGATGAGAATTCTAGGGAGTCTGGGTTGGAAGGGACCTTTAAAGGTCATTTAGTCCAGCCCACCTGCAAGGAGCAGGGACATATTCAACTACATCAGGTTGCTCAGAGCCCCATCCAACCTGACCTGGAATGTTTCCAGGGATGGCACATCTACTGCCTCTCTGGGAAACCTTTTCCAGTGTTTCACCAGCCTCACTGTAAAGAATTTATTCCTCTTATCTAGCCTAAATCTACCCTCTTTTAGTTTAAAACCATCACCCTTTGTCCTATCGCAACAGGCCCTGCTAAAAAGTTTGTCCCCATCTTTCTTATAAGTATTGAAAGGCAATAAGGTCTCCTCAGAGCCTTCTCTTCTCCAGGCTGAACAACCTCAACTCTCTCAGCCTGTCCTCACAGGAGAGATGCTCCAGTCCTCTGATCATCTTTGTGGCCCTCCTCTGGACCCGCCTCAACAGGTCCATGCCCTTCTTATGTTGGGGGCCCCAGAGCTGGACGCAGTACTCCAGGTGGGGTCTCACAAGAGCGGCGTAGAGGGGCAGAATCACTTCCCTTGACCTGCTGGCCTCGCTTCTTTTGATGCAGCCCAGGATACAGTTGGCCTTCTGGACTGTGAGCGCACACTGTCAGCTTATGTCCAGCTTTTCATCCACCAGTACCCCACACCCGCCCCAACATCCAGTTTAAGCACATGAACCACTGAAATGTTCAAGGTGAGGAGGGTACAGTAAAATCCACTCATGGCAAAGACAAGACGGATGAGGGAGTAACTGCAATCTCTCTGAAATGTAAGCTGCTCAAGCTGGAAGAGAAAGATACAACTGTGACTTTCCTACACTATTCAGTCTAACATTGTTTGATAAGGGAGCATCCATAAAAGCACTCAATCTTAAACACAGTATTCTATTCAGGGAAAAAGAAAAAAAAAAAAAGAAAAAAAAAGGCAAAATCACCCCCATCACAGAACCCCCCTCCTCCCCTGCTAGTCTGTAATCTGTATGACATGCTTTGCAAATCATTCATCTACCGTCAGCTGGAAGAAGCAAACTCAAGATATATTGTAGGAATGCCGATACTGCAATCCCTTAATAAGTTTAAAACCACCACCCTCTACACTGTGGAATGGCACACATGACAAATAGCAGCACATTGCAAGTAATCTTAATTTTTTGTTAATATTTAACTACTTGCAGTGTCTCCAGTCAAAGCACAATATTTGACAACTATAAAATATTAGTAGTAATATGCTGCCAAAAGGGATAGCAGCACAGTATTTAAGAAACAGTTTGTGAATATAACATCAGTGTTTTTATCTAACACAAATTACTAAGAATTAAGTACTGTCCTTTAAAAAGACTGATTTTTAGATACAACTTTTTAAGTAGGACCAAAAAGTTCAGCTTTATGTCAGACATTTCTTGACCTTCTGAATCTTAATTAGTGCAATGTTAACTTTTTAAATGGTTTGCTTGGGTACATCACATAGTAAGTAGAGTATAAATTAGCCATTACCCCAACCCTACTGATATCTAAGGAAGCCAGTACTACTACTAGACTGGTTACATCCTTTGCTCTATTCACTTTAAAATTTAATAAAATCAGCTGTAGTTCCGACATAATCCCAGAAACACAATCTTAATACGATGAATGGGTTTTATGGCAGATATTTACAAAAGAACCGAAATAGAAAACTGCTCACTTTTAAGTCTACCTGCAAAAAATACTTTACTGCTTTCACCTGTTAGCACGACTTGATATTGAGAAACCATGTAAAAAATCTGTACATTTAAGCAGACAACAGAGGGAAACCATATTTGCAATAGAAGATGACATGATCCCATGCTTCCTAATTTTGAGCAAGATGACCAACAATAATTCTTTGACAAAATAAATTAAATTTAATTCTACATACATGTCAAAACACAGCTTCCAGAGTAAAGATTGTTTCTGCTTGCACTAAAAAGAGTTAAATAGTAGAGTCCACGGGAGATAAGCTGGATTCAAAGAAACATCAGTGATTAAATCAACACACAGCTATTACTTGCATCTGTTTTCTTAGCTGACTGAATCTGAAGAAACTGACAACTATCAGAGATTAATTTTCTTTAAACATTATAAGAAATTAGCGCATCTAGTGTTAACTGTGCCTTAGTGTTTGTCCTCTGACAACAACTCTTTTTTTTTGCGTTCCCAAATACATTATGGGTACTGGAAGCATACATCCTCTGTCCTCAAGCTTGCTTATTTGCTATGGCCTGTCATTATTAAATATATTAACTACCTAGCATAAAAAAAGCAAACAAGTATAGTGTCATCTTATGCCAGATGCCTGCAAAGCACCTCACACAGAACCCTATGGAAATAATTCCTCTATCACTGAAACCACCTGTAATTCTGGCTCTGACCCTCTGTCAAAGTACCCAATTCAAATCCCTTAAAATGACAGCAACAAAAGCATCTCAGCAAATCTAAGCCAGCATAAGTGCACCTTTTTTCTGGTCAGGTGTTTATTGATTAAGTAATTTTTCAAAGGATCCACACTTATTTCTACAGCCTGCTTTCAGAAAAGAAAATGTTTCACTAAAGAAATTACTGGGAAAGCCTTAATACCTCAAAAATACCTGAAGCCGACTGTGATTTGGGATATAACTATTATAATAGGTTCTATTTTGAAGTTAAAAATGTTTCTTTTTAGAATGAACAATCTCTCTTTGACTGGTACTTGGTTACCACAAAGTATCTGTTAGACATTATACGTGTCGTGATCTTGTTTTAAGGAAAATGAGAGTCAACATTGAAAAGAAACGTTTTTCTAAACTTTGGTGAAGGTAAACATGATGTTAGTATAAACAATTTAAACATACTTTGGAAACACAACGTACTATAGAGGCTGGATTAAGAGAAAAGCCTGTGACCAGCCATTTCATTGCAATGACGATGGAATTTGTCCATTTTTACGACAGTTGTGTCATCCTGAACAACACCCTGGAGGCAGACAGACTACAAGAGGTGTTTATTTAAACAGACCTAGCATGCTTGTCCCCATCACTATCTGCTACTATGCTCTTCAACATTAAATACAGAAGTATATTTCAATTATTTATGAATTACCCAAATTTCCTTATTTTCCACTCCTCTTGTAAAAACATTATTTTAACAAGTATTTGTACACTGAATTAAGTTTTAAAATGATCATGAGCTACGCATCTGAAGAGATGCTATTAATCCCAGAATAAACTCCATTGCATGTCTGCCAGAGAAGCCAAACAGAAGAATAGATGAAAGAGTAACTGCACAAGCCCAAGTCTCAAGAGAAACAGAAGCTGCACTAAATGGACTCAGAACTGAATATGAGGCTACAATATTTCCCCAAACTCCCAATTAAATAAGAAACATATGTAAGTATGTGTGTATACACGAATAGATACACATATATAGATATACAGAGAGATATGTATACTGCGTAAGAGTAGCACACAAGTGAGGGCTTTCTGACATTACCACAGTTAGTTCTCTATAAACAGAGGAAGCAGCAATTGCTCTTATATGCCTTAAATGTATGTATCATTTTGATTCTTCTATGTCAAAAACACTCAGAAGATTGTATTTTGGACTCCTGCAAACTTAATTCAATTTTGTAAGCAATTCCTCTTTTGTCAAACACAGGCTTTTTTAAAAATCAGTTTCCATTAATAAGGCACTGTTAGCATATCATTGTAATTTGACAAACAGTAAATGAGGCTATTTCACAAGATGTTTGGAGGGTTACTTTATTCTCTTTTTTAATTACATATGATAGCATGTTTTCTTTGATTAGACAGTGAAAGGAATCTAAGCTCGAATTGCAGTTAGAATTTCTGATTACTGGAATTGTCCAGTTCCATCATCATCCTTCAGAAACAGAGAGGTTGCCAAACTTTAACTGCAACATGATGCAGAAGTGATACTGCATTGTTGTGCAAGTTTCAAGAACTGACAATTTAAATCCCCTGCCTTTACCCACATGGTTACACATTATATAAAATGCATATCTAAATGGAACTGCTCGAGTTCCCCATATCTGTTTTAATTTCACAAAAATGTCCTCTTAAACCATGTGTTCACAAAAATAATTGTGCAAGTGACTTACAAAATACAAGGTCTTCTGCTCAGAATCACCAGATGGATCAGCTTTCTCTCTGCTGCCAGTAAATGCTGAATGTGTTACTTTCAATTGTATCTATAATCCTAGGTTTGTAATATCCTCTATCGTGTTTCGCTGAAGCTTTGGAATTCATAATCAATTAAAATAAAGCTATTTTCCAAAAGAGTCTGAAATCAATTGTACATTTAAAATGTGTTGTTTTAGTTTTGTTGGGGTTTTGTTGATTTTTCTTTTAATTAAAATGCTAAGCTGTTTAAATCTCGAAGGTTCCTTTTTAGCTTCCATTGCACACCCTTTGGGCATAAGTCTCCTATTTAAGTAAAGTGCACATACAAAAGTGGAAGTGAAAGAGACAACTACTTCCCAGAGCAATTGTTACTAAACCTTCTGCCCGTTGTAACACTAAAATTACATTTTAATAGTCTTCATTTTATGTATAACTGTGAAAGTACTTTATACCACGAGCAATATTTGCTCACCATTTTGCTGTTCCAAGCAAACTATAAAAACCATCTTTCCCTTTTTTCTAGCTGTTTTTATTTTCTGATTCTGTATTCTGATTCTATGAGCAGTACTTGAGCACTGCTACTACATTTAAATCACATACACGAATAGAAACCGTTAAGAGGGGAAGAAAAAAAAAAAGAGTAAGAGCACCACCATTGATTTAGTAGCCTTCAAAAAGCCAGGCGATAGCATTACAGCAGGTGATTCTGCTTTGGTCATTAAAATATGCTTCAATATGCTTAGAACACAGAATTCAATAAGGAGTCAAGAAGTTCCTTCTTGTTATTACAGACAAGTGCTACACCTATCTACAAACCAAGCATCTTGTTACCGAAAATATTAGAAACATGAAGCCAGAACGACTAAGATTTTAAAGTGTCTTTCTAATTAATGTCTGCCCTAAAGACACAGTTATGCATTCACATCATTTTGCTAGAATACCATGTTCCTAATCAACGTTTTCCTTATTTTAGAAGGGGAGAAATCTGGCCAAGACCTAAGCCTACGGATCGCCTCCGACAGCATGGTAGGTGACCTACAATACACAAATCCGGTCACTATTTACAAGACAGAGCTGCCCCCGCCTCTGCTTTCCCCATTTCCGAACTAGCAACCAGAATAACCCCCCCAAAATTAACTCCGTGAAGTAAAACCGAAGCGCCGCAGCCCCCCGGAACCGAGCTGACCACCGAGGAGGATGGGATGGGGTGGGGTGGGGATAGGGGGGAGGGGAGACCGGCAGCCGCCCTCACCCTCCTCTGCCCGGGCCCCCTCCCTGGGCGGCGCCCGGCCCCGCCGCAGCACCGAGGGGAGCCAGGAGGTGAGAAGGGGACAAAGCCGAGCCGATCCCCACCCCCGCCGGGGGATGGGGATGGAGATGGGGGGGGGGGGCCCC
>VUYV01000105.1:48006-135826 GCA_008711295.1 Anarhynchus alexandrinus
GATGTCAGCGATGGGCGGGCGGAAGGGAGGAAGGAAAAGGATTTTTTTGGGGGGCTGGGGAGGACCGAAGAGAGGGAGGGAAGGAAAGAAGGAAGCGGGTCGGCACCGCGATACCCTCAGTGCCTCCCCCGAGGCGCTGACAGGCCCGGTCTGACAGGCGCGGTGGTCGGCGCACGGCCCAGCCCCGGAGGAGCGGGCGCTGACAGCTGCAGGCAGCCACCGCCGCCGCCCCGGCTGCCGCTGCTGTTGCTGCCGCCGCCGCCCTTGCGCCCTCCCCTCCCGCCCGCCGCCCCGCCCAACATGGCGGCTCCCCCTTCTTCTCCCACAGGCCCCCGCGCGCCCTTCTTTCCCACCGCGTGTTCCCCCCCAGCCATGACATCATCCCCGCCCCTCGGAGGGGAGCGGGAGAAGGCGGCCGGTCGCGAGGGCGGTGCGAGCGCTGCGGCCCCACTACCCCGCGTCCGTCCTCTCCCCTCAGCGCGACACCCGCCTGTCGCCGCCGTCGGGCGGGGGGGGGGCTGGCGGCCGGGAGGGAGAGGAGGGGCGCTGATGAAGGCCCTCAGGGGGCTCAGGTGCGGGGCCCCACGCTGACATCCGCGGGGGAGGCGGGTGGGGGGCCGCGCTAAAGGTTCGCTGAGGCCTCGTCTGCCTGAGGCGTGTGTCAGCGTTGGGCCGGCAAAAGCCGGCTCGCCCCCGGGGCACCCGGCGGTGACGCCGGGGTGGTTGTGCTCCAGAGCCCGGCAGCACCACCCATGCTTTTCGTGTTGGTGGTTCTGAGTGTCCTGGAAGGAAGTTTGGGGTTTTGCTGCTGCAGAGCTGGCTGAGGGTGGGACTCCTGAAGGTGATGCTGCCATCCGAGTTGGGCACCTCTGGGGCAAAGGGATGTGAAGAGCTCTGCGGCACGCATCCAGCTCATGGTGCGAGCTACAGCAGGGAAACTGAGGCTGTAGCACAAATTCTGTGGTGAAAGCTGGGTCCCGTCCCCCCCCCCCCCCCCCCCCCCCCCCNAGGGGTGGGGGTCCCCCCCCCCCCCCCCCCTTAGGGCTAATTATGCGTTGTTAATATATTTGAATGCCCTTGTCTTTGTTCCACGTTGAACTAAGTGAAAGATCCCTGCTCTTCTGCAGGTTTACACGTAAAAAGTAAGACTTCCACGAGAACTTGGTGGCACTTGTCACAAGAGCTATTTCTTTGCAGCTTCCAATTTCGTTCCCACTCTCGCTAAAGAAGAAGGAAACGGTCACAGTATTTTCTTTATGTTGCTTTATGGTCCACTAGGTAGAAGTTAAGCCCAGAAATGAAAGATGGAAGGAACTGAGGTCTGAGATGAAAAAACAGTTAAATACAGCAAAGCAGTAAATGTATATTGAAAATCATCGGGGAACAGTGACAGCCTAACTTTATGAAAGAATTATTGTCTGGGCAGAATAGTATGGTGCATTACCATCTGAGCTCCACATACACTAGAATAGAATAGTTCAGTTTGAAGGGACCTACAACAATCATACACACAGTGCAACTGCCTGTGTAACTCCTGCAATATGTATAGGGTATGAATGATAAGCTAATGGAAACATGGCGGTATAGTGGCAAATCAAAGTGTGCAGCCTCACTTAAATGCAAATACCCAAAATATACAAGGAAAGCAGAGCTTACATCTGTTTATATAACATATAACATTAAGCGAGTCGACAAA
This sequence comes from Anarhynchus alexandrinus, assembly GCA_008711295.1. Classification (NCBI taxonomy): domain Eukaryota; kingdom Metazoa; phylum Chordata; class Aves; order Charadriiformes; family Charadriidae; genus Anarhynchus; species Anarhynchus alexandrinus. The sequence goes on from VUYV01000105.1 coordinate 49,703, forward strand.
ATGGCAGATGTGAGAACAAGAGTCAGGTGAGAAAGCAAGACTCCCAAGAAGCAGGAAGATGGAAGAGGAATCAAAGCTAATGCTGTTGTTAGCGAGGCAGAACAGGAAGAGCCACAGAAGCCCACAAGAAACAAAACAAAGTTTAGGGGAACATGGATTGTCTGCAGACTGCAAATACAGAGTCACTGTTGGATTTGAAAAGCTGAGGGAACTGAAGCGTACGTTCTGAATACCACTCACTGATTGATAACTTACACAGGTCAAGCTATCCAACAAAAAACAACTGTGATACTCGTATTTCAGAGCAGCAGCTTCTTGTGTTCTTCATCTCCACTTAAAACATTTCTCTGGCAATTTTGTATTAATGGTTTACCATAATAGTTTAGTTTTGACCGGCAATACAGGCTAACTATGTATGATCATGTGTAATGTGTGTTTGCACAGTAATATGAAAGGGAAAAAAAAAAAGATCAAAGGGCATTCCTTTATACAAAATACATTTTAAAAGTAAGAATCATGCCAATTGGTCCACAGGTTCAGAGTATTTTCATGAATATGCAAGAGATTTAATTAAAAATAGAACATGCCCTAATTACGTAATTATGCAAGAGAACTGATTCAAAGGAACCACTCCTGTCTTTTGACTAAACAATATTCATTGCTTTCTTCCTATCACACATTTGCTTTAAAAGATTTCCTGCAATTAGCTGCTTACCCGAGGGATCTGAGCATCTCTGAACAAAGCAACTACTCCAGCTATGACCCTGATTCATAATACGCTGGCTAATCGAGTCTATGCATGCTGGCAATTTCCCATATAAGCAGCACACACTATAAGCTTCCTCCTGCAGGAAGGTTGATTAGCTCAGTGGAACTAAAGTGCAGTATTACTCCCCTCTGTTTATGGCACACAGCAGAAGATACGCACAGAAGAGACTTGGTGAGCGTGCTTCTTCCTCAAGCTGAGTTGAAATATCGTAAGGGTTCCTTTCCATTTGGATCTTGTTTTACCTGTCCCATCTCCATAAGAATTATCCAAGTTCATCTAGCAGTAAAAACTATTTACTGCCTACATTTCCATCTTCTCTTAGGGAACTGGTTATGCTGTATGCCCTGCTTTTAGGCTGAAGTGATCTAGTCATACTGTCTCTAGGCTATTCTTTGTCTGCCACCAACAAGGTCACCGTGGTTTTCTGCAGACATCTGAGTGGCTATTAAAACAAAACCCCAAAACACATTGTTTACAATGCTGGATTCTTTATTTTCAACATACCCATTTCCCTCCTCTCCCAGAAGAAAGAGGGAGGTTTGTAATTCACAGTGGGAGAGAAAAAAGCAAACAGTTCAACTAATGCAGCACAAAGCTTTTACGTTTTGAGGTGCAACAGTGTGAGAAATACACACAGCAAACTAGGATTCGGTTTGACTGACATCCACAAATAGAGCAAGTCTCTATAAAGAAATTCAGGTTCACTTCATTTAAAAAGTGTGGGTTGTTTTATTTTACCATTGTTACTAAAAAATTTATCCTCCTGGCTTAGAGGATCTTTCCTCCAAGAGACAAGTTTTTTAAATCTAATCCACAGTCTATAAAATCTATGACTTCATGTTATAAATATGGGCTGCAATAAAGCACTACATTGGAATAATTTCAATTGCTGCTAAAGTGCTGTTTAAAAGCATCCTGGCAATAATAAATATTGAAAGGCCAGATTCAGCAACCTGTCTGGCTTTTCATCACAATCACTTGACAGTTGCGTATGTTTTCAGTTTGTATTTCCTACAAGAACGTCTTTATGGAAAAGAGGAAACATAAAAATCAGTGCTCAAGAGTCAAAAGTGTCAAGTGCACAGTCCCAGGCACAGTTTTAGCCTAACTCACTCCTTTGTGCGTATGTGCAATTACTGCATGCAGAGCTACCTAGTTATCAGGAGTTCAGGCACTTTGGAGTAAGAGCACTGTATTTTGTTTGACATGACTCATTGTCATAGTCAAGATGCCGGAACATACCATCAGGAACCCACTGTTGGGCATGGCATTAAAGTACTAAGTAAAATAAACACTGATCGTGATCCTGCTTCCCAAGTCAATAAGCTTTATTTACATGCAAGTGAATTCTCCTTTTTCACAGTCACGAGGATTTCTAGAAAGCCGTAATAAATGAAAGCCAGTGTCATTTTCCCTGCTGTTTTCTATCCACAGAGGAATAACAAGGAAATAAAGCATGCAGTGTTAATTCAACTCTTAACAGGCCATTTCATTAGTTAATTTCTGTTACTTTTTCTAAACAGAGCAGGATGCTTGGGCTGGACATCAACATTTTGCTAACCAGAATTCTTTTCACCTCCCCGCTATTTCAGAGCAGTGCTATCGTTAAAGCCCAAAAGATACTGAAATGTTTTAAGAAGCTCAGTAAATTAGCTTTAAAACAGTTCTATTATGAAAAAGACTTAAAACCCTCAGGTAATACAGTTAAAGTAACCACTTGAAAGCTTGAAACTATTAGAGAATTTGCATGTCAATATTAATGTGAACATAAAGAAAAATACTAGACAATTTCAGCAACACAGCTATATTTATATATTCCAATTTCCACTGTGATCTTCAAAGTAATAAGTGATCAAGGAGCTAAGAATCGCACCCTTTGACAAACTGTAACACTCTATGCTATACTACAGACACTGTCAGTATTTTCCAAGATCCTACTTTTAAGCATCAAAATTCCCAACAGATTAAGGGTTTGCAGAGGAGAGCTTATGATGATAATTAGACTTGTCTCTTTACTCTCTGCATTCATGGAGTATGTTCCCACCTCTACATGGGAACGTTCATGCCAGTACATACTTACTCTGCTCAACCAGCAATTTCTGTTCCTTCTTTGCTTCTGTAATACCTCTCATTTCACTGAACGATGAAGCAACTTCCTTCCTTACTTGCTTCCATGTTCTGTAGTCAGCTGATAGTTGGCTACCAGCACCTTTCTAGCTTGGAAAGACTCTCTTCTCCACATTCGCTCTTCATGACTTTTAGTGCTTATAAATGAAGAACAATAGTGTTCCATTTACATCCCTCCTTTCCTTCCTCTGTGCTCTCACTTTTCAGTGATTTTATTCTCTCTTGGGGTTTCAGTTGCTCATTCAAGGTTGTGAGAATTATTAATCACTGCATATGAGTCACAGGAAGTTACATTTATTTCTGTATTCACCTACCTCAGTCACCAAACCATTGCAGAAGTGTATTAAATCCTTCAGAGGAAATAAAAAAACCCCCACTCTGTTGGTGGAATATCACAATCTTGGCCACTACTAGAGTAAGAACATTCAGTGTGTGATACAGTACTTCTCTTCACTCTCCCATATCTTTACTTGCCAACTATGACTGGGCTCCCTTTCTATTGGGTAAGGCCCAGTATTGATAGGGAAAAAAGTTTATTCCACAAACACAACAAACAGACTCTGCCAAACACTAAATCTTTGATAGTCTGTGTTCCAACCAGGAACACTCAGCTAAAAGCAGAAAACAAAAGGATTGCCTCTACTGATTTCTAAGTGCCTGTATAATGTACTACTTACATTATCCCCTTCCCTTTCTTTGAACATAGACATTTGTTACCTATATGTGCATCAGCATTCCTTTATGGAGATTTGTGAACTCATCAGGCTTTGCTGCCAGATTACTTGCAATTAGATTAGGTGAGACTCTTACCTTGATAATCTTCATAGTGACTGTAGGGTTTTTTCCATGGTGAAGGAGACACGTCAGTACATTTTTGTCATGAAATTCTCCAGAGTTTCATTATGAAAAGTGCTTTTTCCCTTAAAAAAAACACCAGCGAGGGCTGTGATTTTAATTTCAGTCACATATCAGTGTAACCCTCGGATAATTTCATTAACCAGTGTGAGATTTTTCTTTTTTTTTTTGAGAAGCGAATCTTTGAAAGTGTAAGAAAGGCATTCCTTTTTCCAGCCAATGTTCGGCAGAGGCACAGACTGGGACATAAACTTGTCTTGGCAACGGGGAAACTGGTGCTTCCCCATGGAGATATAAAAGATGCATTCTCTTTATTCTAACTAAGATTCCTACATACATTTATAAGAGAAGGAAGTTGTGATTTTTCAGGTGCTGCCTTTTATTAAAGCTCATGCATATGCTAACCACAAGAAATGATAATGCCAGTGTATGCCTGTATGTGACCTTTTCCAAGTAGAAATTTGCACCTACTGATGAAAGGGAACTAAGTCTCAAAAGTCTAAAAGGCATTACAGATAGCCACCTCATCTGGTCTTTTTCTAAAAGTAATTATCAAACTCTATTGAAAACCAAGCAGGCATCTTGCCCTTCCTGCCCAAGAACCTCACTCCTCCAGTGTTCAGCCTCAAGGGTAATATATACATACAGATATTGTGCCAAATTGTGTCATTTCTTTCCAGCTCTTTTCCCTTGCTAGCTATTAGCCGCATTGCTGTACGTGTTTGCATTTCTAAGGAGGTCCTCATATGTAACACTTCTCTTTTATATGTTTGGTTAAATTATTGGAGAGAAAGAAGATTCTTCCCTAGGTAACCCTCTTAGCTGGTCCTTCCTCCACTCACCTGTCTAGGAGATTCTGCACTCCTCCTTTCTCCCCTCCTGACGACCAATTTGCTTGGCTAAACAAACTGAACTCTTAATCTCTTTAAGAGAGATTCTACATCTCCTTGATTATTCAAATCGCCCTTCACTGCTCCATCTTTCTTGAGCCTAACGTGCTGCAATTGGTCGTGCCATGGTCGCTATTGAAAATGATTGTTCCAAAGTCTGATTTATCAGTAACCTCCCTTTAGCTTCACCTATTCCTTTTCTGCACACGCCGCAGTAACTGCCAAACCCTTATCCCCCTTTCAGTTCTTCTGTTAAATGCTTCTCTCTCCTTCTCGACTAAAACTCTATATGGAATTACACCAAATTCACTTGGCACCCAAGTTTGATTGGAATTTCTCATTTTCTTTATGGGAGGCCATTTTACATCCACTTTTCATTGTTGGAGTTTGCCATGGTTAAGAGGGTATTCAAACTGAGGCAGTACTCAGCTGCACTGGATTGGGGAAATAATGGTCATACAGTTTGCCCCAAGGGAAAGGGAAATGGAAATGTTTCTGCTGTGTGACAACTGTCTCTGTAGTTTCTGCGCCAATGACCAATTATGCCTCTACAGAAAATGGCTTCTGTGAATAAGCCTGTGGCTAGATGGATGGTGTACAGTACACAGGGCTGAGAAGGGCAGAGTCATTCTAGAAATCAATAGGAAACAGAACTGCCTGTGCTAGGTATTTTGTTGCTTATCCAGTCTCCTGGGAAATAGAGCAGATGCAGGATAAGGAGAGATGATCTTATTCCCAGGGGTTTATGGATATGAATTCTCTCGCCTTGCTGCCTCCCTCTTCCCACAGCAAGTATGTACTGTGAAGTTTATGCTTCGGTTTCAGATGTTGTCATTCCTATCTTTTCTGTTGTAACTCTACCTTTTCTTATCTGCTTTAATGAAACATTTTCTTGCCAGTTCACAGAGAAATCCACGGAAAGGCATTAAGTTCAAAGACATCCATGGACACCCTCTTCATTTCTTCTGTATCTTCACAATGATACAGAAGAAAAGAAGATATGTACATCACTGCTATCAAGTCTTAAAACATTAGTGAGATGATGCATAATTCAATCCTACAGGATGGATGGTGTGTTTTCTCTCTATAGGCTTGTTTGTCAGTTACCTGAGGGCAAATATTGTTGAAGAACTCAAATCTGTGGACAGTCTCCAAAAGGTCTAGAAGAGAGTCTGATAGATCAGATGAAAAGGGGTTGAGAGAATGGTTTTAAATCATCACTGTGCCTTCCGAATCCTGTAATATTCCCTGCTCCCTGTGTGATTTAGACAACCACAAGGACTTGGCTTTCATGTGATAGCTCTGCCCAGGACCTCCACAGGGTCCATCCGTAAGCTAGCCCATCCACACTTAGCATACCCCGTATATTAGGGAATGTGAAAGGAGCCCTTAGAAACTAGCCTTGTAGGAGTCCATTTCTGAAGAACAGAATTCCCCATACATCTGAGTACAGGTGTTTTAGAGACCAGTATATAAAAAGCACCAGTGAGGGAATGCTATTAATTTGTCAAATTTGGCAGATACTGCTGCATCACATCATGTTCTGAATGTTTTCCTTGTGTCAGAAAGGCTAGACTCAATTTAGTTGTAATTTATGCAGAAACTAGTTAAGGAAAAGGCAGTTACCTCATCAGTATGTATATCATCACAGATATTCTGAGGCTACCATTTTGTTTCAGAGGACAAATCATTGAAGACAGGAATTTACAGCAGGACTCCTTGACCTTTGACTTTGGTGGCCAGTTGGGCATAGTACAGTTCACAGAAAGCAGAGCTTGTAGTAATTTCTTTCAAGGAAAAAAATCTGTGCCACCACAGCTCTCTACAACACCAGCATCACCTAAAACACCTGGACTGTTTGAGGTGTTTTGGTTACAGTTCATTCCATCACATCAGTTAACAACAGTCTCCTGGGGAAGTTCGGGGGAATTGCTGAAACATGCCATATGCAGTACATCAGATTTTGAATCTGTGTATTCTAACATAAAATTATTCCGTAATATTTAAAATAATTATGTTTCAATGAAAGTTGAAATACACTGAAATTGTTTCAAAGATATATATAAAGTGCAGTTTTACACAGTTTATCAAACCCTACATATTGAAAATAATCTAACTGTAAACAGGAACTGAAACATGCCTCAATAAACACTAGGAAAAAGCTGGGAACAACTCATATATATAAATTAGCCATGAAAGTGAAATGTACTGCCTACACAGTGTTACACTTGTTATTACATGCTGAAGGGCCACTAAGTACACCATCACCATATGTTTGAAAACTGTCATGACTCACATAGAACAGGCTGATGAGTAATAGTACCTTCCTTCAGCAGTGTATAACACCGACCAGAAGTCTACCCAGTAAATGGTTCCGTTGTGGGCAGCAATTTAACATGTCCCATATCCTTATAATTAACTACATAACCGTAAAAATGTTACTGCCAGGTTTATCATGCAGCAATGCAGAAAGCACTCTAAATATCTTTAAAGGAAGGTTCACACATTTGTCATCTCCCATCCCACTCATTTTACAACCAAAGGAGGCTGGAATGCTGCGTTACCGGCATTCTCATTAATTTAACTTACCTTCTTTCTCTTTGAATTTTTGGTTGTGAACTCTGTTGGCTAGTGCCCAAAAACCAAAGTGCATACTGTAAATAAGTGAGATTGCTTTTCTAATTTACATGTAAACATATAATAGAACTAAAAGTTGAAATGACATTGTTAATTACATATGAAATTGAACACTGAGTGCTAAGTGGCTGTTAGATAATACCTATAAATTACAGACTCAAGACAGTAAGTAATAAGCTGCTTTGCTGCTTTTAAAGAAAGTGTGAACCTCATGATTCAAAAGCCTGAGAAAAATCTTCCTAAAATGGAAACATGCCCTGTCCAGTGGCAACTCTTCAGCCACATTCTCCCAGCATCAGCCTATTTTACTCCATCCTATGGCAATCAGATTTATGGCTGCGGTACCGTGGTAACTGTTCAGCATGGCAGCAAGTCTCCAGGTGTCACACTGAACAGATCCCTCTTTTCCAAACAGCAAAAGCAGCACCAGGGAAGAAGCAGCAGAGGAGCATAGCAATTGAATTAATTTTGAGCATCTCTTGTCAATTAAAATCACTTTATAGAATCCTATGGCAGAGCTGAATTTTTCTTTGAAGTGAGCCTGAATACTCCTTCGACACAAATCAGCACCTGTGGCTATTCACTCATACATCAGCTTAGTATTTTGTTCTGGTTTTCATGGTGGAATTTTTCATGAGACCTGAGGAAACTGGAGTTTTTCCAGACATGACATTAAAAGTGAAGTATTATTTTGGTAAATGTGAGAAGAAGATGGGTAAATACAGAAGACATTTTCTTAGATATAAATTGGAATTTAGTTTCCATTTTGTCTTTCAGTCTCATACAATTTTGGACAAAGAAGAGTTTTCTACCTATTTATAGTTTCTATAGCTACTAAGGTCAGAACTGTCTTGACTTGGCTTATTACAGAATATTTATGCTGTGTCATACCATGCATTTTCTATATGACACTCCAAAATAATAAAATCACTTGGAGAGCAATCAAGGCAGTCAATTAATCTCTTTTGAAATTTGCAATTCATGGATTTTGCCTTCTAATATAGCCTTGACTACATAATCTTTTTTTACAGAACACCTCCTCCCCAAGAATCTAGACTTCTAATTATCCAAATCACTCTAGAAATTAAAATCTCTAAGTTTTCTGGAACCCTTTAAAAACAACAAATGTATGCTACGCAGTGATCATACAAAAAAAAATTCCATGGCAGGGATTTATTACAAAGATGGAGCTAAAATTTGTCAACAGGAAGTTCTGTAACAATGAGATATGAGTAGTGACCTGAATTTCTTATGATTCTGAAACTCTCATTTTGCCTGTTAATGTGTTTTGGCTCAGCGGATGAAAGTTATCACAGCCAATTCTGCAGCTGAATCATATCAGTGGGTTCTTGGGAGGCAGAGGTGTGAACAGAATACTGCTGAATGCCAGCAGTTCTTGACTGGCATGGGGGCTGCTGGAAACTCATGCCAGTCGTGGTCCATCAAAGCAGCTTCAGGGCTACTCCAGGTTAGGCTAAGTGCTAATTGCCTCCTGGCACTCAGGAGATGCATACAGTCATTCTTGCTGCCTCCTGCCACCTCAGGCCCCAGCCGCAACACACCTGGGGCCACCCCTAAGGATGAGAACCTGCATATACCAGAAAGCAAAATCACCGTGCCTTTGCCTGCAAAATGTAAGAAATTCGAGTAAATGGGTATCTGGTTTGAACTAGTAAAACACAAACAGCTGTATGAAACAGGGACCATGTCTTCAGAGCATTTACGTGGCTTCTAAAACTGATTTTGACTGCAGGTAGTGCTATAAAATAATATTTCTCCTGAGTAAGATCACACCTTTACTATTTCTAGCCAAAAGTACTCCTTTTGCACTTCCACAGCACCTGCTATTTGAATATATCAATCAACTAAATCTCACAATACTTGGGTAAATCTTAATCCATTAATGAATGCAAAGGCAAGGCACAAAGAAGTGATTTAGATAATAATGAATATTAATGAATCTGTATTTCAAGATGATTACATTCCATGTACTTATAAACTCTTTTTAAGAAATAAATTCATAAGAAATAAATTAATTAGGGGGTTATTATTCTGTGAATCAGTTTACAGCAATCAGTGGATATAATTTTTAATATGAAAATGTTATTCATGCATATTACAGTTCCAAGCATATATTATCCTTTCCTGAAAGCAATTCAATCTTCCAGTCTTTATGCAAAAGACTGGCCTGTGGGCTCTGCACAGGATGTAAATTAAGTTCTTGCTTGGCTAAATCTGATTGTCCTGTAGGATACCAATTTTGCTTAGTGATAGTAGAAGTTAAAAATTGAAAGCAGAACAGTCCCCCTAAAATAGGGCCAGGAAGGGTAAGCTTCTAAATAACAAATCTGAGTTTCAAACTAAATTCTAATTTTATCACCAAGAATTTTCAGTTAAATATAGAAGCTACCATTGAAGAAGCTATAGAAGCTATAGTTGCTACCATTACTTTTAAAACTCCTAATGAAATTGAGAAATGCATTTTTTTTAAGATGCATATATAAAGATGGTACAATCACTTCAAAACAATGTTTAGTTGGTCTGCCTCTCAATCCCCATTTGACATTTCCTCTTACTCCTTTTATATTCTATTGAAATTAATGCTCCAGTAGAGAAATTCAGCGAATAGCAAAACTCCCCACAGATTATCAGAACATAACCACCCCAACTCAATACAAACGATCTAAAATTATTTTAATATTACCAACATACTGTTGCTTTATTATGTACTTACTGAGAAGACAGATTAAAAAGGCACATGCTGACACTACTAAATATCAAATACTGCTGGTTCCTTCTGACAGGATTAGATAAATACCTAAATGATAAGAACACTCCCCTGTATTTTTCCTGTACTTAGAAATTGTGCACAGAAAAGTCACTCTTTGATCTATTTCACTAGCTTCAGTAACTGTAGCAGGCCTTTCTACACATTAAAAATTTTATTTTTAGTAGTCTGTGGCAGCTCCTTATTCTTCCTTTGATGTATAAAGGATTTATGATCAATAATATCTGAAAGCAGCTGGCATTATTACAACTGCTCTGAGTCAAGAAAAAAATACCAAAAGTAATGCAACACTGGCAAAAACGATACGGCTTTTGGCTGTTCAGAAAATGTAATTATCTCAGTAAATGTATGTGGCTTTGGTAATGAGACTTAAAATTTCAGATGGATTATTTTTAATAACATCTTTTCACAGTGGTTTTATTAGATATTCTAAATCAGAGCTCGACACTTACCTAATAGATAAATACCTCACTCCTTCAATAGGCTTTAGATGAAGGGACCCAGCACACCACACAGAATCTTAATGAAGTCAATGCCATAAAGGCATGAATTTAACCTACAAGCAGCTCAGAGCAGAACGGCATGATCCATCATATGCTGATTGTATTGTTTTTGGTGGCCAACACCAAAATACACATTCAGAAAACAGTTTTAACTGTGAATTGACTGAAGAGCAATCCAAACCTTCCATCTGAATTCCCAGATCTCCCCTATGCCAACAGTAGAACGCTTATATCTGCATGATGAGGCATATTAATTCAACTGACATCTAACACTTTTTCCCTTGGATTAGTTCTAGCAGTGAATCAATTTCCTGATCTGGTTCAGCAGGCAGACACAAAAATGTCTGTGTTAATAGAATTGAGCAGCTCAGAAGATGAAAATCCTTTTTTTGATTGACCTTTACCCACTTAAAGCAGATGTGAAACTACCTCGGGGATCCTATGTGTAGGCTGTCAGAACTTACGGCTATCAACATCCAGTCCATTGGGGTTCTGGTCTCTGCCTTTCAGGGATATTTTCTTATATTACCCAATGATTCTTTTACACTGTAACTGTTTATTAAAGTGTGCATTCACATTGTGGTCAAAGCTTATACACTGTAAGATATTATTTATATGCTTTACTGTAGAGCCCTGAAGAATTATATTACATACCCACAGTAGTCTATTTCAAAAATTTGTTTTCCTAAAGAAACACGGCATTTTGCAACTTTTTAATAAATATATACCTTTTACAGTAGGGATGCAGTAAATAACATCCACAAATAGTATTTTCCTAGAAGTGTTGGTTATCACCTCAGCAAACGCTAATAACTGTTTTCCTATACTAATAACACAACAGTTAAAACCACAATTCAGTGACCTTTTTAGCCCCAGTGATATCATCATTGTATGAAACAGTGTGATCTGCTGCTATATCATTAATATTTATTTCAACTTGCAAAGGAATTACAACAGTTGATACTGACAAACCTCTTTTTGCTCCAGCTGAAAAAGCCTGTGAATAAATCATGTCATATTTAGATACAAAAACCAGGTCAATGGCTACTGAGCTGACATTTCCAAAAGCAGAACCTTCCCTACAGCATAGCTTTAGGAAAACACACTTCCTTTGACAACGTACATTCTTTTTAACAGAATCCTTTTAGTAGGTACTGTATCAAAAAAATCATTTAACTGTATAAATGGAGAGGGAGAACATTCCAAAGAATGGAACTTATTTTAAATTACAGATTCAAGGCATAACATTTTAAGACTTCACTTAAAGCAACCTCCTTCCGATTGATGTTACATACCTCAAGGCCAGAAAAATCCTCCTCAGGTGAGTTGTTTTGAGTGCCTCAAAGAAACTGGTGAGAACGGCACATTTTTGGAAAGAAACGAACCAGTAGAAAGCAGAGTGAATTAGTAGTAATAATGCTCTCATCCATACAGCCAAGTATTGTTTTCCTTTTCTACCAAGATTAAGTGACTGGCAATGCATCTGTTTTATTGCTCAAAAACTAAAATCTTTACCAATCATAGGTTAGGGGAACTCTTGTCCAAGGGAGGCATATTTCTTTTAATTAAAACAAAATTATCTAAGAAGATCCTATTGCATTAGTCTTTTATATGAAATCATATCTTAAATCTTTATTAAAAATAGAGGTAATCACACTGAAAAGAAGATTATTCTAAATTGAGTATACATATACTCACAAATCATACTTGATCCTTCAGCTATGTTGTATTACTTATGGATTGCTACTGCCCCAGACTAACAACTGCTGCAAAATGAGGCATTTTTGTCTTTATATACTAATGTGGTTGGTGGAGACATTCTCTGACCTGAGTTCAGGTACAGCATCCTGAATCACATGTTCTTTAGGAGCTATGGCTCTGTGGTAAAAACATGACAGTTGTGATCCATTCCATTTAATGTAAACAAGGAACAGCTTTTGATAGTTTTCTCAGTTCTGTTTTGGCTGGGAAGTATTTTAGATATTCTTGGAATAAAAGGTAAAGGAAATCTACATAGTGATATAAATTAAGACCAATGACAACTTTTATTTACATAGTTTAACAAACAGATTCAAGTAACTATCACATTATTCAGTCAGATTCTGAATATCACTATAAACAACAGGTTTATAGCAGGCCCAGCTAGCGTTGCATTCTTCATGGAGCTGTGATTAATTTCCAACATTTTTCTTTTTCCAACGAAGCCACCTCAGAGCTCTCGCCAGTGCTACTTGTCCCATGAGGAATGTGATAGTAAAGTTACGTTTATACCAATCTCTAGGATTCCAAAGCCAGGAAAACCATCAGCACACAGAACAAGAACAGGAAAAAACAGGTACACAATAATATTAAAATATCCTTTGGCATTGACAAATGACAAATCAGTGATGACCTGCATTTTCCATTCTTTATGACAACACTTTTCCTGCCTAATTAGAGTTAAATAACCTACGAAAAGGTCTATGTGAATATCTACATCCATGAGCAGATTACGTGTGAACTTCAGGACTACAACCACTGAGAGCTTAACTGTAAAAAAATTAAGGGATGGGTAGCTTTATGACCAATTGTATTTGAAATCAGGCAAGATAAAATAATGGCAACCATTTTTCATGTTTCAGAAGTAAAGCTGATCAAGCTACATAGAAGAACTTCCTGCCAGTGCTGCGCTATGGGTAAGATTTGTTTGTGCATGTATGAAGATACGTGTGTTGGAAAGGGCACAGTTGGTCACCCATAAGGGTGGGGAAAAAACAAAATAAAAATCACACTTCAAAGACTAATTGTATAACCCAATACAGGGAACATTATGTTTCTAATGCAGTACCTTTTAAAGATGATGCCTTTAATATTGCCAAAGTTAGTCTTTATATCTTTAAATAGTTTTTATGAAGCATGCATGACTTCTGGAACCAATTCAAGATACAAACTATCCTATCTATATCAGCCCTTTTTAACCTCTAAGCACTTGCTTCAAATTCTTGCCCCTGTTAAAAACTAAAGTAATATCATCATTTATTTCTAGTTTCTAACAAGTATCCCTCCCCCATTTTGTAAAATGCTGCACAAGAAGCAATAGAATACACTTATCATAGAACTACCAGGGAATATTAAGCACTGGGATTTAGGTCTTCTCGAGATCTCTGTGGGAAACCTCGCACATACAGATCTAACATAAACCTGAGATACTAACCTCTCAGTAAGGATAGTAGCCAAAATCATGCTGACAAGCAGCACTGAGCTACCCCCTCAAATGTCACGTTAAATCAAAATATCACACTAACATTGCAACTGTTTCTTTTCCCCTTTCATGTCTCATTTCCTATATCCTTCTCGATTTTTTTTTTCCTAAACTAGACTGTATTTCCAGTCTAAATACCCTGAACTAAATATTCATGGCGTCTATGCATATGTTTCAATTTTAAGTAAATTTTATAAGTTGCAACACTTCAGCAGTCACAGTTTTTAGGCCAGCTGGCAACACTGCAAAAGAACATACAGCTGAATGCATAAACAGATTTTTATAAATATGACCCCTCAAAATCAGCATGCCTGTAAAAAGCTCCACTGCTTTCAGGGCTGTGCAGTTCCACTTTGAAACTACAATGATGCAGCTGACACTACCTGATTTTACAAGGCAGCAACAAGGAATGTCACGTTTAGGCACAAAGCCTGAACGCTCTTACCGAGAAGATGGGACACTATCCTGAGCTCGCTACAACAGTGGCATCTGGTGACCAGTTCTAAGATAAACTATTTGCTTTCTCACTCATCAGTTACAGGCAATTTAAACAACAATCCTCTAGCTAAAAATAATGTTTTTCTTTCCATCTTTCCATGCTGGTGCTTAGGTTTTTGCTGAGGTTCCCCTCCCAGCCCCCCTTCCCCACGGGCAAGGCAAGATGTGCATATTTGTTTTAAGTACTTGTTACAGTAAAATTGTTCTTACAGTCTAGTATGTTATGGTATATGCACAATACATACAAAGAACCCTAAACCACAGTTTGTTATAGATCAGTGATAGCAATGGTAGAATTCTCACTAGCATTACACCATTAGGAACCCAGTAACACTTGACACCTGTGAGCCCTATAATCTCTCAACCCAGTCCAGAAAAGAAACTGAAGTGGTTTCATATTCAGTGGGCAATGCTACTGTAACTGGATTAAGTGCTATCCTCCTCCAGCTTCCCCTTCCTTCCTCATTTCTAGCCCTCTACCAAGTATGCACAGCTACTTGCAGGGTAATGTGCGTCTGCAAGTTGTTTTTCAGTTGTTTCAGATCCACAATCCAGTTTATCAAGTTGTTGTACAAACAGTAACACTGAGACAATGCAGTAAATGTTGTGAAGAGGCACAGTGGATCTCATCTTACCCAGCTGAGGCTGAGGTTCTACACAGGGTAAGTTCAGGTGATCATTTTACAAATGCTTTGCCACACAAAAAAAACTCCCACTCAAGGCTGATCACTTTCACGTTTACTATATGCTTGCAAAATAATAAACCCAAGAATACTAAATATTACTGTCATTAAACAATTTTCCTTTGAGATGAATCACATTTACTAGTCCTTATTTAACAGTCAACTGGAATCTGTTACATAGAAATTTCAACTATTTTATTCATAGAATCATAGAATCGTTCAGGTTGGAAAAGACCTTTAAGATGATCGAGTCCAACCACTAACCTAGCACTGCCAAGTCCACCCCCAAACCATGTCCCTAAATGCCACATCTACATGCATTTTAAATATCTCCAGGGACAGTGACTCAAACACCTCCATGGGCAGCCTGTTCCAATGCTTGACAACACTTTCAGTGAAGAAATTTTTCCTAATATCCAATCTAAACCTCTCCTGGCACAACTTGAAGCCATTTTCTCTCATCCTATCGCCTGTTACTTGGGAGAAGAGACTGACCCCCACCTTGCTACAACCTCCTTTCAGGTAGTTGTAGAGAGCGATAAGGTCTCCCCTCAGCCTCCTTTTCTCCAGGCTTAACACCCCCAGTTCTCTCAGCTGCTCCTCATAAGATTTGTTCTCCAGACCCCTCACCAGCTTCGTTGCCCTTCTCTGGACACACTCCAGTACCTCAATGTCTTTCTTGTTGTGAGGGGACCAAAACTGAACACAGTATTCGAGATGTGGCCTCACCAATGCTGAGTACAGGGGGACAGCCACTTCCCTAGTCCTGCTGGCCACACTATTCCTGATACAGGCCAGGATGCCACTGGCCTTCTCGGCCACCTGGGCACACTGCTGGCTCATATTCAGCCGGCACTCCCAGGTCCTTTTCTGCCAGGCAGCTTTCTGTCCACTCTTCCCCAAGCCTGTAGCCTTATTGAACCTCATACCATTGGCCTCGGCCCATCGATTCAGCCTGTCCAGATCCCTCTGTAGAGCCATCCTACCCTCAAACAGATTCACACTCCCACCCAGCTTGGTGTCGTCTGCAGTCTTACTGAGGCTGCACTCAAGCCCCTCGTCTGGACCACTGATAAAAATACTTAACAGAACTAGCTCCATTTACATATTTATCAGTTTCAATTAGCAGCATGAAGAGACCCATGCCATAAGAGAAAAAACTGAGTGCCTGATCTTGTCTCAATCTCAGACACGAGATTAATCTCTCCACTAAATCAACAGTAAGCAGCAGAACTCAAAATGATAACGTAAATTTGTCAAATACTAGTAATAGCATTAAAAAAAAATCATTTTCTAAAATGATAGTTTTAGGTGCTGTTTTATCAATTATGGGGAAAAAAAGTTTAAATTCTAAATTTGATCTTACACCTTTCACTTAGACTGTAATGTAAAATACCCAACATAAATACCTTCTACGTACCTGTTATACTGCATATGCTTTCTAAAATTTTTACTTAGAAAGTCCTTGTAAAAGTCAGCCATTTCTTCTGCATTCAGTGTTGCTTTTTGACCTGAAAATAAGTTTTGGCATAATAATGTCAAGATAATTCTTTGGATTAAAACACTGGGTTCAGATGCAGGAGAGCTAGGTCTGACTTCTTGCTCCTACAAGCTTGCTGTGTAACCCTGGACAAGTTAGTATGCTTTTATCTTCCAACTTTTTAAAAGTTACCTAGACCCCAGCAGATTTAACATACTCATCTTGAAGCTGGCATAACTCTTAAGACCGTATTACTTGTTAAAGTGATTTTTTTTACCAGGTCTTCGATTATTTAGGGAACACATGGACCGCTGTGAAAAAGTTCATAGATCTAGGAGTATCTATCCTTTGAGTAAAATTAATCTCTTACAGGGCTGAAGTCTAAACAGCACCAGTAAGAGCACTTAGTAATTTAAATTTCCCCCCCTAAAGTCAATAGATATAGAAAGTACACTATCTATGACTGACATGACATTCAGATGTAAATTGTTTTCCTGTTGCTGTTGATAAATTTCAAGTAACTTATACAAAAGAGTATATGTTCTGAGATGTCAGATTTATCAACAATATAGTAGACAATTATTTTGTGAAGGAGCAAGTACAAAAGCTGACTTTGAATATGCCACTCATAACCACAATACAAGAGGAGACTGATACTCTCCACAGAACATGAAAGGAAAACCTGTGGCTACAATGCAGATGTAGAATCTTGAGAACCAGCAAATATTCTCAACTATACCAGATAATTCCTATACAACTTTTCTGGATCTTTCAATGCTTCTAAACTGAGGGTCAAACTTTAATGTCCCAGGGGATATGGATATGATGAGGGAGATAGAATTGTGATATTCAACTTGTTACTATTCCAAAATGCATTTTAAAGCTCCCGAGACTGATCATTGGAATGTAAATTATTGATCAGTTCTATTTGTCATTATTTACAAATCTAATATATTACAATGGATTAACACACTATGGGATAAACTTACTCTAAGAGTATTTGAAGGCTGCCTACTTAACACCTAGAGTTAATTTGTTTCTTCATACTGGTATCAGCAGAACTGATCATAGATTCACTTATATAAAAAAGTAAGCTTTGTTCCAACTGTTCATGTATATTGTTAGTACTCTTATTTTTATACACACACGCAGCTGTATTATAGAACAGAGTTAGTCAACACATGCAGCCAATATAATTTTATTTCTAAGGGATGTACATGCTTACTATTTTTCCATTTATTTCTAGGGTATCAAACCAAACACAAAACCAAAACGGTAATATAAAGAAGTGTTTTCTAAACAACATAGAACTTACAGTTATTTCTCAACCACACACTGATCACCAGGATACAAACAGAAGAGAAAAATAATGGTCTGTGACATACAGAACATCAGAGCAGATGCTTTACTAAACTCAAACAGAGCATTATTCTATGAACAAAATGTTCAACCTCATACTGCAATGGCCAATTCACTGTTATTATGAAGGCATCTCGTATTCAGTTTCACATAATGAATTAGAGACAACTATTTTACAGCAACTGCGCTCAGGCAAAGACAGGCAGACAGAAGCTGCTGTCTCCTCAGAAGCTGTCTTATTCTCCCTCAAGGGAAAATATTGTATTCATTGTATACACTATGGACCTGAAGCCAAAGAGTGTGAATTTATCCATCCAACCATAACATGCACTTGAGGCGAATGCTCTATATGTTTAGCTCTATATATGTTTAGCTCGGCTAGCTCACTGGGTTAGGAGGTGTGAAAGGAAAAAGCCCCTTCCTCCTTAGACTACAGAATGATTATATTGCTTGGCTAGGATTTCAGCGCATTCCCTCCAGCTGCGGGAAAGCAATTAGGGAAAGAACAGAGCAACAAATGATCTGACCCCCACATGCACATCTCTGCAGAGTTCCTCCCCTCTTTTTTTATGATGCTCCTGAAAAAAACTTCTAAATCCTACCCTCAAGATTTACTTGTGACAGAACATAAAGAGCATAAACTAATAAAATTCAAAGTCAAACAGAATTCAGAATGCATGCTAAACTATAAACAAAGATCTCACTAACCTGTTTCATCTCTCATTTCCAGACCCTTGGCTTTCAGTCTTGAATAAATAAATTCTTCTTTTTCCTAAAACACGTTTTTCCACATTAGAATCTGATGTACTCAGTCCTTGAAGTTAACCATTGTTTTTGATGACATAGCAGTGTAGTGCTTAATAACTTCTGAAATAATAAGCAGTATTCATTATACTTGGAAATATCAACAAAATAATTTCCTGAATCCAGCGAGTTAGTTAAACTGGTAAGTTTGTCACTTAGATCCTGCTACCTGCATGCATCAATTAATTCATGTAAGTGTTCTACTGAAACATATAAAACTTATTTGTGGAGCAAAGTTACAGCTGAGCTTCAGTATTGTTTGACAGCATCCAAACCTTCAGTTTATAAGACAAACTATGAAGATATGCTGTATTGTATAACTGAGAATTTGAGCATAGAGAAAAACATGCAGCCTTAAAAAACTGAAATTACTTAGATGGAAACAGAGTAATTATTTGTACATAAGCTTTTCAAACTTCAAAAATAGTTCTATGGAATTGAAAAACAAGCTTCATTTTTTCTCTCTGAGATCTTCACAAGTTTTGGGAGGATATGATGATCAAAGGTCATCACAAGTGATAGTGAATTACTGAACTGTTACTGTTCTTCCAACAAAATTCAGTGCCTCCTAAGCAATGCTGCAATCAGGAAAAAAGACAGACCACAACTGAAGAGTCCCCACTTTCAGCCGTGATGGGATACACCGCCAGTGAAACAGGGCATGTCCTTCATTTACCCTTGGTGATCACACCTAATTTCTCTCACTTATGACAGAGCAAGAAAAGCTGCAGAATCATTTTCAACAGCCTCTCTAGTCACAGACAGGTCTTGCATGTAGGATGGCTACAACTTTATATTTTCAGTGCAAGAAAGGAAAAAGGCAAATTTCATTATATGACACTAAACAGCAACAGAATATGCAGGCTTTTTAGTTTTGTACACCATTTTAAAGAGATGAATGACAAAAAAGTAATTTCCACAAAGAGACCGTGCATATTAAAGGAAACGGTATCAATTACCAGCCGGTAACGGCAGGCAGAACTGAACCCTACCTCATCGAGACCAAACCTCCCCAATTTCAGGTGGGCGGGCGCCGAGCGGCACTGGGCGTGGTGGCGGGCTCACCTGGCAGAAGGCGCGGTTGTGCCGCGCCCAGAAGCGCTGGTCGCAGGCCTGGGCCTCCTGCCGCGCCTCCCGCAGCCGCCGCTCCAGGGACGACTCCTCGGGGGGCACGTAGAAGATGACCGGCCGCAGGTTGGAGTGCTTGTCGGGGGGGCCGATCCAGTCGTTACGGGAGTGCGCGGGGGGGCTGAAACCCAGGGCCTTAAAAATACAGGCAGAATTCATTACGACCACTTTAGCAGAGTTTTTCAGGAACGCCCCGATTTGAAATAAATTCCGAAACTCCAGGCAACCTTAAAACATATAAGCATAGTAAGTTCAGAAATTATGCACGTTCATTTACCCCGACCAAAAACGATGCGATACACTTAAACTTTACTTTTATTTAGAAATGCACTGCAGAGAAGATATATTTGACTCTTTTCCAACAAACATGAATAATTTTAATTTTTTTTTAAAAAAAGCAACTTCTCCTCCCTGCCTCCCCTCATTTTTGTATCATTGCTATTCCCCTTTATTAAAGTATTTGATAGCAAGAACTGGCAAGTACGTATGCCTTCCTAAGCGCTGCTTTCTTTGTGCACCCTTGTGACCATACACAAGCCTGCAGCTTTCCAGGCCGGGTTTAGGAAGAACCGGCTCCAACCGCCCGTAACTCACCGCTCCGTTCGTACAAGCGTTTGACCTCCCCTTGTGCCTCGGCGCCCCATCCGCGCCGCCGGGGAGGGCCCGCCGGGTATTTACAAACACTGGGGGCGTCGGGAAACACAGCGACAACGAGAGGCGGCGGGAAAGACAGGCTTTTTATCGGGACGCACCCGCCCAGCCACGCTGAGAGCCACCGCGGGGGCGGCCTCCCCCGCTCCCCCCTCAGGGCTCCGCGGGGGCGGGAGACCCCGAGGCCTGCCCCACGGCAGGCTCCGGGACGCAGGAGCTGCTGCCGTCCCCCCTACGCTCCCCCATTCCCCCTTCCCCCGCATTTACCGCTCTCTCCTGCCGCTCCCCGCGCTCAGCCGTGTGGCCGCCGCCGGCTGAGGAGGAAGAGAGGAGGCGGCGGTGGCGGCAGCCGCCAGCCCGCAGCACTCTGACCGCCGCCATCGCTCGCCTCTTGCCGGCGCCCGGCGCTTTACGGCGCTGTCGCAAAGCCGAGGCCGCCCGCGGCGCGGCGCAGCGCTGCGCTTGGGGGCGGCACCGGGGAAGGGGCCGCGTCCCTCGGCGGCGCCGTTCCNGAGGGGGGAGCGGCGGCTGTGGGGCGGTGCGGGGGGACGGCAGCCCTGGCTTGGGGCTGTGGGGCCGCGGGGGCCGCTGGGTTTAGCCGCTGTGTTTTCCCCGGGGCTGCGGGTGACCGGTTTGTGCCTGCGGTGCCTTCGGCAGCAGAGCAGGTGGGGAAGGGCGGGCTGGGGTGGTGGGTAGACGCTGAGAGCTGGTGGTGTGGGTAGCTAAAGCATCGCCCCCGCAGCCCGGGGGGGAAAGGGGTGTGCGACAGCAGAGGGACGGCTATGAAATACCAGCCGAGTGGTTTATTTCTATTGCTCGCGATCTTTAAAATAGCTGTAACGCTGAAGGGCTTCGGGGTGTCGTGAAAGTTGTTACATGTGGCATAATGAAGTGCTTGCGTAGCACTCTATTAATCGCAAGTCTCGTTCTTACTTTCCTTGTAGTTCATCTGAAGCTGGACGAAAGAAGAGAATGGATATGGGTAACCAACACCCATCCATAAAACGGTTGCATGAAATACAGAAAGAAGTCAAAGAGATTGAACAGCAAGTGGTTGTATTCAGTGGTCTGTCTACCGATCGAGATTACAAGAAATTAGAAAGGAGTCTTACTAAACAGCTTTTTGAAATAGATTCTGTAGACACTGAAGGAAAGGGGGATATTCAGCAAGCCAGAAAGCGAGCTGCTCAGGAAACGGAGAGGCTGCTGAAGGAACTGGAACAAAATGCAAACCATCCGCGCAGACTGGAAATAGAGGCTATATTCAAAGAGGCACAATCACTTGTGGAACGCGAGATTACACCCTTTTACAAAGGAGGTAACTGTATAAGTGATGAATTTGAAGAAGGTATTCAGGACATTGTATTGAGGCTTACCCAGGTGAAAACTGGAGGGAAAGTTTCTTTACGCAAAGCAAGATACCGCACTCTGACAAAAGTGTGTGCTGTTCAGGAGATTATAGAAAGCTGTGTAAAGCAACAGCTGTCGCTGCCACTCTCTAACGATGCGCATCCTTCTGTCTCCAAAATTAACTCTGTAATGTGTGATGTGAACAAAGCAAGAGGAACTCTCATTGCACTTCTAATGGGAGTGAGTAGTAATGATACCTGCAGGCACCTATCCTGTGTGCTTACCGGCCTCATTGCTGATTTGGATGCTTTAGATGTCTGTGGTCGCACGGAAATAAGAAACTACAGAAAGGAAGTAGTGGAAGAGATCAATAAATTGCAGAAATACCTGGACTTGGAAGAAGAAGCAAATTCTACTCACGCTTATGATTTGGCACAAAATCAATCCATTCTAAAAATAGAAGAGATCCGCAAGAAAATGAAGGAAATTAATTCTTTACTTTTAAAAACAGAGAATGCTTCTGATCTGTATTTGGGATCCAAAGCAGAATTGCAGGGGTTAATTGCCCACTTAGATGAGGTGAGCCCAGGAAAGAATCCCTGTATTAGAGAAGCTAGGAGAAGAGCAGTAATAGAAGTTCAAACTCTTATAACGTATATTGATTTGAAGGAAGCACTTGAAAAACGGCAAATGTATCCTGAGCAAACTGCTGCTGAACATCAGTCTCATAAAGCAGTTTGGACTGTCCTTGGAAACTTGTCTCAAATTCAGCAGGAGGTGATTTCATTTGATGGAAACAGAACAGATAAAAATTACATGAGATTGGAAGAACTTCTTACGAAACAACTTCTAGCACTTGATGCTGTTGATCCACAAGGTGACGAGCGGTGTAAGGCTGCCAGAAAGCAAGCAGTAAAGCTCGCGCAGAATATTCTTTACTATCTGGACATGAAAACAGATGAATGGGAATACTGAAACAGCCATGGCCTAACATAGAAGAACGTTTTTTCCTTTGGCACTTTATGCAGATCATTGGCAGCACATAATAAAAGTGGTGTGTTCTGTGCTTGCTTAAATCACGGAGGTTGCATAAGCAGTTGACTTGGCTATATGTCTGCTATCCCACGCAGTCACCCACTTGCCATGGCAACTGTCAGTACACCATCAGCAATTCTGGTCTTTGCTATAAGCAAAAAGAAGTGTGATTCTCTGAAGGAATAGCTTAATACTTGATCAAATGGCTTCTTTTTTTTTGTTCTGTTTTTGTTTTAATAACCTTGTGCAATGTTCAGTGAATGCAGATTTTTCAAAGATGCAGAAACTTCCTTATGGTGCAGTACTGGCAAAACTATTTAAAGAAGACTGGACATGAAAATTAGTACTCAAGCTTGAGGCTTCATCCAGCAACTTCACAGCAGTCTGGATATGCTCTTAATGTGCTGTTTAAACAGAAAGTATAAAGTGCAAGAAAACCTGCTGGCTTTTGGGTTGATTTATTCCATCCATCACACCTTCCTGGGTGTTTAGATTTCACTATAATGCCAACTGCAAATTAGCATTTACATAGGCAAGCCACTTACGTCTATTTTTTGTAATGCCTGAGCCCTCTGATTTGCAAAAACCGGTCTTCTGTTGGTGGAAACTTTCAAATTACTGCTTTAAGGTACTGAGGCTTGGAGAGGAACATCTGTATATTGACCAGATAAATGGGTTTTTGAGGATTTCACACTGCCATCCATAAACCCCTGAAAACTGCACTGAACTTTATTTAGTGGCTGCTTCAGTGTCTTTTTAAACTCTGCTGTTAGGTCTGGTTTTGACTTGTCGTTTCACATTCGGTGAAAACAAAACCAGAATTCACTTTGAAGTGAACGAGCATTTTGGAATTATTTTTGTAAAATTAGGTAGATAGCTCTAAAGATGTCCCTGATGATGTAAATGCGTGTTATATATTTCATACTGGTCAGGTGTGGCTTCAAGCATGTCTTGGAAAAGACTTGTGGCAAATGTCTCTCCTTGCAACTCATCACTTAATTGTTTTAGTAACTTTGCAAATAAGCTTGCTTGTACTATTGTATGCACCTACCTTTTTATTTGTGGCTGCTAGTGCCAATCACATTTCTCCTATAGCATGTTTTTTGGCATTTTTTTGAGAGCATGGCATTAAAATGAATTAATTATAAAGATATATTTAATTATGGATACTTTGCACTTAGCTCTTTCATGTTGAATTAATGAATTATTGTTCTGTAGGTGATGATTTGCACCACTTTAAGGAGTAAAAACCATTTTGGATGTTAAAATAAATATTTTTAGATCTATTTTTGACTGATTAGAGAGGACAATACTGTCTGTGAGAGACAAGTGCCTTTATGACACCACTAACTTGCACCGTCATATGTAGATACAGGAACTGTTTACTGGCAGCTTGGTACATTTGTAATCTTTGCAAACTGGATTTCTCACATATATATAATTCTACTATAATATATGTCAAATTAACATAATACAATAGGTGTCAATTGTTCTACAGAGTCCCGAGAATGAGTATCAAATTTGGGAAATAACGATTCTGCTTAAAAACGAATGCATTGATGTGGAGATGGGGGACTCAGGGCAGGTCTTCTGTGCCTATGATATGAGAAGGAGAGAAGATGTTTGCTCCATAACATGCTTTGAGATGTTGATGAAAGGCTATGTAGTTTCAGAGTGTGAATATATTTTGTTTGTGATTGTACAGGTGATTGTTTTGCAAATTTACTTGCCAAAAATGATCTATTTTTTCATTTGAGTACACTGCCTAAGGCACAATTTGGCAATGACAGAATGTTTGTTGGAGGATTCTCTCTGCTCCTTCGGAGGTACAACCCCATTCAGTTTGTCTCTCCTTACCTCCAAAAAATACTTTCCCCTAGCTAAAATTCCAATCTATATTTATATATTATGTGGCTAACACAGAATATTAATAAAGTTATACACCTGAATTATTTTACTCATTTCAAGCTTTATACACATTTGAACTGCAACTTCTGATTTGCACTTATATTTTTAGGAAATATGAGACTTTGATAGCATAATGATGATACTCATTTTTCTTTACATTTTTCTTTAGTATTACTTTCAGGTCTGCAGTGGTTTTTTGTAGTTTGCTTAACAATTTTGTGTCCATGTTCTTTGGAGGTTATGTGTAGCTTTATAAATGTTTGAACCTCTTATGTAAAAAGGAGTA
Organism: Anarhynchus alexandrinus; assembly: GCA_008711295.1. Classification (NCBI taxonomy): domain Eukaryota; kingdom Metazoa; phylum Chordata; class Aves; order Charadriiformes; family Charadriidae; genus Anarhynchus; species Anarhynchus alexandrinus. The sequence continues at coordinate 74,695 of VUYV01000105.1, forward strand.
AGTATCGTTTTCAGATCTGTTCTATTTTAAATTTGTATGTCTTTTAGCTTTTCTGAATGAATTTTTACGCCTGCTTCTCTGAGGAGGCAAATGTGTAAGGTTAGTGTAATTTTGACTAGCTGAGTAGAGTTCAGTAGCAAGGATACTGAGTGGATTAAGCTTTTTCCCGGTGTTCTCTAATCTAATAAGTTGACTATTTAAATTTTATGGTAAAATCCTCATCTGGATTAATTCACAGTTTTTGCATGAATGAAAGTAATAAACTAAATATGCTTAACCAAAACCAATAATGCACAGATTTCTCAAAATCTTGCTTTTGTGCTGAAGAATGTAATTTCTCTGTTTTTTATATCCAAAGATTGAGGGACACACAACTTTTCTTTCCGATACAGCAGGCTAAAATAATCAGCAAAATGTAAATGGACCAAATTGCAAAAGCCTGCGTTTTAGTACTATACTGAAATATAATACCTTTTCTGTGTGCTGTGTAATCTGCCTTAGAGCAAAATAAATAGTTGGCTATTTGGGGGAGAGGTAATTCTACATCGTTATTCCTATTTGTTAATTGTATTTCTTTTCAAACTAGTTTTCTTTGTTATTTCAGTGTTTATTTTTGTTGTTTACCACTCAAAGTGTTTTTTCTGTGTCACAGTTTGGAGATTTTTAAGTATGATTCCTACTTTTTCAGTTTAACAGAAATTAGTGTATGTGCTCCTTATGGTGTATATGTCTTGATTTATTGCTGTGAGGGATATGGCATTTGTATATACAAATTCAAGATTAAATATTGCAGTGTTATATTCTTGATTATTAATAAAAATACATTACTACATTTTACTAGGTATTCATTTGAATGTTATGCCCTGCTGCCTTTCTCTATTTATTTTTGAATGTGAGTTATCAGAATGTAAATTATTTTTGTCTTAGAGAAAGTGTTTTTATTAAATATATAGACATAAAGCGCTCTTTTTTCCTCCTTCTTTAAAAGTTTGCTTTTTCACTGCTGTATTTATGACAATAAAGTTCTTTGCGTGGAAACCACTCCTACCTCTGCTTGCTAAATCCGGTGCCTTTTGGTTTTCTCTGCATTCAGCGTTGCGTTACAATCATTGCATCGGTCGGTCCTTGCATTCTTTCTTCAGTGATGGCTTTGCATACTCCTGGGCTTCAGTTGGGTGATCGCTGCAAAAATGCTTGTGGCTGTTTTAAGATCTTGCCACTTTTCTGTTGAAGGATGCTGCCTTAACAGATGAGCTTGCAAAACTAATGGTGTGAAGTGTCTTCTTGTGCAAAGTCAATGTGGATTAAAGAACCTTCAGTAGGAGTTAAGCTAATCTGGTTTTAAACTGTGTAGATGAGGCGTGTTCACATGATTGTTCTGATGGCTTAGTATGTTTTCTCAAGATGCAGTGAGCCAAGTTATCAGCTCACTGCTGATGGAAATCAGAAATTCTATTTCTGCCCAGAAAGCTGCTGGCTTTGTGCAGTTTCTGCTGCTTGGCTAACTCCTATGAGCTGATTTAATCCAATAAACTGGGAGAAAACAAACTTAAAAACGGAGGAGGGAGTTTTCTGTGGGTTCAGTGAGTCAAATTGGCTTGTAGAAAAGCTTCATGGGGGCCACAGCTACTGCAAAATGAATGGGTGGGTCGTGGCTGCAGGTTAGGGAGCAAATGTTAAGATTTTCAGTAGCAGGAAGTCATTAGATCAACCTTCTGCATAGTTAAATTTCAGGAGGAGAAAGAAGGAGAGAAGGTGGCACTATCAACTCCTACAGACAAGTAGGAATTTGCTGCTGTAGTAATGGGATACGATGAAGGCAACACAAATGAATCCTGTACGGAAAATAAACCGGTTGCTTTCAGTTGCTCTTTTGTCTTACATAGGAAGCGTTCAGGCAATAAAAAGCACAAGTGCTCATGTGGAAGTACAATACACAATCTGGAAAAGTCTTACCCAGAAAACATCGGGTAAGAATGCTTATAAGGGTTGAATGTTTCTATAGGTAAGAAGTTCACTGTATCTTTTTTCTCTCCCTTTTTACAGTATAGCTTATTTGAAGAAAATATATTCTTCAAAGACCAGTACATCATCTGGGCAGTGGTGCTAGGTGTTGCTCAGCTAGCTGCTGACCTGTTTGTCTTGATCAGCTGTTTACTCGTCAAAGGAGAGAATTTGCCTTGCTGAGAATTTGTGTGTGTGTGTGTGTGTGTGTTTGGGACAGGCAGATTTTGGTGCCTGAAATGGTTTAACTGGAAAAACTCTGTGTTTTACTGCCACGTAGGCGTATCTTCTCCTTTGGAGAATTCTCCGCTGAGAACCTGAAGGAGCAGAAGGACTTCAGCACTGAACTCATGGATTGAAGGCCTGGGGGTTTAAGCTGGCTGCCAGCAGGAGACATTTAAATGGCAGGATCCTAGAAAACATTCCTGCTGTAGGAAACTGCTAGCACAGATGTGACCAAATGTTCAGAGCTGAGGTTTTGAGTGAGCGCTGTGCCTGTTTCCCTGTTGCTTATGAGCATTCATTGAGAAAGTGGATTCTTGAGGGGATATTCCCCCAAATACTGTCAGCCTTTTTGTTTTAGGTCAAACTGAGAAATTTAAAGCTTTTGCTGAGCCACAGTGGGGCACGTACTAGTTGTTGGCTGGTCTGGATATCATTCCGTTTTGCTGCATGGAACAATAATGTACATAATGCTTTCAGTTATGTTAGTAGGCACGTCCATATCAGCTGAAAGCTGGTCGTTAACTGAAGGAGCTGAGGATGAGGTGTGCTTTTGTTGAAGGCTTCGCACAACACTTATCTTTTCTCTCTGCAGCAGTTGGTTCTGGGGACTGCCAAACAGAGATGAATGCATGAGTTGCACTGCTTGTCAGTTCAAAAATAATGGGGACCCTTTCGAAGTCTGCAAACCCTTCCTACAGGACATAGATTGTAGCAGAGTTTGCCATTAGAAATGGAAAAATACAATGAGTTTCTTAATTGGGCCATTTCTCCTCATTTTGTTTTGCCAGACAAACTTCTGCGCCACAGGAGTTCCTTGTGAAACCTGTATTTCAGGCAGCTAATCAAAAGCATCTCGCGAGGGAAGAAACACAACGATGCAGTGCAATGTTCTTAATAAGGTCCTGTCTTATTTAGCTCCCCAATTGTATCAACTCCTGAACAGATACCCGAAACCAAATCTGTGATCATGACCACCGAAATGGCTATAAGTCAAATAAAAAACCCCAAAGCAGCAGAGAGACAAGAAAGGCTGGAGGAAAAGAAGTTTTCAGGCTGTTTTTTAACCAACTTCTTTTAGTGTTACGATATAAAAAAAGCAAGCAAAGCAAAGCTCAGCTCCTTTTTGCCTTGTTGCAGTTATCCCTAGTCTACACCCTGCAGTTCAACATTGTTTTCCGCCCTAAGTCACCCTAAATGCTCCTCCAGGGCATGACACAACCTCCAGGTGATGGGGCTTAGCCTCCGTGTGTCCTTGGGCGAGATGATGCCACCCATCTCTAGGGAGGCCATAATTACCGTCATTCTCTCTGAAATGTCTGGCCATGGCAACTCTTGGCGTGCACTTGGAATATCAGCATGGCTTGCAGAAGACTGTGTAACATGAAGGATATACGCTGTAATAAACTGTTAATTGGAAGGGATAGTATAATAACTGGTAGCAAGTCTGAGTAAGATATTTGTGTAATTGTTTATGCCAAATTTCTTAGGATTTTTTTAAAGAAAATTCTTCATAACATTGTTTTAAGCAAATCAATCTGGAGCCTACTTCTCACCTTCCAGGTGCCTCATGTTAATACCACATGAAAAGGAGGTTTGAAGTGCTGTGCCGACTGTGGATATTAATGAATGGCCTCTGCTCACTTTCAGACATCTAGTGAAAGCCAGGTTTTCCAGAATACTCAGCATCCCAAAGTCCCCACTGTGACCAGTAAGGACACATTTTGCAAAGGAGCCCATCCATGGAGCCACACACTTTGCCATTCCCTGTCACAGACAACCGCGGGATCATCCTTGCAGCTAATCAAGCCACATCTAAAAATGGCTTTGCCTCATTCCTCCAGTGAAATGTTGTTCCAAAGCATCGTTGCTGTGAGGCGAGTAACCTTCTAATTTCCAGCATAAACACATTCATGAGAAGCTTTTTTTCTCCACTCGTGTATAGTCTAGAATATATTTATAGGCCACAGCTGAATTGCCTCTCAGCTCCTGTTTTGCTTGGCTAACGAGCAAATACACCCAAACAGGCTGAGCTCCTTTGAAAATCTCTACTCTCTGAATCCAAAGCAAATTCTTAATAGTCTTTTTCCATTTTTTCAGGAGTTTTTCCAGTTTCAAATGTATCTAAGGCTAAAACTTCCAACCTGAAGTAGGAGTCAGTCCAGGAACGTTTGATGCATTGTTTCGAAGGAAGTCTAAAAAAAAAAGAATATCACATCTGTTGCAGTGCGATTGTAAAAAACCAAACTGTGTGGTTTTAGTACTTTCGTCATGGCATCGTCTTCATGCCCAGCCTACTTTGCCATTCAGATAGTCTAGCAATCAGTAATTTTGAGTGACCTGCAGAAAGGGAGTGGAAACATTTTCAACCTCTGCTAGGTTTTTTGTGTCAACAGTATGTGCGTTATTGTTTGAAGAAACCACGTCTGAGTGGTTTTTAGATCAGAAGCTATCACTGATCATTTCAGGCTGGAAGCATGAGTTAATTTAGGCAAGTGCAATAGTATCCAGACTAGATTAAAATCTTCCCCAGCGAGAGTCACCCCAATTCATGACAAAGATCTTTGAGATCATGAGTTAAAACAAGAGACTGCTTATGAAGTGGGGCCTTAGTGTAGAAGGGCAATTTACATGAATAGGATGTATATATGTGCTTTGAAATTTGAATTATTGGGAGTTCTAAACTTAAAAAAAAATATCTAATAACCTACAAAACATCTCGCTGAACATATATACACAAGTGAACATTCATATGGTGTATGTGCTGTGGTCTCCAACCTTCTTCAAATTCTAGACTCAAAAAAATACATATGGCAAATTAAAATCTACTGACAGCGGTTGCCTTTTGGGACCTTCTAAAAGTATGCCAGGGATCCTTGGAAGTCTGCAGAATACAAGTTGTAAGGTGGCTCCCTGCAAGGATTAAATAAGTTTACAGCAATGAGGGCAAATGATATTAAAAAAAAAAAAAAAGATTACTGAAATGCAGTAAAGCCAGTGGCTTCTTTGGGAAGCCTCAGAACGGCTTCATTCCAACTCAGTGTTTTGGAACATTTCTCAGCATCCCTGTTTTCAGAGCAGAAGCCGATTTATTGTCTCTCATTTCTACAGAGCTATTCTGTTTCTGATGTATTTTGTCTCTGCCTTTCATGATAAACCTTTGATTTGCCACATTTGTGGCAAATGTCTTCATTTCTGTTTCTGGTCCATCTTGTTCTTCCCACAAGTTGCTTCCCAAGTTACTAATTCTTCTGTGGACACTGTTTCCACCATTTCACCAATGTCTGAGTTCTTGCTCTGTCCTGGTGGACACCTGACGGCTTACATTCAGGATGCATTTGTTAGTTGATATCTCTGGCAAAGATCAATTTTACTTATGTGGTCAGACCTGGAGACCCTGAAAAAATAAATGCATGCCACATGAGCTCCTGTGTCGTGGATGTCTGGGACCAAGGCTCTGGTAATTGTGAAGAAACTGTTCAAATTAAGATAGAAGACAGCTGGGAGGACTTTTATGAGCTTCATACCTGGTACCAAAAAAGAAGAAATTAGGAGGTTGTAACAACAGATAAGAAAACATGACAGGGTAGAAGAACAGCCAACAAAGTGACTGAAAAATACTACTGCTGATATACTCAACTGATGGAAGGAGTTGGGTGACAGGACGGAGAACGGGATGGGGCGCTGGGAGCCAGTGTGACAGCAGGGCAGGGCAGGTCCGGTGACAATATCCAGGCTCCACCAGGAGCCCAGATCACCAGACAAGTCTTGTGATAAGGCAGGTCTGAGGTTAAGCCAGGAACTCAGTCAGAGGGTTGGGGTCAGGGTCCCAATCAGTGAGTCCGAATAATCAAGGATGATAATAGTCAAAGATGACAATGTTTTAGACAGGTTTTGCTAAGCAGTTAGGAGAACACTGAAGAGTTGGTGATAGGAAACAATAAGGGATTGAGTCAGCACAAGGATAAACCGTGGGAAATCTGCTCGTGACCTCAGCTCATCAGGCTTCATTCCTACAAATTCAGAGAGCTATTCAGCAAGGTCAGCTGCTGAATAGTCCTGCACGTGGGTTGGGGTAATCCCATGCACAAATACAGGCTGGGCAGAAAATGGATTGAAAGCAGCCCTGAGGAGAGGGAGACTTCGGGGTGTCGGTGGATGAGAAACTCAACATGAGCCAGCAATGTGTGCTCGCAACCCAGAAAGCCAACCATATTCTGGGCTGCATCAAAAGAATCGTGTCCAGCAGGTCAAGGGAGATGATTCTGCCCCTCTACTCTGCTCTTGTGAGACCCCACTGCATCCAGCTCTGGGGCCCCCAACATAAGAAGGACATAAACCTGTTGGAGCAGCTCAGAGGAGGGCTGTGAAGATGATCAGAAGGTTAGAGCACCTCTCCTATGAGGACAGGCTGAGAGAGTTGTGGTTGTTCAGCGTGGAGAAGAGAAGACTCCAGGGAGACCTTACAGCAGCGTTCCAGTATCTGAAGGGCACCTACAAGACAGCTGGAGAGGGACTTTTTACAAGGGCACGTAGCGATAGGATGAGGGGGAATGGCTTCAAACTGGAAGAGGGGAGATTTAGATTAGATATTACAAAGATATTTTTCACTATGTGGGTGATAAGGCACTGGAACAGGTTGCCCAGTGAAGTTGTGGATGCCCCATGCCTGGAGGTGTTCAAGGCCAGGCTGGATGGGGCTCTGAGAAACCTGGTCTAGTGGGAGGTGTCCCTGCCCATGGCAGGGGGGTTGGAACTAGATGATCTTTAAGGTCCCTTCCAGCCTAAATGATTCTATGATTCTCTGAATATCTCAAGGACCTGAGCATGGAAAAGGTCTGGACTTTCAGTAACTATGCAATTTCTGATCATGTGATACAACAACAGCCAGACACCAGCACATCCACCAGTTCATGATGTAATTGCATTCCCACTCACTTACTATGGGATGATGCTATATAGGATGACACTATAAGACTGAAGACTAGTAGATGCAATATTTATATTCAATGCAGGGTCAATTGATCGTGACTCACAGCAGCTGTACAGAACTTCATGTGGAAATTTGAGTGGTTACTGCAATATCGCTTTCAGTTTTGGCACTACCTCACGGAGAGCTTTCTGGAGTATTTCTACACAGCTATCCCTATGGTGTGGCCACAAAGAAGATGAAGATGTTCCTACAACGCACCAGAGATGGTATCTCCAGTACAGAAAGGGCAGCATTACTCTCATTGCTCAGGGCAGTAGGGAAACCCCCTTTGAAACATCATATGCACTTCTCATCAGGAAAGCTTAATGACTATGAGAGGTGCAAAACAGACCAGGAGAATGAAGGACCTGCTCTAGTGGAAGGCATTAAAAGAGCCGGGTTTTATAGCCCAGCAAAATGAAAGCTGAGAAAAAACTGTAAGATTGCTCTCTCTAAATAGCAGGGTAGGTATCAAAGATGAAAAAGCAATTACTTAAGCTAATGGATAGCGTAGGCAGAAATAGAAATGGATAGCCAGGCTGGAAATGAGAAGAGGACACAATTTCTGAAGGGAGCTATATAAGACGTTGCCTTGACATGATTATTCCAAAGACCCCTTTGAATCCTTGACTATCTTCATTCTTAAGTCTTCTGTGGAGGTGCTAGTACATGTCACATTTCTATTTAGCTTACTCTTCTTTGGAAATTAATGCATTGTCCATTTTAGAGTAGCTATAAGCTTCTGCTAAATTCCTACAGACAAGAAGCCATATTATGATGGTAATGTGGCTAAGTAAAGCCCTCAAAGGTCCCTCAACACTTAGGAAGTGTTCAATTCAATTGCTTAATGCACACATGTTGTGATTACCCTTTTTTAACAATGCATGAAAAGTGGTTTAATATTTCTTTTGAAGCTCCTTATTCAATATCTGGGTTCACATTTATAATATTTCCTGCAAATAATATAAATCCTACTCTGACTATACCATTACTAATTTCATGACAGCCTCAACAGATTTCACTGACATTGATGGCTTTGATTTCAGAGCACCCCTGAGAGCTCAGATTGTGTTATTTTTCCTTGTTCCGAACTGGCTTTGGAGACCAGTCGGTGTGAGAGGCTGCACTATACTTAGTACACAGGATGTGAAAATTTAGATGGGCACCTCTAACACATCTTCACAGACTGTGTAGGAGCACACTTTTCAGGAGCCCACAGCCACCCATGAAAACATTTTTTAATAGGCAGCACAGAAAGCAGATGTCTGGCAGGCGCTAAGTCACGGAATCAGCTTGGAAGGGACCTAAGGAGATCATCTCATGAAAACCTTTGCATTAAGAGAGGATTAATATCAACAGATCATGAGTGGCCAATATTTGTGCAACCTTCTCAGAGAATCCACATCCTCTGTAGGTAGCCTGTTCTAGGGCTTTACTACTTCTATAGTTAGCAAGTTTTTCCTGACAGTTTAATGCTTTTTTTTTTTTCATCTAAAGCTTTAGATAATACCTTTCGTGTTTTTTCCATCTTACTAGATCCCCAGGAATCTGGAAAGTAATTAAGTAATAATTGGTAATAACTAACTAACCCTTATTATTCACAGAAAATAGCTGTTTCCCCAGCTCCCCTTTTAGCACTTACTTTTATAGATTAAGCACCCAAACAGCTTCAGTCTTCTGTCACAGAATAACATCACATGTTATTTAAATCTTTGTTGCTTGGGTGGCTCTCCCATAGACGCTCACCATGGGCCTTTTTCTTGAAGTACTATTCCCAAAAATGGATACAGGACTACAGCTGGGGAGTCATTGGCAATTAGTAACATGGAATAATTGTTTCTCATATTTTACCTATTACAGTCCTATAAATACAGCCAAGAACACCTTCCTTGCAAGAACATTGCACAGTTGACTCATGTTCAGCATATGATCCTGCATAAGCCTGGACCTGTCTGGTCTCACACATCAAGTGCAGGACTCATGCCACTGGCTTCTGCCTCTGGCCTGCCTGCAGCTAGGGCGAGAGCGTGTATTTGCTGTGCCGGGAAGAGCCTCCTGCCTTCACCGTGGCTCCGCATGCCAGTCACAGCTGGTTGCCACCATCTGTGATTCACTGACCAAGGCTGTACCAACTGCCAACCAGCCCCCTGAGAAGATGACCACTCCTGTTGCAGCCTGGAGCTGTGCCCGCTCCCCCATCATGTGAATGGAGGTGCCAGATGGCTCCTGTCCACCCAAGCATCCTGATGTGTCACTAACTTTTAACTTGAAAAGCCTGCAACCCCCCAGATCCTTTCCTGTTACCTTTCTGATCCTCTGATCTTCTGAAAGTTCAACAAGTAGAAAGGATTCAGATGGAAACTTTTCCTCCCAGAATTATCAGGCTTGGCAACTGGAGGGAAGGTCTTCAACCGGAGGAGCAGGAATACTTCAGCTACTTGATCTGAAACCTCCCGAAGAGGTTACATTCAGAGATAGTTTCCAAACATTTTCTGAAGAAAAAGCAATTCTCAGAGTTCTAACAGAGCACTTAAAAAGATCTCCATACTCACTAGAAACCCATGAAAATCTTGGTTCTTTTCATGTTGCTGGACCTTTTCCTGATTCCCACACCCTTCCTTAGTTTCACATGTTCAGCTACTGAAAGTAGGAGTGCCTTCTGGTTTATGGCATGCTAGTCTTCTCATGCAATAAAGAGCACTCTTTCTCTGGGGATTTATAGGCTTGTATAGGTCATGGACAATGAACACATTCTCTTCCACATAACCTGAATTAAGGTAGCCAGTGCATTGCATCACCTATATTAGTTATTGCCAGGCTGTGTTTTAAGGTGAAGCCTTCTCTGTGTAGTCTATATTTCTGATCTGTGTTCTAGCTTGGAAGGGAATAACATTTCAAAGGAGGAAGATAGATGTGGGTGGCAATCATTAGCACAGGCCTGGGAAAATCTTGTTTTGATATCTGGCCCTTGAGTTGCCGGTTCCTGGGTTAGTGATTAGATCTTTCTATGTATTTGTTCAATACCCAGCACAGTGAGGAGTTTGACTGGTGACACTGGGGAGGAGGGTATATGGCTGTGAGTGACTTGAATACCTGTCTCAGTACTGAACCCATGAGCTGAACAGGATTTTCCAGCCTGACTTCAGTGGCCCACCTCAGCTCAAACCGCGGGTGCGTCTGGGTGGAGGCACTGTAAAGATCATAGAATCATAGAATAGTTTGGGTTGGAAGGGACCTTTAAAGGTCATCTAGTCCAACCCCCCTGCCATGAGCAGGGACATCTTCGACTACATCAGATTGCTCAGAGCCCCGTCCAACCTGACCTTGAATGTTTCCAGGGATGGCGCATCTACCACCTCTCTGGGCAACCTCTTCCAGGGTTTCACCAGCCTCACTGTAAAGAATTTATTCCTCTTATCTAGCCAAAACCTACCCTCTTTTAGTTTAAAACCATTACCCTTTCTTCTATCACAACAGGCCTTGCTAAAAAGTTTGTCTTTCTTATAAGCCCCCTTTAAGTACTGAAAGGCCGCAATAAGATCTCCCCAGAGCCTTCTCTTCTCCTGGCTGAACAACCCCAACTCTCTCAGCCTGTCCTCACAGGAGAGGTGCCCCAGTCCTCTGATCATCTTTGTGTCCCTCCTCTGGACCCGCTCCAACAGGTCCATGTCTTCCCTGTGCTGAGGGCTCCAGAGCTGGACACAGTACTCCAGGTGGGGTCTCATCAGAGTGGAGTAGAGGGGCAGAATCACCTCCCTTGACCTGCTGGCCACGCTTCTTTTGATGCAGCCCAGGACACAGTTGGCCTTCTGGGCTGTGAGCACACATTGTTGGCTCATGTCCAGCTTTTCATCCACCAGTACCCCCAAGTCCTTCTCAGCAGGGCTGCTCTCAATCCCTTCATCCTCCAGCCTGTATTGATACCGGGAGTTGCCCTGACCCAGGTGCAGGACCTTGCACTTGGCCTTGTTGAACCTCATGAAGTTCACATGGGCACACTTCTCAAGCTTGTCCAGGTCCTTCTGGATGGCATCCCATCCCTCAGGTGTGTCAACCACACCACTCAGCTTGGTGTCGTCTGCAAATTTGCTGAGGGTGCACTTGATCTCACTGTCTGTGTCATTGATGAAGGTATTAAATAGTACTGGTCCCATTACAGACCCCTGAGGGATACCACTTGTCACTGATCTCCACCTGGACATTGAGCTGTTGACCACTACTCTCTGGATGCGACCATCCAAACAATTCCTCATCCACTGAACAGGCCACCCATCAAATCCATATCTCTCCAATTTAGAGAGCAGGATGATGTGGGGGACTGCGTTAAAGGCCTTAGAGAGGCCCAGATAGATAGACAACATCCATAGCTCTTGCCTTGTCTACTGATGTAGTCACTCCATCATAGAAGGCCACTAGGTTGGTCAGGCAGGACTTGCCCTTGGTGAAGCCGTGTTGGCTGTCTCAAATCACCTCTGTCCTCCATGTGCCTTAGCATAGCTTCTAGGAGGATCTGTTCCATGATCTTCCCAGGCACAGAGGCAAGGCTGACAGGTCAGTAGTTGCCAGGATCCTCCTTTCTACCCTTTCTAAAAAGGGGTGTAATGTTTCAATTTTTCCAGTCACCGGGGACTTCACATGACTGCCATGACTTTTCAAATATCATGGAGAGTGGCTTGGCAACTGCATCAGCCAATTCCCTCAGGACTCTGGGATGCATCTTGTCAGGTCCCATAGACTTCTGTATGTTCAGGTTCCTCAGGTGTTCATGAACCTGATCTTCTCTTACACTGGGAGGAACTCTGCTCCCCTAGTCCCCGCCTTGCAGTCCATCCACTCGAGAGGTATGGGAAGAGAGGTTGTCATTGAAGACTGAGGCAATCTCCTGGGGATTGAGAGGTCTTGCACCCTATGGAAAGTGTCCTTAAAGATCTGCCAGCTCTGTTCTGCTCCCTTGTCCCTGAGGACAGTTTCCCAGGGGGTCCTATTGACTAACTCCTTGAAGAGTTGGGATTCTGCTTTTCTAAATTTCAGGGTCCTGTCTTTACTCTTCACCTGACCCGTATCCCTAAGGACTGTGAACTTCTCCTGCCATCCTTAGTGTGGACTTGCCTCCATTCACTCCTCTCCTTTAAGCTACTGCCTTCAGCCCATCTGCGGGTCAGGCTGGCTCTGGAGTGGCTTCCCTCGGCAGCTGACAGCTAGTTTCCATTACCCCACATTTAAATACAGGTAAGCTACTACAACCAACAGCATAGCAACCTTCCCCAGGAGTAAAGCAGCTTGCACATCACTGACTGCTTTTAATATGAATTTTAAATGTAAATATTGCTCTCTCCAAGGCCTTTCTGTGAGATGCACACCCTCCCGTAGAAACACCCGCACCACAATCCCTACTTGTGATTGCCAACCTTAACTTAAACTCAGTCTCTCCCTCAGAAGAAGTCACCCTTTAGGGAGAAGCTCCTCCCCCAGTGGGTCCCCACCTGCCGTGGGAATACGAGGCCATTGGCCCACCTGAAGAAACCAGCTAACGCAGGAGTACAAGGCAACCACAGCCTTTTGTGCAACTGGTATGGATGAAAGCTATCCCTTTCCTCATGTCAAAGGGTTAAACAATTTCTTTGCAACTGGCACTTGGATACTTCCAGCCATTGTATGAGCTCCTGGGTGTGTTGGGAACACCTATTGTCTTCATGGACCATTGTTCTTTCCTTCAAGGCAGTAGATCACACTCTGCTGCAAATTATCTCATCTTTCCTCCTCCTTGTGGGTGGAATAAACACCTTTGGCAACACCCAGCAGTCTTGTGCCGCTCCTTGATTTTCCTTCTGATTTGATTCTTGCTATGACTTTTTTATCTCACCAGGATGATTCTGCTTTGAAGGATGAAGCCACATGCTCTCTTAGTTGTGGTGTTATTGCAGTTTGATGGAAGCAGGTTTCATTTGGGAAGGAAGGAGGGAGGGACAGTACCAGCTTTCTGTGTCTGTATGCTGCTCCAGACCCTCGATCTCCACTGTGCATGGCTGCTGCCTCGCAGAGTGTGAGAAATTCCATTTCCTCTCTACTTACCCATTTTGTCTGACATGCTCCTGTGCTTGGGCACCAGAATTGTACCTGGTCTCCTAAATCTCATGAGGGTCTTGAAAGAAACAGGGCACCACCTAATCTGCTGTTTTCTATATATAACTGGAGTGCATGACACACTTCCCAAAATAAGGTGCAGCGCTTAGCGGCTGCTGTATTGTCATGGGGCGCAGAATAGGAAACGCAGTTTCTCAGCTTTCATGAGGGCTTTTATCACTAACCTGACTAACCTAACTTTTCTAACTGAAAGCAGCAGGGCTTTTACACCTTTATTGGCTTCACCTTTTTACAGAACTGCTAGTAGAACAAATAAAATAAACATAGTTGAATGGCATTTTGGCAGTGCTGCTTTCAGGCAAGGAAGTCAGAAGGATTACTGCCCGTGGATTTGCAGGGAGCAGGATTCAGCTCTATCACTCAGCTAGAGAGGTCAGCTCTGACTTTCATCTCACAACACTTGGTTCTCCAGAGCTATCAGGGATTCATCTTGCAAAATCTTCAGCCCCCTCCTCACTTCAAGTGGCCTGGCCTGTGTGGAAGGAGAGGACAACCTGTCTGCTCACAGTACCAAGAAAGCACTGGCAGATGTTTACAGGGTGCTGATATGTCTTCAGCTGCTGGTGTTAAATTCCTGAAGATGTGAGGCTGAGAGGTGCCTGATAAACCGCTCAGACAGGACACTGCAGCTGCTCTCATTGAGTGCCCAGTGAAGAAAAGATTGTGATTTTGCAAAAATAAACCCAAAAATGGAAGTAATGTACCTGCATTTTTCAGACTGAGGAGATTTCTTAAATACAATTCATCAACATAAATGCTGGCATGTAAGGTGTTTTTTAAAAGCCCTTCACAAATGTAAATGGTAGGAGAAGCACTAAGAAGCTCAGTGAGCAAGATGAGGTTTAGGTTAATAGACTTCCCTTCAAAAAATGTAATGAGACTAATGCTTAGCCAGCTTTTTTTTTTCCTCTCAGTTGTTTCTGGCTGCAGAAATGCAAACTCTGTGACTTCAGCCAGCAAAGTCATTTGTATGTGCAAACCCATGCGCAGGAGACAGCATGAAAAGCAAGATGCAAACTGCATTACAACTTGCTCAGAAGAACAAACACTGCCTGGGACTGTGCGCTTTTACCTCAGGGTCGATAGGACGTGGAGACCCAACCTAAGCCAGCTCTTACCAGCTGAGAACACCCCATTCTGATGATAAAACAATAGAAGATTTACTTTTCAAAAGCAACAAAAAAATAAATATAACCACGGCCAGAACAGCAATGGACCACAGAAAGTCTTGGTGAAAAAATTGATCCCGAGTTTCTGCTTGATGTGCACTTGTGAAGCCCAATGTGCTGACCCGGGGGTTTCGCTCTTCCGCTCCTGCTGGCTTAGCATATGGAGAAGGGCAGCGCTTCCAAGAATTGCTTTGCATCTTGTTTTTATAGCAGCTTCAGCAAATGCAGGCGACTCCAGGCCCCCTGTCCCTGTGATAGGCGGCGGGGCCACACCCAGGGCACCCTTCCAGCTCCTCGGCCGCTCTATCGCTGGCAAACAGCTCCACAGCTGCCAGATGTGAGCGGAGCATGGGCTCGTGCCCAGACACACCGGGTAGCCACAGGGTAGGCACCATCTTGTGCCCTTACAGGGACCGGGGAGAGCATGCGGGGGTGCTGCGCTGGCTGGCACTTTGTGAGTCACCGCCTGCGGACTCCTGGCTATTGCAAACACCACTTCGTGCACATCCCCTCCTCAAACTCAGCAAAGCTCCTCCTGAAATTGACTATTTTTGCTCCCACCACCCTGTTCTCAAACCTCCCAGCTAGCTGTGGCCTTGCAGTGTCCCACCTAAGATTGCTGAGGACTGGTTTGTAACTGTCTGTCCTTGTGCCAGCTTTGTCCCTTAGCTTCAAAACCACGTCCTCCCCGGGCAGGTTCGTGTTTACATGGCAGACCTCCCCGGAATGGTTTGCGCGGGGTTTCCTTGGGGTCTCTGTCTTCAGGCACGTGGGCACATTTCATGGATGTGCCAAGGCTGTTCCTCAATAAATAACTGTCTCGCTGTTTCTCCGAGTGTCTCCCATATTTCCTCAGCAAGTGTTTTACCTGTGCATTAATTCATTCCTGGTTGTTTTGCCTACTACGATCTCCATTCTGTCTCTGTGAGTTCAGGCCACGTCACGCTGACCAACCGAAGTGCATCAGTTAAAATTCCCACGGAGGTGTCCCCGCTCGCCACCGTGTCCCTGCTGCCCCGCAGAGAGCCCGAGCCTTGCCTCAGCCCTCTGTGACACCGACCTGGCTGCACACAGCTACTAGTGCTCAGGACACCGAGGAAAGTAGATCCTGTCTCTCCTTCATGGGAGGCTGGAAAACTGCCCGCTTTCTCCGGAGGTGCTGAATGTAAGCTGGTAGGTGTGAGGGGTGCAGATGCTTTAACAGGGACGTTGTTTCAAGAACCAGCCCCGCTGTGTGGCGACAGCTCCAGGGTGTTGTGTTTGCTGTATTTAGGTCAGAGAAGAGTGATAAAAATAGGGTTGTACAGGGCTTACTGCAGAGGACGTACTGCCGTCACACATGTACCCACATACAACATTGTTCAACATTCATTTCCCCTTGTTGATAATGCATTTGCTAATTCTTTACCCCACTGGTGCCCACTGTCCCTACAGCAGTATTTAATGCATGAGGGCTGGATTTTTCTTCTGACCTTCTTTGCAGCACCCAGTGCAGGTACCTGGCACCCTCTTGATGAGGTGAATGCAAATTTAGGAGCATTTCCTTGTGAAGCAAATGACTTTTCATTTGATAAAAAGCACCTGGCTGAATAGCTGAGTGATGGTTTCTTTCTAGACCTTTCTCAGAAGGAAAAAGCAGCTGTTATCCTTATGCTGAGTAGCCTCAAATTATAAAAATCTAGCAGCTATCGATTTCTTGTAGTTAACTCCACAAATTTTGCCAGAAAGCAATTTTTTTAACCTCCCTGAATAAAAACAAAGATAGGGGAGGCAGTGATTTTCCACCTCTCTGCCAATGCTGATCTGCCTCAGGGACCAGGCAGGACAAGTGACAGCCAGGCCTGACAGCCCTCTGTCTGCAAAACAACATGAGATGGTAGAAGGTCATTTAACAGGGTCACCCCACCTGCAAGGAGAAAGGGGGGCATTCATGGTCCTGCTGCGGGCATCAGTGTGGTCGTGGCTCAGGGCTCAAGAGGCAAATCCTAATTCCCTGTGTAGCCACAGAGCTTTTTAGAGCTCTGGTGTTAGATGCTGAAAGCAGCCTGGAAGTGGGCAGTCATGGTCTGGCAGATAACCACTGGTCCACGTGTTTCCACAAATGCCCTCTACAATGTCACATTCTTTCTGCTCTGGGTTTTCCTTCTCTGAGCAATGGGGCTGTTCATTGTGCAAACTGTGGTGCCAGCTGTAACCACGCTGTGTATTTGCACCTTTGAGTGCCAGGTAAGGGACACTGGATGAATAGAGAGAGAGCAGAGCATCGTTTGTGTGAACAAATGATTGGGATGGAGATGAAACAGAAAAAACCTGGTGAATGTCAGGGTAGAATGGCTCATCTTTGCATTCTCCCTCTAGTGTGCAACCAGATGATGTTGGGCAGGAATAATAGACTCTTCCTGGATTTTTCCCCATGGCTGAAATCTCAAAGCATTTACATTTTTATGTGCTTATTTTGAAGAATAAACTGAAGAAAATTGGTGCCTGACTTCTGCTTTACATGCATTTAATTATTCTTTGCAAATCCAACTGCTAACAAACCAGCAGGCTGTCTCACCACCCTGCCTCCTGTCCCAAGGACAGCAGCGGTGGCAGCCGTAGCAGTAAGCAGCTGCTAGCTTTCACTTGAACTTCTGCATTCATGGATCTCAAAGCATTTTTGCCAAGAAGGCACTGCCATCACCTCTCTTTTCTGAGGCGGAAACCACGGCACAAGCAGGGGAAGTGATGGGTGCAAGCCGACATGGTGTGGCCCCGTTACCCTTCAGCCTGCAGGAGGTGGAGGATGCTCCAGGGGACTGGGGCTACCCAGTGACCTTGGACACCAGGGCCCTGGCTGCCTTGAGGCTGCGTTACCCACAGAGGCAGTCCTGGCAGACTTCCTTTTCTGTTGTTCGCTGCAATTACAAGGGAACTCAGAAACACCAGCTCTGTGCAAAGTAAAAGTTTGCCCCCGTGCCCTGAGTGGCACCAATATGTTCCCTGAATCCTGCTGTTGGCATTCTCTGCATTGTGCCTCACGTGAGGCAACCCACACTTAAGTCCTTCAGTTCAATTCCACTTTTTATCCACTGTGTTTTCCACCCTAAGAGCTTTCTATCTCCTACAGCCCTAAGATAAAAGTCTGCAGCAATTCCATAGTACTGCATGCAACTAGTTGAACATCCCCTCTGGTTTTCAGACAATTCCCTGGAATTGCTCAGGACTCTTGAATTAAACAGCAAAATCAGTGGTGGACATGAGAGATGCTTTTCAGTGGGGTTTAATCAAGGTATTTAGGTCCATGAGACTCACACCCAAGCAAGCCACCACCCCACTGTAACCCAGGTCCCCTCAGCCACCTGCCTTTGTCCCCTGCAATATTTCCACCTCCCCCACAGCCCTTTCAGCCAGCCTGGGGCTGGGCGAGAAGAGCTGCTCCAGCTGCTACATGTGCCCCTGGCAGCCTCAAATAGAGGGGCTGTGTCCTGGGCACAGGGTGACCTCAACTCTGTCCTGGTGGCGTGATGGCCGGGGAGCTCCATGGGGCCCTTGGGATGCTTGAAGTACAAACTCTGTCTGCGCACCACAAACGCAGAGCACAAACTCTGTCCGTGTCTCCTGCCCCTGTACACTTTGTACAGGTTATCGGCTCATCCACGGATTTTTCAGAATTGAGGATTAGCAGGGGGATTGCTGAAATAATTTATGAACTTGTTCTGCAGTTACACTAATACCCCTGCAGCCAGTGCTCGCCTTTGCAGGCCACCTCTGCCACCAACAGCCCCTGTGTCCATCTCCCCCCATTTCTGTTTCACTTCCACTGAAGTGACTTTCAGAGACGCCTTGTGGCTGTTTGTGTGAGCTAATGGAAAGAACTGATGTCAGTTAATAAAGTCAGTCCTCACACGGCAGGTACTTGCTTTGGCTTGCACGAAGGACATGGTGTTTCAGCTGGCAGGTTTGTTTCCGATGGCGCTTTGATGAGGAGAGGGTGTCAGCAAACACAAGCCCTCAGCGAGTCTGTGTCTGAGTGAACGTGCCTCCAGGAATGCCAGGGCACACCGCGACGGGCTCACCTCCTCCCTTCCTTTGCCTCCAGAGCCCTATTAAAACCTCAAGGTTTATGAAGAAGAACAAGGTGTCAGCTGGTGGCTTTGCTGGTCACGCTCTTCTCAGAGGGGATCTGAAAGCTCCGCTGCATTGCCAAATGTTTCGGTGACCTCAGTGAGGGAGGATGGTGACCAGTGATACTATGACACATTGCCAGGGGCTGATGTGTCCCAGTACCTCCTGAAGATTTTTGCTCGCTGAGAAAGCTGGGCTACTCAATAGCCATTTAATTAATCTCTGAGCGTGACACACAGCCCATTTATTTTCCTTGTTGGTAACTCTACATGACACGGCATGTCACGAGCTTGAGTCCCAGCAGATACATGTTCACATAATAAGGGAAAAATAAGTCCCTCTTCTGCAGGGGTTAGTGGCAGAGACTGGCTTGAGCTATGCAGGAGTCACACCAGAGTGCTGCAACGGTCCCTCTGGTTTTCAGAGTCTGTGAATCATGTCTGGCAGCGTAAGAATCATTTAAGCAGGGTCCGGAGGGTAGGCAGCAGATGCTGTTAGTCCTGATCTATCCTGGTCCTTGGGGACCTTGCCGAGGGGGTACCCTGGCAGCAGCAGAGTTGGGGAGCAGTCCAGCCTGCCCTGCCTTCAGCACGTGCCCAGCCACGGGCTGTGTGCTGCGGACTGGTTGCTCACTCCCTCTTGCACCATCACATTGAAATCCGTGAGGTTAACCATCATCCATAAGGGGACATTGAGTGTCCTTTCAGGCATGTCCCAGTGCCCCCTCACAGGCTGTCTCAGGTTTTCAGACCATGAAGGGCTCTACAGTGCATAGCAGTTAACTGTGAGTAGCTGTAAAAGCAGGCAAATTTACAGTGAAAATTGAGCAGAAAAAGGTGTTAGGCAAGGAATTTTCCAGTCAAAACTGGTCAAAACACACACCAGAGATCACTGTGCAGATATAATTGTATTCATGGGACCATGCATCCATAGGATGCAATGACAAAGTGGAAACAGCTTTGATAGTAAATGTAACATTGACCTGAAGAAAACCTTAAGAGTATTTTCTGTAAGAGACTGGAGGGAAAAGATCTCCTGAAAATTCATATTTTGTTCATCTCAAATGGACTTTAAGGAAACAAGTGAAACAAAATGCTGTTTGGGCAGATGAAAGGTCCCTACAGGCTCAACAAGAGCTGCAGCTTGGTCCAGGTGGATGAACTGGCAGCTGCCATTAATGAAGAAGCTTTGCTTTTGGATGATGAAAAAGGGATCAACTCTGATGTACAGGTTGGAGGATGGTTTTGTGGAAAAGCTGTGATGAGTAAGAAGTGTGCCTACACTTAATCGGGATTTTTCAAAAGGAAAGGGTGTGCTATATGGCCCCAAAACTTTGTTTTGTCAGCTGTATTTGAAATGCTGCATTTGCTTAAAGGTAATGGTCTCTGGGAGTTTACTGTAATGTGGGACGACACACACTCATGCTGGTCAACCTCAGCTCGAGGAGTTTCTTAAGGGGTGATGCTGCAGGACTTGGCCTGACATGACTGCTGGGTGATTCAGCAACTCATTAGCTCCAGGTTGGTGCAACCTTCCCGTGGAGAGGCAATGTTAAATTCATTGACTGTTGGTCAGAGTGTAAAGGTGGGATGATGTTTTCCTGTCCATGAAAGGACACAAAACCTTGCCTGCATCATGGAATCGGGTAATAATCTAGGTTGGAAGGGACCCCTGGAGGTCATCTAGTCCAACCTCCTGCTCAAAACAAGCCGGACTTTGAAGTTAGGTAAGTTGCTTAAGACATTTTCCAGTTGAGTTTTCAATATCTCCAGGGATGGAGAGTCCACCTGTTTCTGGGCCTCTGCTCCAGTGTCTCACCAGTGTCATAGTGAAATAGTGTTTTCATATATATCAGCTTCCATATCTATCTTCCTCTGATACACCTGACTTGTAAGAATATTGCTGCTTCTGTTTTTCATTAAAGAGTATGAGATTCTAGAGGGATTTGTGTTTTATCCCCCAGGATCCTTAAATAAAGCGAGATTGTCCTTGATGTTGGTTTCCTCCAAACGGTACCATAATTAGTACTTACTCTGAATTCTTATCAGCTTCATGCCCTAGCAGAGGAATGAGAGACACTGTTTTAAAGACTAAATATAGTGATTTAAAAAATAAGGGTGAGCTTCTTTCTTGGTTCCTTCTGGGAAAGATAAAACCATGACTTGGTGTATGTAAGCATTGCCTACAGTTTCTCTTGAGAACCAGAGATATGTAGGATCACAAACCAATACTTATTTTATATTCTAGCAGCTTGAACAGCCTCTGCAGCTGTTCTGTGATCACCTGTTCCAGCTAGAAAGCCAAACCTCAGGCTGCATTACTTCTTAGCAGGTACAAGCCACTGCAGGTGGCAAAGTGGAGCCCTTCTACATGAAAACCAGGAATCAAACAGAATGGGATCCTATTCCTGTAGAAGTCATTTAGAATTGTGCCCCTGTCTGGAAGGTGACCTGGACATCCCCCCCTCAGAAAGCAAGTTCACACCTGCTGTCCTCAGTGGGGAAGTGCAAATGCTCTTCTTCCCCTCTGTCAAAACCTGCAGATCAGTGAAAGGGAAGATGGGAACACGGCCCTGTTTCCACCAGTGCGGATGAAACATTCAAGGACGTGATTGTGTCTAACTCCTACACGGAGTGCTGAAGGAAGAGTCTGCTTTTGCTGTCTTCGCAGAGATCAGGCAAAAATCTCATGTCTTCTCTGGAGCATCAATAAAGAGGGGTCGGATCTGGGCTGCAGCTCAGTGGATGTTACCTGCCTCATCCTGCATATGCTCCCAGAAGGAGTCATCTTCATTTCCAAATCTGGGGGAATTTCAGAAGGCAGAACGAAGCATTTACCAAGAGTGGCTTTATTTAATCCACAAAACGCAGAGGTGTCTCTTGAAATCCATAGGCCCCTGGTCTCTGAAGAATGACCTGGAGCTGTGGATGATCTACCAGGCCTGTCCTCCCCAGACAGTGTGGTGTCCCCCTCACTTGACTCACTCCCCTGACCCCCTGAGACCGCAGAGCATGCCCCCAAATGCACCCACTGAAATGAAGATCCAGTGTAGGCCAATCTACTTTATCTAAGTGACGATAGATGGCAGGAATATAACACCAAAGATACTCCTTCCTGAGCAAGTGAGCATCTGTAATTTAAGCAGAAGATTTTTCTCATAGCTTAGGAAAACAGTGATGAGATCATGGGCAGTCCCTACACATTTTGAAGGCAACTGGGTGAGAAAAAAGCAAGGCTTAGCCATCAGGTGGCACTCTGAGCATGCTGTTCGTGGAGATGTCACTCAAAATGTTCCTGGGCTGGAGGAAATTCCTTTAATTCAATAATATGACATAAACTTCGTGAGCTGTGATTCATTTCAGGTTAACACCCTTTCTTTATTTCTGCAAAATTAATCATCCAGCTATATTTATTGCATTGTTTTAAAACATGTGAGTCCTAGTAAAAGAAGTACAACAACTCCATGTTTTCTTAATGTTTCTTTATCTAAATATTTATTATGTGGCTTAACATTTTTGCCGAAGCGGAATAATTCCACTATTTGTTCCCTGTAGTAAACTAGCATATCTTGGCATCTGTTCTGAATTTGTTTCTGTCTTTGTCTTAATCTCCTACCATCAAGCTGATCTCAAAATAGGAACCTGAATTAATGGTCTCCATTTTTTTCACATAAATCCCTTCTTAACCTTTTCAGCCATTTAACTGTATTTGCAGTCTCCGTTATTGTTCTGCATAAGGTTTTGCTTCGGAAGAATTTAACTTCAAAGCTTTTTTTTTAGGGTTACACATCTAGATAAAACATAATATTTAAAATGCCNAGAATGTCTTCTACTTTGATATACAAGCAGTAGTTTATTATTACTGCATTGGTTCGACATTGCTGCTTCTATAGGAAAAATTGTAGTTATGGTAATTGAAGGGTGAAATTAAAGGACTCGTGGTTAGCACCGCAGAACAGCACTGCAGACTATAAAATCACTGTTCTGCTTCTTGAAGCCAGAATTTCGTAACTGGCATCAATGGGAGAGAGATGGAGCTCTTTACTGCACGGGCAAATACTACTCACCCACAGAAGAGAGCAGTGCTGAACGATTTTTGCACAAAACTCTCCCCTCCTGCCCAGCACACTTGTAAAACCTATTTTTTAACCTTTCTAGCCAACCCACCACTGAAAACAATTTAAGTTCTTACTCCTGCATCATCTGACCCTGACAGTCGGTGTATTCCCTGCCATTCACGGCTCCCGTCCCCAGAGCCCTGAACAAAGCCGTGCTTGTTACAAGGAAAAGCATGAGCTCATCCATTGTAATCACCCCACCGCTTTAGCTGCTGCTCCAAAGGAGGTTTTGTGGCAATTTCTGAATGCCTTCAGACAAGCCAGCGCTGGATAAACTTTGGTTGAATCTTCAGGGAGCAAAACTGAGTGGATTAAGTCCTCGTATCTGCTGTAAGAATAGGTTTTCTGAATGCAGGGAAGCCCTGGTTATTCAGATAATACAGTTGTGCTTCAGCTCCACATACAATACCTCTTAGAGGCTCGGGGAAGCAAGGTCCCAGCGTAGTCTTCAGGCACCGGCGCAGCCGGGTAACCCAGATAATCCTTTGATCCTCTGACATTCAGGGCTCCAGGGAAACAAAGGTGAGAAAATGAGAAATGCAAATGAGTAATTTTGAAAGTGTGAAGAAAGGGACTTGTTGAAGTTTGAGCTTGCCAAAAATAGCAGTGAAACAACTGCATCTTATGCAGATGAGTTATAAGCACATGTAAATTGCATTTTTAAAATTGGATTCACTGTAGCTTTCAATTTAGAGACCTGCTTGAGATCCCTAAAGATCTACAGTCTCTCCTCCAGCTGTGGCTCCAAAGCACAAAACGTTGATATAATGATGCACACTGCCTGGCTCCTGAAAATCAAGCAACCGTTGCCTTTTGTGTATTACCGACCCAAAAGGGCTTGAAAGATAAATGAAGGGCACTGTCCTGCAGTCATTCACTACCAAGAACAGGATTAGCCGGTCAGCAGTTTTCCCACTGCACACCTGGGTAGCAGCTGTAGCTCTGCCTCCATATCATCTTGTCATTATCTCGCATGTTAAAGAACAGACTAACTTCTGAAGTTTTAGTACAACATCATCTAGTTAAGTTATATAATCAAGTCAAGGAAGAGGTTTGGTGTTGAAGCTCAAGAACAAGTTCAAGAAACCTTCACAGGCTTGCTTGTGATGTGCTGCGGGACCTTGGGGGACTCATTTTGCTCCTCTACACATCATTTTTCCCAACCATTAAAAATTAACGTGTCATTACATTCTTGGCACCGCAGTCCACTAGTGACAGAGGGAGGACTGCTATAGCTTGTCTGGGATTTCCTACAGCTGACTTGTCTCTGTTAATGGAGAGAAGTAAAAGGTGTGCGCACCATTTTCCCCCTTCTTTGAAGCTGGTCTTTACAACTTCCCTATGACTGAGATGAGCCTACAAAAAAATGTCACAGACGCCAAGGTCTTCTTTCCCATTTCCCATTTCAGTTTCATAACATGAGCCTGACTTTGAATCTAAAAATTAGGAGCTCAGACTCTCCTCTTAATGTTGCGAGGGCAGTAATCCCTTTACGTAACATGGGGAAATGGCATAATTCTGCCAGACAGCCGCGAACTCAGCAGGGAGCGGAGCATTTGGACCCTTATCTATTGTTTTCCTATCCTGACTCATCCCAAGTCATTTTTTCTATGGTTTCATCTCATTTTTAAATATAATGCAATTCTGATTTAATTTTTTTCCTCTCAGCCACACAGCTGTCTTTTATAATAAGTGCAGGTTTGATTCAACCAATGCACCAATTATCCCTGCATCAAGAGAGAGCAGCAGTAGAATTGGAGATGAAAAGGAAAATAGAACTATAGCAAAAAGTACAGCAGGTTAAACCTAAGTCATGACCTTTTAAGACTTGTGGGTTAGCTCTGTGCTACACGCTCTGATAATGTGGAAGTTCCTGGCTTTAGCAGAGAGATACTCAGATCTCTTTGCTCCAAAGCACAAAGCATCTACCGCTGAAGAAAAAAGGAAATCTTTCTTGACATAAGCCAGGCTGGTGAGCAGTTTTTATTTTTCCCAATAAAATGCACATGTACATATTTGACAGTCAGTTCTTTATTATATATTATATTACTAACATGCAATGAAGAACACCAAAAAAATTAAAACTTGTAGTACCCAGGAAAGTAAATAATTGCTTGTAATATTACCAGTTTACAGGTGGTATGGAGGAGCAGAAGCACGGAGGGATTTGTGTGACTCGCCAGACGTCATGAAATGGAGGTCTGCCAGAGCCTAGAGATATCCTCTCTCGCAGTCTCATGTTTTAATCCCTGGTCTTTCTTTCTTTGCATTAAGATAAAATATGTTTCCCTAATCCACAATATTTAAGGTTTTTTTTCAGGTAAGCCCTGAATCACTGGTATTCTCTGAAGCTTCCGCTGAAAAAAGCAGAGTGTGATCAACTAACGTTCATGAATATTTTAGCTAATGTCATTATTTTTTTAATATGGTAAATAATACAGGGAAGAGCTGTGAGACAGCATCATTTTGCATTTTGCTGTGTTCGGGAATAATGTTGTGTGGAGTCACAGAATTTGGGGCAAACGGCTTGTTGGTCCTGTCTGTTTACTAAAGCATCTCTCGGTGTGCAAAGACTGATCATCACAGTGTGTGCCTTTAAGTCGCTCACAACGCCTGTCTTGTGCGGAGAAATTTGCCATTCCCTTTGCATTGCTGCTGCCACCCGTGGGTCCCTACGCAACGTCACCTATACCATCTTCGTGTCACCAGCCGCCACTAGGTGATCTTCAAACACCTTCCTTGCCACCCCGCTTCTGAAGGCAGGATGAAAACAGCCAACGAAATTTTCCACAGAGATGCTATTCATGAAAATATTTTTGCACGCGCCGCTTTGCAGCCTGCGAGCTGCAGTTTTGAGTTTCCTGGGAAGAAAGCCTATTAAGCTGCCTTTCTGTGGGGATTGCCATAGCAACCCTCACACAATGCCAATGGCCCAGATTTCCTTCAGCCCCTTCTTTCTGAACTGACAGCAGTGATTTTAATGCTCCTTGAACCAAATCTTTGCATGTGGAGACCGCTTTAGAAAAAAAAAAATGCTTTTAATCAGTGCTGGTTGTTCTCTTTCCTTTCTTCCCAAGAAGAGAGCAGGGAAGGCTTTTAGCACGGCGTCCCTCTCAGCCCCCTTGAAGTCGCAGCTGGATAATGACCACAAAGCAGTCCTGGGTTCGGCAATTTCAATATCATTCAGGGTTATAAGACACCATGGAAATGATGCTTGCACAGGGGTTGCTTTTTTACAGATATTTGCATCAGGCTGGGAGGTTGGGAGCACAGCATGGAAATAGAAATGCAGCTACCACAGAAGCAAAGCAAACTCCCAGTTAAGCCTGAGAGCGGGACTGGGACTCAGGACAGCAGGACACTGTAAAATGGGACAGGCTTCGCTGCTCATTTTAAGCATCCCAGAGAGGCCAGTATCTGAATACTGCCAGGTCTGTAAGCTGTGGCAGGGTCCCCCGGTGACACTTGGTAGGGCACAATGCCATAGTCAGGGCTGGCTTGTGGTGAAAGCTGGTGACATGGGAGATGGGAAAGCAGAGCCAACACCTGAGGACACAGCTCGGAGCCAGGTCCCCGCATGGGTGAAGCCACTCGCCATCTGACCGCAGGCACACCGCACCCCGGGTGCCCAGAGCTGCCAGCGAGCCAACATATGGGCAGGCAGTTAGACACAGCTCAGGCAGGGAAAGAGATAAAAATCACCTGTGTCTGACAAATGTGACCCAACCTTTATGGCAAGCAATCCCTGTCCAGGGTTGGTGGTGGGGTGCAGGGCTGCCACAGCCTACAGGCACCCCCTTTCTCTTGCCACTGTCCCTGTCGTCTCCCTTTTCCTCCTGCCTGCCCTTGGAGGGGCTCCGTGTCTCATCACCCGCAGGGCACGCAGAGGGCGGCAGGGTGAGGGTAGCCTCAGGAAGGTCTTTGGAGGGCGGACACCGGCTGAAATGCCTGGTGCATTCGGCTCCAGCATCCCGGGGTGCTGCACCTGCAGCTGCGGAGGACCCCTGAGGTGCAAACAAACCCCCCCCACCCCGTGCACCTTCCGCAAGGGGAAATAAATCAAAGCCCTACATGCACTGTCACGCCTGCTAACGGCCAGACTCCAGCCCCTTCCTCACAACTGCTCATCGCATGCACTGGCAGCGTTCCCCAGCTGCGCCCCTGTTTGCTGTAAGCATCTGGCCCTCAGCAAACACATTGCGGGTAGTGCTTAGTGCTTCTGTCTTAAAAGTCTGTGCAAACATTAGAAACAGAGGGAGCTCCTGAGTCACTGGATCCAGCCCTGGGCTACCTCGGGTAACCACGTCATATATGCCAACTAATCCTCCCGATAGTTCCCAGATGGAGGGATGAGCTGCCTGGGTCTGTCTGGGGAAGGGAGGGCTGAACCAGCTGCGTGGTGGGCAGCAGAGACCTGCAGGGTCTCACCCCCTCCCCAGCTCAGCCTGCCCTGGCTGGGAAATAAGAGTGGTTACCCCTC
The DNA here is from genome assembly GCA_008711295.1 of Anarhynchus alexandrinus. Lineage (NCBI taxonomy): Eukaryota > Metazoa > Chordata > Aves > Charadriiformes > Charadriidae > Anarhynchus > Anarhynchus alexandrinus. Next base: position 101,910 of record VUYV01000105.1, read on the forward strand.
GGACAGGGATCCTGCCCTCGGTCCAAACAAATGGAGCATGGATATAGAAGCGGCGATGAGTGGAAACATGCTTTAGGGGAGAAATAGAAGCCAATTCCTTGTTATTTGCATGAAACCTAAGATGCTCTGGGAGCTGCCCCAGGCTGAGGGAGCTGAGCCCTCCCCACGTCCGGGGGTATCCCTGCAGATGCTGCATTCACCTGCACCAGCCCTGCCATGCTTCTGCTGTTTAGTGCTGGTATCCCGCTGCCCTGTCTCCCCTGCTGCCTTTTTGGAGTCAGGATGCCAGGCCTCCCCAAAACCGACCTTCTCTCTCCGCAGCCACATCCTCACATAAATCCTACCCTGGCAAGGGCAGCTGCCCTCCCCGGGGAACGGGAGAAATGATCTCCCTAAAGCAGGAGCCTGAAGGGAGGCTCGCAGCAGCGGAGGTGATGCAGCAGATTCCCCTGAGCTGTAAACGTATTTATATCCCTACCCCATCCGCTTGTGGTGAAAACCCCTTACTAATGGCGTGGATGGGAAGGAAATCACGTTGGCATTTATCTGCACTTTTTTCAGCCTGTGGTTCGATGGTCTGCTCAAGCTGTTTCCCCCAGCAATCCTCTGTAAGCTGCTTCGGTGCTGGGAGGGTGGGGGAGGAAATGAAATGCTTCCTTGCTGGTGTTCCCTCCCTCCCCACGCTGTCAGCCAGCGTGCCATGGAGCAGACGGACCAGGCATCCCCCCCGTGGCCCCACTGCCCGGGCAGCCCTTTCGGCAACACCAAGGGCAGCAGTGGAGGTGGGAGAAGGATGGAACAGAATCCCCCCTTTTGGGGGATTCTCATATTCTCAGGGCAGATGCTTACAAGCTTTTCGTTAAATTTCCCTCACTGTCACTAGTTCTGTGCATCACAGCAAAGGGATGAACTATAAACTCTATCTTACTATTAGCCAAAAAAAAAAAGTCCCGTTGGCTTTTATCTAGTATAAATATAACCTTTTTCCCATTCAGACAGATACCAGCCTGTACAAACTGAATTTTTACAGCACAATTTGCCACTGCGGGAGCCAGGCTGGGTCCCAGTTTGACCACTCGCATTATCTCTCTGCTCGCACAGAGCTGGAGGCGCCGCGTACAGCCAGAGCCGCTGGCCCGAGCCGGTTGGAGAGGCTGCTCCGCTGCTCTCACTCAGCAGCTCTCAAAGGCAGAACAGCACAAATATTTGTGCGTGAGAAAGAAAATAAATCATGCATTTTGCTGGAGGACTGGTGGCATTTGTTTTACCATGCTATGTCTGCAAATGTTTGTAAACACTACATCAATTTGCCATACTACAGCAAAGACTAGCATTCAGTGCTTTAAAGCCTGTGTTGAGGCTTGAAGCAACTCTTTTTCTTTTTTTTCTGAGACCTTTGAGGACTGTTCATACTCCAAAAAGCATGGTTTGGGTGTGTGAGTCTGCCTGTGTTTTCCCACTGGATGTGCCACAGCTAAGGGTAGTGCAGGAGATGCATGGCCTCCTGGAGACACCTCTTTCCTCCTGGAGACACCTCTTTCCTCCTGGAGACATCACTTTCCACCCAGTGGCACACAAATGCCAACTCAGTAGAAAATACAAGTTTCTGTAATTGCTTTTCACATGGCTCGTGCTGCAGACCAGAGTGAATTCACAGCCCCACACGGAAATGAAGGCTTTTAAGTAAGGAGCAGGTTAGAAATTCAAGGAGATGGAGAGAGTCCACGTGAAGCCAGCAGGAGACAGGCAAAGCGCTGCGGCTTTCCCACTGCAACAGATTATAAACCTCAAGGTTCGTAATCCAAGCTGCACAAAACAGCCCTTGAAATCCCATGTTACTGGGCTGCCTGCCCCACTCCTGCCACGGGGGTCTCCTCAGCGTGCCCCACTCCCCTGCAACGCTGCTGCGTTCCTTCCTTCCCGCCCCCCGCCCCTCACATATGTGCTCCGCGGGACCACATCCCTCAGCCATCACCGGGGTTTAATAAAGGTGGAAAAACCCCAGAAGACCAGGGAGTCAGCTTCATAGATACGCAAAAAACCTAACCACTGCACATGGCTAACCATTTGCACATCGGAGGGGAGACAACGGGCCCCCTTCCTTGGGCAACCCTCTCGCAGCACATGGTGCTTCAGAGCTTGAAGCAGGCGTGCCTCAGAGAGGAGGGAATTGCCTTCCCCAAACCTCTGCTGAGCTGGCGTTCGCCTGACACCCTGCTGGAGAAGGCGCTGAGCTCATCTTCTGCTGGGAATACTCCTGGCAACTTGCAGGCACATGCCATGTCTGCTCCATCAGGCCCTCACCCTCTGAAAGCAGCAGCAGAGGAACCACAGGGCTTAGTAGGGCAAAGTCTCCCAAAAACACTGAGCGTGTCCTTTCTGTAGGTCCAGCCATCCCAGCTGGAGAACCAAGAATGGGTGCAAAGATGTCAGTTGGCTGCTGGACTGGCACTATAACCTGCAGGATGTCAGACCCTCATAAATACTGTTGGCCACGGCTGCAAGGGCCTCTCTGTTGTAGAGGCTCACATTTGTATTTCGTTTTATTGTGGAATAAAGCTGAAGATGCTGGGAGCCTGAGTCATATGGGTGTGTAACGTTACAGACAGTTTTTATGTGACTGAGCCTTTTGGCAAGAAACTAACTTCAATTGCTTGCTTGACCCAACTCAACTGTACCTGGCACGGGGTTTGCCAGATAATCCTGGTGCTGTGCTGATCCCCCATGTTAAAGTCAAAGCTTGGCAAGCAGCTCCTACCCACCTCTCATCTCCCTGATTTATGACATCTCACATCCATGAGATTATTAATTTTGTCTAATATATTTATTCGTTTAAAAGGTGCCATGTATTTGCTATCTGATGGTCAGGTGGGCCCTTACCCCTTTACAGAGGGGTCTCACCCCTCTGCCTCACATGGGGATTTTCTTTTACTGCCAAGATTTTATCTTTCTGCTTCAAGTCGACGAAGCCTAACTCCACTCTTTGTTTGGGTTTTGTTTGTTTGTCATGAACACTGGAAAACAAGCAGGAGGTCTGTCTATGACTCCTTGTTGGCCTTTAACGAAGTACTTCACATTTTATGCCCCAGTTTTTTCTATGAACACTGACTAATGAAGCCTGCCTTAGTACTCCCAGCTGTACTGGATGGTTAATCTGTGAACGCTTACAGAAAAGTAATGGAAGATAAGAGCTAAAAATATATATACTCCCTTATTTGAGACCTGCAGCATTTTGTCTGATTTCTCCGGTTGAGGCATCTGCTTTGTATATAGCTCTCGTGTCCCGTCTGCATCCAGGACAAACCTGATCCAAGCATACACTGTGATTTCTGTCCTGTTAGAGCATGTTCCCAGCAAAAACCCTACATGAGTCATATCACCCTCCCAAACCCCCTGCCTGCTGCCAGGACGTCCAGCCACAAGAGAACTAAGCAGAAACTGTCACATGAGAACCTTTTTGATGGTGGAGTCAGGTCTGCCACGCGTTTGTCAGAGCCTCTTCAGGCAGCATTCATCAGACTGTGCTGTCTGATTTGCAGCAAAGCTTGCTTTGCCGTAGGAGATGTGTGGTAATGAATTCCCTTTGGGTCAACTTCATCTGCAGCAGAAAACCAGACAGATGGGGCCTGAGGGAAGCATTTCCATAATGAAGCAGAGGGGCAGAGTACCTCTCAGGATGGCAGGAGTTCCCTTGTATTAATAACATTCTTAAATAACAAGCACTTTTGATAATCTTTTTCTCACCAGCTACTCTTCTCAGAAGTCCCTTCATTCAGTTTTACTGCTTCCCCTTTGATGCACTTGAGCTTTCTTACAACTCCATTCACAGATTTTTATTGTATTTCAGGCCTTCATGGACTCATTCATTGATTTGCTGCAACTCCAACAGGACTGTTAATGGTGCAGATGTGTAGTTTTCACATATACCAGAGATACCTATTGTAAATGGTGAGTTTAGATCCCTCTGTTAAACTCAGGGTATTCTTTTTTTCCTATCAGCAATGAACAACACAAGGCAAAAGTGACAAGACACACGTGAGGGGCAGGGCAGGGAGCTGGAAGAAGGCAAGAGTGGGAGGAACATGCAAGTGGTTTTCATGAAAATAACTTTCAAATAGCTCATTTTCTGTCACTTGAAGTCCAAAGACTAATGTGCAACAGGAAATGTCTTTACTCTGGTGATATTCCTTGGCCACCTACTGTCAGAAGTCTTCAATGTGTCATGTCCTTCTATGTGGATGCACGGTTTACATGAAATAGTAATGTTCTACTCCCCAGTTTTCCAGTGACAAACCACACCATCGGGGCAAGACACTTGGCCTCTCGTGCTTTTAAGAATGAGGGGAATAACGCCGACCTGTGTAAATCACATTGAGACCTACGGCTAGAGTTGGCCTGTGTTAATCTCCAGTTACCCCAAAGTAATACAGACCACTGGAGGAGTCAGATGCCAGCTCAGCAATTAACCTTGTTTTGTGTTTTTACGCACTTTTCTGCTCGCACTTCCTTGGAGACTCATGAGGCTTTTACAGAACACAAGAGCGACAGCAAAGAGCCTCACTTGTTCATTGCACTGCTGCCTGCAGAGGGTTAGAAGTAATGAGACCAACTTGAAAATCAGAAGTCATAAAATAATATCTATTTTTTCATTTGTTAGCCTCCTCCATTTGAAGCCTCCAACTACAGCCAGGGTCACATTTTCTTTTTTTTTCTGCAAAAATGGTGCTGTTAAGAAAGAAAAAAGAGGGAAAGAATAATTTTCAGGAAGTGAGACCTGCAAAAGAACAGCAACTGCTGTAAGCACTGATAAAAGCAAAGAAGGTGGCAATGCTGCATTAAACACAGTTTTGGAATTTAATTTAATTTTAAACCTTGTCTCATTCCTTGTCTGCTAATTTTGAGCCCAAGCTAACTCTGCTGTTGCTAAGCCTTCCAGGAGAGAAACTCACGTTACTAAGGGCCATTACAGTTGACACAGCAGGACTCCAGCTGAAAACTAATCTGATGTGAAGGTTGGGTCTGGAGGACACCCTGGTACATATTGCCGTGCCCCTGGCTGCTAGGTCAGAGCAAATTTGGTGGAGCTCAGCACGGAGTATAAGGGTTGCAATTGTGCTGGTGTGGTGGGTGGTGAGAGACAGCCTGTTCCTATAGGCATGGGGGAGGGATGGGAGGCGGAGGGGGCTGGGGGCTGGGGGAGGAGAGCTTCGTTTGCCGCTGCTCCCAGGGCTCTTAATTGCAGCAGCATACATGGTGATAAGCTGCTGAATTGCCTTTCATCGGCCAGGAAACCCAGCATGTGAAAAAATTCGGTATGTCATTGTCTGTTTGCATAGCTCACTGCCTGACCCGCCAGTCTGCACACAGGACTGGGGAAAAAAGGGCAAATATTATTGCCACTCCAAGTGCCACCGACTGAGGCATCATCCTGCCTGGCCGAGAGAGGTGGATGGATCAGGTGATGGTAATTAGTTCACTTTGGCCATGTTGCATGCTTCGTTTCTCCTCCTTTTGCGCCATAACCTGTGTGACAAAGTGTTTTCCCAGCTGCAGATGTATGGCTGGGCCATACGGAGCTCAGACTGGAGAGCGAGGGGTGGCTCATGCCTTAGTGACTGTGCGTGGGGACAACTTCCCTTGGTTTTTACAATTCCCAGGCCCAACTCTTGAGCACTGAGTAATTGCAGGGAACCTGTAGTTTGCTTATTTATTTATCTAGCTCTTCCTGTGACTTCCAAGGAACGGGTTTCCTTGTCCTTATGCTAATTCAAGCCCTGCTGAATAAAGAGGCTTTTTTTCCCCATCCCATCCTGCAAGAGGTCATCTTTATTCAAGAGCCATGAATGATGTGCGCGGGGTACTAATGGCGCACAAAGAGCCCCGTCCAGAGCCAGCCAAGCGTACAGCTGTCCTTTTGTTTACGGAGATGGAGAGGGAACCTAAAAAGTGCTCCTGCCCTGGGGACAATAGTAGCAGCTCACGAGACGCCTGAGATTTGGCAGGGCCCCTCTTTCCTGGCGCTAAAAGACCTTTATTAAACATAAATCATGTCAGCTGCTACCGCGACCCTTTCTCAGCTTATAAAAGATTCCCCTTTGTTACTTAAGTGACACGATGGGAAGGAATCAGTCTGAAATACTCCGAAGACTGGAGCGATGGACCAGGTTGGGGACAAATGACACTTCTGACTGTTTAATAGTAGCACTCTTCTGTTGCTGTTACAACGATGCTTGCAGCTGGGTTAATTTTTTAAGCTGGCTGGTGATTCAATGTGCTTTATTGATTTTGTGTTGGCTTGAAATGTCAGGAGGTCACAAGGACAAATTTTATACCTGTGAGTTACGAAAAATAACATAGAGCCCTATAAGCCTTAGGATAAACGTGTTTCCAGTGCTGATATCACTGGAAAAGTGTGATGCCTCAGGCACCGAGAAAATAATTAAGTGTAGAGCATCTCTGTGAAGAGTGGAGTATCTCTGTTAAGGGAATATTTATTAGACTTCCCTATTCAGCAATGTAAGACCTGTCTACAGCATTTCCCTGAGGTGGGGAGCAAACACTCTTTCTTCTTCCCTTTGTAAATGAAAGGGCAGTCTGAGTATAAGGAGCAAAATTGCTCATGGAAAATGTGTTGCTTCAAATACTGCTATCAGCAAATCCCATACCTCATTAGGCAGTGGGTGTTTCTGTGCAAGGAGAGGGCCTGAGGTGTCACTGGGAGCACGGGACGTGGCAGCCATGGGAGCTTCAGGCAAGATGAGGACGTGTCAGGAGGAGTTTGACACCACTCTGGTATTTCAGGCAACTGGCTGTGTCTGGAGCTAACTAGGGAACGACTTAAAGTTCTTACCCATAGGACTCCCTTCAGGCTAGAACTGGCTGGGCTCACCTTCTGCTTGCTGTACAGAAAGGTACCAGCTAAATCTGAGCAGTCACCAGCTATGCACTCTGTTTATTAATATTTGTATCTAGCTGTTGTTTAAAATTGCACTTCAATAGTGATTCAGACCGTGCCTTGCCCATCCCTCCTTAACCTCTGCTTGTGTTAACCTTTGTTTCCCTCGAGCTGATATACCTGACTGTCCAGCTGTCTTGCTTGCTGGCAGACAGTGGTCACAAGGAACCTATTTGTCTCCCACAAGCATCCCTGCTCGCCTCTGTGCTCCCTCTGGTTCGGTGTCTCGTGAACTCTTTCAGGCCAGGCGCCCCAGGGCTGCGCAGCGATGAGCTCAGTCCATGCATTTACATTACACACCAGAATAGGTCATTCAGTAGGTGGCATTAATCCCCTAATTCAGCATCGGTTCAATGCTCCGTGACATTTCTGATCATCACCTCATGGAGTTTGCGGAAGCATATTAGTGACTTTCATAGGTGAGGTCCTGCTGTCCCCGGGTCACATGCAGGGCTCATTTTCCTGTAACTGGCAGAGCTCCTTTTTCGTGTTTCCAACATATTCTACAGCTTTTGACAAGGATCCCCACTGATCTCCCAAGGATTCATAAATAACTGAGCCTACAGCTCTATGCGTCACGGCACAGCTCCTCTCTGCAAAACAAGCCCTTGCTCCGAACCGCCTCTGATCACCAAGTCTAAGGTCCCACTGCGGTTTCAGTTACGCGTGTGCGGGCTGCTCCGCACTTTCCACACAGGACTCCCAGGCTGAGCTCCCGGGGCTGATAAACAAGCAGGTTTCACTGTTTTGCTTTTACTGTCTGTTTGCAGAAAGCTATGTCAACTGTTTGGATTTTCCAGGTGATTTATGTTGTGCTACCACATTCTATTAAAGTAGTGTTTAAAATAATTTTTGGGCATACTTGATTTTTCCGTTTACGGCTTTACCTAATTTGCAACTTGACCCAAAGCCATCAGGCTGGCTTCAGGTCCAATTTTGTCCTGCCATATTCTGGCACAAGTTCTTCCAGTCAGTGAAGAGTTGCTAGTTTGCACTAGCAGTAACTTTGGCCCTGAATCTGCAACAATTTATTGCCATTTAGAAAAGAAAGCAGTGTTGTCTATGTGCCACTGGGACAGTCACAGAGAGGATATAAAGTCTAGTGGCTTGGTCTGCCTTGCCCAGTGGCTGGAGCCCTTTGCATTTGATATTTGCCTTGTGAAGATCTTGGTGAGACTGCACCCACGTGAAGGTTATTCAGAAAGCCACATTTTTCCTGATGTTAGTAATGGGCTGGAAAAGGGGCTAATGGAGTGCCAGTAACACAGAGACCAGTCATCACATTGCTATCTTCACAAAATTCATCTATGTGAAATGCTCGTCTTTTTTACAGGTGTCATTAAACTTCAGTTTTCTCCTAAATAATACCTCTCAAATTTGAAATATATATCTCAAGATATTGAGAGATATATACATTCATACCTCAATGCATATCTCATATGCAACATATATACAGCTGAAGTATCAAAGCCTAGTTTACCCAAGTAAAGCTTAGTGTATCAATGCTTAGTGGAGCTGACGCCAATGAAAGGCAGAGAGAAAATGAGGTATTAGTTGGTTGGATCTTCAGATTTATTATTTTTGTTACAGACCAGAATAAAATGCACAATAGCATAGCTGAATCATTCTATGTGGTCTCTTTACACTGAGATTTTAAATGTATTTTTTTTCTTTAAAATAGTTTTCCAACTGCTAGGATGCACTGACACAAGTTTCAAATATATTTCACTCGCTCATTAAACAGAAGAAGAAGGACAACAAATGTCAAAGTGAAAATGTGCAGAGGATGGGGAGATGATTCAGCCTTACTGATAGCTATTTACCATGGCAATTTGCTTTATAAGTTGCAGATGTAACTTTTAGCAAAGCAGGATCATTTTGGACCATTTCTCCTCCGTGCCTTAGCGTCTCCATCAGTTGAAAAACTTTGCTAGGGCTGAATACGTAACTTCTGGTTAGTCATACTAACGAGAAGGCAGATTCTCACAGTTTCTGTGCACCAAATTCAGCCTAAGTGGGGCCACCATCCCATGGTCCTCTGTGTTCCGCATTCACCCTGGAAATGTTTAAGCTGTTGGAAGGCTGTGGGACACAGCAGATCTTCACTGTTTGGGTCCCATCTGAGAGTGCAGATGTCTGTGTGTGTCAAATCTTGTTCCTTCGCACCCATGCAGGACCACTGAACTCTTTTCACATGAGTCACAGCCTCAGGAGCTGGCCTGTAGCACTGACACTTTGCCGGGTTGGTTTGGCTCTGTGCTTCCCAAGCAAGTTCTTGGGAATTTAGTACTATGTGTAATTTCATAGAATCATAGAATAGAATCATAGAATGGTTTAGGTTGGAAAGGACCTTGAAGATCATCGAGTTCCAACCCCCCTGCCATAGGCAGGGACACCTCCCACTAGACCAGGCTGCCCAAGGCCACGTCCAGCCTGGCCTTGAACACCACCAGGGATGGGGCCTCAACAACCTCTCTGGGCAACCTGTTCCAGTGCCTTACCACCCTTAAAGTGAAAAACTTCTTCCTAATGTTCAATCTAAACCTGCCCTCTTCCAGTTTGAAGCCATTCCCCCTCATCCTATCACTACATGCCCTAGTAAAAAGTCCTTCCCCAGCTCTCCTGTAGGCCCCCTTTAGGTACTGGAAGGCCACAATAAGGTCTCCCTGGAGCCTTCTCTTCTCCAGGCTGAACAGCCCCAACTCTTTCAGCCCCTCCTCATAGGAGAGGTGCTCCAGCCCTCTGATCATCCTCGTGGCCCTCCTCTGGACACGCTCCAGCAGGTCGATGTCCTTCTTATGTTGGGGACTCCAGAGCTGGATGCAGTACTCCAGGTGGGGTCTCATGAGAGTGGAGTAGAGGGGCAGAATCACCTCCCTCGCCCTGCTGGCCACCCTTCTTTTGATGCAGCCCAGGATGCGGTTGGCCTTCTGGGCTGCGATTGCACTTTGCTGGCTCATGTTGAGCTTCTCGTCGATCAGCACACCCAGGTCCTTCTCCTCAGGGCTGTTCTCCAGCCATTCCCCGCCCAGCCTGTATTTGTGCTTGGGATTGCCCCGACCCAGATGTAAGACCTTGCACTTGGCCTTGTTGAACTGCATGAAGTTGGCTTGGGCCCACCTCTCCACCCTGTCCAGGTCCCTCTGGATGGCATCCCTCCCCTCCAGCGTGTCTACCTTGCCAAATAGCTTGGTATCATCGGCAAACTTGCTGAGGGTGCACTCGACCCCACTGTCCATGTCTCCGACAAAGATGTTGAACAGTACAGGTCCCAATTTCCAACAGTATCCACAGCTTTTTACATATGAAAGTGTGAGACGTGCTCTCAGAGACTGCTTGAGCTAGCAGAGCACAAGTGCTCCTAGAAAGCATTTGGACTGGGGTGGACTAGGTTCCCTGTCTGCTTTTTGGGGAAGGACTGCCATTGGCTATATGTACAGCACTGAAATAGCAGAGCATCAGCATTTCTGAGATACAGCTATCCAGTTATTTATTAATAAAAGCTTAATATTGCAAGAAAGTGATCACAGATAAATAAATGGTATGTCCCTGCTACATCCCTGCTAAACAGGTATGTGTCCGTGGGGGGTGCGTGATTTCTGACAGTGTCCTAGAAGGTGATAGGGAACAGTAAAGGATTTGCTACCTATTTTTTTCAGCTCTGATGGTACCATAGGATGTAGGTTCAGGTCCCTGAAATTTGTGCTACCAGTCCCTCTTACCAGTCAAAAGGAGATCTGATTCTGGTCTGCTACCAGAGCACATCCCCATCCCTAGATAAAGGATATAAACTCACTACCCAAAGCTGCACTTTGATCTGTACTTAAGTAAAATTCCTACACTGTTTTCTTCTGCTGTGTCCTGAAATGCTCCTGATAACTGGGTCTTTTCTATACCCATGAAGACCTTTAGCCCCAGAACAGCTGAATTCTGGGCCCAAAATTACCTGGACTTGCAGGGAAATGTGCTCCTGTTGATTTTTTTTTCCACTGAACTGATACAAAGCTCCATTAATCCTGGCAAACTTCTTAAACCATTTTCCCAGCCCGTGTAGCATATGCTGGATTGGCGCTTCTGCCAAAAAAAAAAAAAAAAGGGATCTGAATGTGAAATTCTCATTTCTTCAGCGGCATCATTCACACGTAGGAGCTGCCAGATGGCTGTGCTCTCCTGGGCCAGCCCATTGCAGGGAGCAGGGAAGGTGGCACGCAACATGCTGGTGACCACAGGCTCACCGGTGCATGGGCCAAAGGAGGCGAATCCCACCTCCTCCCCACTTCAGGACACGCTGTCGGCAAATGACTCCCTCCTCTGCATGTCAACCCTGCCTCTGGGCTGCAGGCAACAGTGAGTTTGCCGGTTCTCAGCAACGTCTGGAGGGAGAGCTGCCGCACTGCATCCGCGATGCTGACGGGTGAGGAGCGAGGATGTTGGAGCCGGGATTGGGAGCGGAGCAGCTGGAAGCTGGCAGCCAGGGGCCGGGGGTTAGGTGGGCACCCTCCCTACTTATTTAACAGCTGCAAAAATTGCAAGGAGCTGTTTTCCCTCCTGTTCGAGCCCAGGGAGCTCGTCGTGCCTCCTGAAACGCTGGGGCGTGCGAGCTCAGCACAGCGCTGGCCCTGGAAAGGGAAGCAGGGTTGTTTTCTGGAGGCAGTCGAAGAAGCAGGCAGGGGTTTTAGGCTGGTGACTGGGAGTTTTGAGGCTGCTGCGGGGAAATTTGCATTACCCAGTGTCTCGTTCCCTGCCTAACAGATGAAGGTCATCAGCATGAATTCAGACACCGCTGTTTACATTTCGATCGATTACGGAAACGAGATTGTTTTTTACCAATTCCCGCTGTCTGCAGGTGAAGATACCAACTTCAGTCACAGTAAAAGCGCTGCTGCCTTCGTTAGCCTTGCCTCAGCCCTCCCTGCTGCCCTCGCCTGTGATGTTCGCTATTTTTATCCTCCGTAAAGACGGCGCAATCAACTCCCTCTGCTACCGAAGGAGCTCTGATGGATAATTTAATACCAAACACTTAGATGGTTAGTGGTGCAGGGAGGCTTTTTTATAGTCAGAGAGAAGCTGAACAGCCGAAGGTTGCGATGCACTTCTGAAATCTCCCGAAAATAGCAATATGGAAAACCCATGGGGGGAAAAACTCTCCAGAAGTGTCAAATGCCGAAAGAGCCTGGTGGCTCAGGGGGAAAAGAAGAGCTCCTCAGAAAAGGGGCTATTCACCCATTATACCCCAGCCTTGTGCCACCCTGCAAAATGGGCTGGCTTCTGGTGTGGCCGAACAAAATGTGAGGCAGCTATTCAGATTGTCAACGAGTCAAACAAATCAGGACGTCCTTTAATTACACCCACTACTGTTGGACTAAAAAAGGAGTAAACAACTCTACTTTTCGCACTGGAGGGAAAGTAGAGCTTCTTTCTAAAAGAAGCTCTCCTGATATTAGAGGTCACCTGTCTCACTTTGTTTTCAACACTGGCTCTACTTTTTGGTCACCCCCCTGTGTTGCTGGAGGAAGGGTGCTCATTGTGTCTTGCAGAAGTGCATGTGTTACAGTAGACCGCGCTCTCTTTGATAGCTTCTGCCGACTGGAATAAGCCCTTATGCTGAGCTGTGCACACAGTTCATGTAGCAAAACTCCTTCTGAGTGGGCACAGATGTGCTGGTGTAAATACATCTGTATTGGGATAGCTACTCCTATGCAGAAATGGAATAACTCCCCCCATCTAAAACATATATACCAGTTATACTGGTACAATTTATGCACTAAGGGAGGTAGTCATATAACTATATACAGTGGTTGAAATGGGATTTACCAGCTACTGGGATGAATATTTATTCTTGTATGTACAGGTCTGTTACTAATCTGTCCTGTGTAGCAGACACAGTATGGACCCACATGGCTAGCAGTATGAAGCATCCTATAACAGTTTGTTTCCTGGCTATATCAACAAAAACATACCTTGGCAAAAGTAATTATGGCAGGACAAAGACTGCCCATGTCCTGTCTGAACAGACATATTGAAATAGTTATGGTTAGAGGTGAGTTGGGATCCTCTCTCAGTCCAAAAGCCTTCTGGCTTTGAGATTTCAGTCATACCAACATGATAAAGGAAAAACCTTTCTCTTATTTTGGGACATTTCAATAAGCTCCTCAACTCATGTGAAGTCCACCTACATCAGCTAACGTTGTGGCTTGTCAGTGGGAATCCCTGTTTAAACCTGAGACGGATCATCATGGCAGTGTGAGGAGAAGACCCACACTGGATCCCTCTGCCCATCTTCCTGATGCACTGGGCATAGTTTCTTGTCCCTGGTCCTTTGCAGGGGGTTAGCACGAGGGAGACACCAGGGATTCCCCTCAGCATTGATAGGTGCCAGTCTTAGGGCCGTGGCAAACTTGTTCCCTTTCTCTTGGGTATGCTGAGGAGCAGAGACCGGTGGGACACGAGCATTAATGCTGAGCTGGAGCATTCACATCCCACCCCGGCTTATCACTTTTATTTTACATTGATACACCCCAGCCTTGAGGCGTATGGGATTTGGCCTTTGCTAATATTTTGCTAGAGCCCAGCAACAGGACTTCTATTTTGTCTGGCAGGGCTCATTTCAAAGACGCCTGGTCCCCAGAGAGGCAGCTGACATTCTCTCTTTCTTCATTTCATCCTGCCAGCTGTCTTCTCATTTCTGTCTTTTAGACCTGTTTTTGTTCCTGGGCAGAAATACTTGTGCAGGTCAGCACTGAGCTTTCATTCAGTAGCAAGCTAAGTAATTTTTCAATGGCATAACGTTAGCCTATTTTAATCCCTGCATAAATTCACTCTCCTATAACCTGGATACATTTAATTTAATGGCAACAGTGAGTCACATCAAGAAAATAAATGGCAGAAGAGATTAAAAAAAGTCTCCCCCAAAAGTTTTCTTTTGGCTTTCTCAGAGAGATTTTGCAAAGCGGAAGGAGGATGCAGAAATATACCTTACACTGCATCGCCTTGGTGACTTTTCCAGGCCAGCAGAGATGTTCCTCAGTACCTGCTATTTCAGTTCCTAACTCAGCCACAGACGTCACTGTAAAGATAAATTTTCTACCTTTTGCTGGGAGTTGCTGATGTGGGGAATAAGAAGCCAGGTTGCAGAATCAAACCTTGTGTTTCCCAAACTAACAGAGAATGCCATGATGATTCTCGTAGTCTTTGGCGGTTCACCAATGCCAACAGGTTTTTCCAGTATGACTGTCAACCAAAAAAGCCTTCTTCCTGGCTAAAACCACCCCTCCCAGAGCCACCTCCATCTCTGCTACCCCAAGGTCCCAATTACAACCGCGGTAGAAACCCTTCTCTCTCTTCCCTTCACTTGCAGCCATGTCTTTGCGGTGTGGGTGGAATTGCTGTTTTGCAGGTGGCAGTGCCCAGGGGCTTCATTTTGTGAATCGCACTTCAGCAGCCACCTCTTCTTATCTGCCAATCAAGGTATTCTCCGACTAGTCATTTTATAATCTACCATATAATACTTTACAATCTACTGTAGGGTAGACTTTTGCCAAGATATTTCATGGTTGGTTCAGAGTAAATGCACATTAAGCTCATTTAATCTAGAATGCACGAGGTTTCCAAAACTTCCTGTCCTCTCTGTGTCCTCTCTTTCCAAAAATTGCAGCTTTTCCTCCTGCAGCTTGGATGTTAAGAGGACTTTGCTTCTTTCTTCTATCTTTTCTCTTCCTTCTTTAACTGAAAGTTGCTACCAGCTTTTCCTGAAGACAAGGGCAAAGCTGTGATGGACTTCAGCAGGTGAAAGGCTGGGTCTTTAGCTACTGTGTTCATCTACTAGAAATGAGAAGAACAGCATCACCTCCATGGGACTTGAGGGCACCTTTGAAATACATTATCCACCGTAAAAACGAGGCAGTCCAGCAGCACAGCTGCAGGCAGACCACTCACTCAACGACAGATCGAGTTACCAGAAATCAGATTTTTGTGTTAGCAGACTTACCCTGAGCATGGCTAAATTGTCAAGAAGACTTTAAACATTAGCCCTGGCAACACTGAGAAAAGAATCGTGTTGTGAAAATCACATTGTTGTGCCAAAGAAACTTGCTCGGCACCAGCCAGCGAGATAGCCACATGGGAGGGCTCGGTTGCTGCAAATATAACGTCATTGGGGTGCATTTTTATGTCCTGACTGGTTGGGAAAATTTTGCAAGAGTGCTGATAGCAGCATTTAGTTGGCCCCATCTCCTACAGCGCTGCTCCCCTTGTGCAGCCTGTGCTTTCCTGGGGTGTCTTTCCTGCTGCTGTGCAGGACCGTAACTCCCCAAGCATCATGGCTGTGGGCTCGACCCACTGCACCTTATTAGCCCTAAGACAAGCGATGCTTTCGAGATGTGTATTTCCTCCATTGCTCTTGAGCAGTAAAATCGCTCAAGCCCTTCACGTATGAATGGGCTTGCCCCAGTGGCATCAGCAACTGTGCTCAACTGGTCCCATCTGTCCCCACCTGCTGTGTTAGTCACACAACGTGCCTCCGCGGCAGGGTAAGCCCCGGTGTCAAAGGCCTGGGCTGCAGCTGCTGCAGACCCAGATGCCCCCAGATCTCAGGTATCAGTCAGGGATTTCACTGAGGTAAAGAGATATGTTGACTGAATTCCTTAGGCCCTTGTTCCTCCCTTTTGTTCTGTTGGCATTTCTTCTTCCTCACATTTTGAGGAAGCCTCTGCTCTGTGGGAGACCCGCAGGACACTGAGCAGGCAAATAAGCAGCGAATGGCCCAGAATTTCATGAGACCACCGTTACTTTGCAGATTATTCTTACCAGGAGGGTTTGAGGAGTGAAATGTGTGGGAATGGTGAACCCACAGCAGGGGGCAGTGCTCTATGGAAAATCCATTTCCAGGCCTTCAGACATTTTGAGCATGGGAATTGTGAAATTACAGAGCCAGACACGGCAACTTGGAGTTTCTTTAATATCCCTCTTACTCCCTGGCCGAGAAGCAGCACTTGCAATAAAGGGCTTGTGCGCAACTGACATGGCACAACATAGGTTTTGTTTCTGTCTCAAACATGCTTGATTTTAAGGTTAAAGAAAATTATGAGGAGATGTTTCAGTGTTTACATCCATGCACATATTGTCCCAGATGTATCTGGTGTCTCCTTGGGCCATTTCTAGAAAAGAAACTCAAATGACCAAGGTACCTCCACAGCACCCTGAAGAGGGAGCCCTCAGCAACCTGCCTGCCTTCATCAACCATCATTTCGGGAATCACATGCTACCCCAAGAGGGGCCGTTTTAATTAAAACTGGAAACTATTGCCAGCCCTTCCACTCGACTCCAGCGTCAGCCCTTTTCCTGTGTTTACTGCAGACACATCCTGCCCCGAGCTCTATCCAAACACAACAGCATCTTGCAAATAAACACTCAGCAGTGAGGTCCAAGCCCTCCCTCCTCCCTGTTTGCAGACTGCCATCCCACCGCCCTGTCCCAGGGTGCGATGGCTGTGCTGTGGGAAGGACAGCCGCGCCGTTTGGGAGGGAGTGGGGACAGGTTGCTTTGGTGAACGGAGCTGCAGCTTGCTCCTGCAATGTAAGCAAACTCAAGGCTTTGCTGAAGGTCTGCTGTTGCCATTTAGGGTAGAAAGCGGTTATTTTCTTATTGTTTTGGACCATGTTGCCACTGGGGAGTTCAACTGGAGGTGGTAAAGAGCTCTCCACCCCCCTTGCTCTCCATTTCCTCTTGCCTGCCTCCAGCACACAAAGATCTCAAGGGGACACCACGTGTGAACCTCCACTGTGCTTCCTGCAAGTGTCAGGGCAGTGAGAAGATTTTCATAGCTAATCTGTATCTGTATACTTGCTTAGACTTGTAATAGGTGCAAGAAAGTGAGACCGATCTTGCCAGTCCCTCCCTTCCCACCCAGGACCTCCACTCGCTCTCCCGTTGACATCTCCATGGAAACCGCAGAAGTGGCGTACACAGTAGAAAGGGTTTGGAAAGGATTGCAGGTCCTTGAAGAAGCCTTTCACACCATGAGCTTTGTCCTTTACATCCCCACAGGCTCCATGGGTGTCTGAAGCCACCAGGAGAGGCACAGTGGAGCTACCCAAGCCAGGAGACCTTTGTGCTTTAGGGGCCTCGCAATGTTGGCCCTGTGTTTTGCTTTCTGTTTTCGTGATCTCTGCTCTCCGGCTTATCCTCTGATCCCTTTCTCCTCCTCCCTCTGACGTGCCTCTCTGGCTTTCCCAAGCACCATGCCAAGACGCTAATTACATTCCTTGTGCTCCTGCATTTCCATTAATGGCTGAGGACTTGGACCCGTTCCTCCTTCCGTCTCTCCTCCCGGCGTACCTGTCCCCAGCCCAGGAGATGGTCCTGCCCCAGGGCAAAGAGCCAGCGCTGAGGGTGCTGGATGGGACGGGCCAGGACTCCAAAATCCGAGTGAGCAGAGAGGAGATGGCCTGTGTGTCCCCAAACACACATGTGAAGGGTGGGACGCGTCGCCCCAAGGTTACACAGGTTCAAGAAGCAATTAGGCAAACTCATTGAAGGCAAATATGCCCAGGGCTACTAAACACACAGGCCTCACCCCTAAAACAGGACGTCCCTCAGCTGTAGGTCGGAGGAAGCCAGGTGAGCGTTCTGGGGAAGGTACATGTATTTCTGCTCTGCTCTCAGCTCTCCCCTGTGTTGCACCAGCAAGTGCTTTGCAAAGTCAGAAAAGTCGTATGAGACCATTAATTCTCTTCCACAGGAATTTCTCTCAAAATATCCCCTGCCCATATCCCTGCTTGCTTGCTTCCATGCTTCCAAAACCAGGGAGCTAATCTTCCACTGCAGGGAGCAAGGAAGCGGCTTCACCTTGCGAATGGCATACCAAGATGGCGATGGCTCAACTGACAAAAGACCACAAGCAGGCGGCTGCGTGTCCTTCTGCCCGCAGGTGCAGAACGCATCATCTCAGTACCAGCAATCCTCCCGGTTCACCAGTTGTACCTGAAAAGGCGTTTTTGAGCCTCCGCAGCAATGTGCTGGAAGCTGAGCGGGACTTGACAGGAAGCTCCCCCAGGCAATCTCAGCCCTCAGCATCGCTGCTCAGCCTGTTGCTGTTCACCCAAGAGATGCTGCCGTCGCTGTGGCCCATCTTGCCTGTGTGCAGCCTCTCTCCTCTGTGGGCTGGGACCCTGCCCCCCATATTCACGCTCCCTATCTCCTTTGGCTCTCAGGCCCCAGCCTTGGGGTGCTGCAGGGTTCCCATGGCTCTCCCTGACTGGGCACCCTCAGAGGAACAGCTCTGGGTCCCAAATCGTGTCTATATAGGGGAGGGGGCAGCCCTGGGAGAGGTCTCACTGCATCACACCAGTCCCCCAAGACAAGCTGCACCAGATCCGTTTAAAGCGATCGTCACCTGAAGGCTGTGCAGCATCGCTCCCAGCAAAGGCTCGGGAAGCTCTTGTGCAAAGCTGACCTAATTTACAGCTTTCGGTGCTATTCTGGTAGTTTTGGATGTAGCGAAAAGGAACCTGGCATCTATCCTCATTTAATACCCATCTCAGCCTGACTTTGAAACGTCCTACTGAAAGTACAGCCAAGGGAAACTTTTTTTTTTTTTAAACAGACAAACAGCCAAAGGGGAGTAAAAAGGAGGGAAGAGGGAGCGAGAAAGAAGCAAATGAACAGCAGCCAAGGATTTGGGGGCTGCAAATAGCTTCATGAATAATATTATCCCCTGGAAATCAAGCGGCTGGAAACACTCGCTTGACCCAATATGCAAATCTGTCCTGGGAAGGGACAGGGCAGATGGGATTTCTTGTACCCAGTGCTGGGCTGATGCAGAGGGGGAGGTGAACCTCCTTGGCTGGGCATGACCAGAGCCTCTTTGGCATGGCTGGAGGTCTCTGTGTGTGCCAACTGTGGGGAGGCTACTACAAATGAGGTCAGGATAGTTTTGGTGAAAATTGGAGAGATGCTTTGAGGAGGAAGGGGATGCACGGTGTTGGTGGGGGCCAGCACTGGCCCACGGGAGCTCAGAGCACCTTGCAGGGGGAGTCCCCCTGCACCCACGGATAAACGTGGGTGTGGATGGGGGATGCAAGGGCAGATAGGGGACCCCTTGCAGCCCCACCTGGGGAACGTGGACCCAGGAACAGCAAAGATCCTCTAACCCCATGGTGTGGGTGCCGCTGGTGCTGGGCCACCAGGACATGTCTTGCAGCACACGAAAGGCGGGTGCTCCACTCCCTCAGCCCTGCCAGGGCAGCTCCGACCAGCCTGGTCGGGAACGCGCTGCAGCGAACACACCTCTGTTTACAAAGTATTTGGGAATAACATCCCTGACATTGCACCGAGGGAGGCGACAGATCCTGGCAAATGCAAAGGGCATTTGCTCACCCTTGCCCTTGTCAGCCCATGGCACAGAGGGACCTTTGCTGTTGTGTCCCACTCGCTGGCCCGTGCGCTGCTTAGTGGGGAATGCAGCTGGTGGATCTCGGCACCCCTGTTCCCAGGACCCCAAGCAAAGAGTTGTGACAAGGACTGGGTTTTTTTACCAGGACGTTTTCATGTGTGCTAGGCGTGGTTTTCCAAGGCAGAGAGGTCCAAAATCAGAGTGACTTTTATAAGTAGAGGTTATCAGGTTCCAATAATGCATAAAATATCACTAGATAGTTCCTCATGACCAACGCACATGTGAGGGCTTACCTGTGTACAGCATTCCCAGGGCACAGTGTTTTACAGCGGCTGCCAAACTGGTGTCAGTCAGTGGTGCACAGGGACTGGCATGCTGGCCTGGCACGGTGGGTAAAAGCCACTATAAACATGTCCTGGCAGAGGTGTTTGCACAAAAATTGCATTTTTGCTCTCGGACTCCAGATACACATGGTCATATTGTGGTCTATTCAATGCTCTCGCTGTGCCATTTCAGCTCCCTTCCAAGGGTCGGTCTGATCCCAATGGGTCATCTCACTCTGAAGACTTTTTCTTCATTTCTTACAGAAACATTCTTCTCTTCATTTCATGGCTCTGTTTTGACTTCCTTCCCTTTGCCCTCCGTGGAGAACTTTGTTTTTATATGGAGATTTTGCCCCTCTTTCATGTGACGCATCATTCCATGTTCTGCACTTTTCAGGATTATTTTGGGGGTTGCCCCCATGTATGTTACAGTGGGTCCCCCAAGCTGCCTCTGGTGCAAGTAACTCAGAGCATCTCTTTAGCATCAACAGCCCTTTGAAATATTTGGCAATGGAGTGTTACTAAGACAGCTCTCGCAGCAGTGATACATCTTTTCAGTCTCACATGAGGTGCCAGTACATTGAACTTGAGCACAAGGTGCCGGCGCTTGAATTAAAACTAATTGATGTAGCACATTGGTGCCTGGAATGAGTCTGATAAAGCTGAAGCCAGCACAGACCATCATCAGATCAGCAATTTGCTGGCGTGCAGCTTACTGACCTCTCTCCGGACGGAGCTGCAGTTGGTTCATTCCTCCTTCAGCACAAGGAGCAATTGCAAAACTTTTAAAGACTGAGGACTGATCGCTGCACGTTGGTTCACTCTTTAGCACGCTCATGTGATTAGCGTGGATTTTGAAGGCTGAATCCTGCAATGGCTCTCTTGGATGCACCTTGCTGAGGAACCTATGGGACTGAGTCCGTAACAGTTGTGTTGTCTGGCGTATAGCTGCAGTGGGAAGGTTCAACGCTCTTACCAGAGCCTCTGCCCTTTGGTCTGCAAATTTCCACGTGGCAAAAACCATCCCTTAAGCTACAGAGAGTTGGGCTTGCACCACTTTCTCAGCCAGTTCAATAGCGTTGCTCTTCATTTGTCTAGGATGGACTTTTTAATTTTAATCACTGGTCACGCAGCTGATCCTGAAGGCTCTGTTTTGCCAGGTTAAATGGAAAAGGTTCTCAATAATTGCAGTGAAATTGCTGATATGAGGGTCAGTTTTAACACAAGCTTCAATTTTAACCACATTTGCTTTGAAGCCTGACTGACACAAAAGGGAACCAAGCCCATTTGGGTTCAGGTGCGAATTCTGTGCTGTGGTTGGACAAACAAATGGCAGATCTCAAAATCCCCAGGTGCAACGAAGGTTTGGTTCTCTTGATACTGCAGGGAAGAAGCTGAAAATCTGACTCTGGGCTTTGCAGCGCAGGTGTTGCTGACCGTGGGAATGTTTGCTTGGATGTAACTGTGTGGAATGGGTCCAGGTGAGGTTTGTTGCACAGCCTGAGGTTTGTTTGCAGCACAGGATGAAGTTTGCAGCACAAGCTACAAGGCCAAAAGCAACTGACCTCCTGTATGACCATTTCACATGTCTTCTCTGAATTTGTGCCAGATTTATAACTCCATCAAATTAACTAGCCCCTGACAGAGACCTCCAAACCAAAGCATATTTCCAGTGATGTATGGGATAGCTGTTGCTGGAAGGGGTGTTTCTTCCACCATCTTCTCCCCTTGCTGCTTCCACTTTTCCTCTGGTCACAGCAGAGCAAGGAGGTTCAAGGAGATGGACAATCAGAAAATGAATCCCACAAGGAAAAGGAGGATAGCTGGCTGGTTCCTCCACAAAGCTGGAGAAGCCCCAGTGCTTCATTGTAGGGAGGAGAGGTGGGACCACCATCTTCAGCTCTGCAGTCAGCTCAGCTGTATTGTCCCAGTGCTTTCCTTTAATTTTCATTGCTTTTTCCCCCCTCCCAGGGCCATTCTTGTCATTTTTTACATGCCACCAAAATACAGAGAGGCAGTTTCCACAAGGCAAAAGACAGGTAGCATCGAATGACTTTAGAAAACAGATTAGGATCTTTAGAGCATGTGCTGTGATAGGAATCTTCTTCACCTGCTATTGGGAAGAAGATACTTCAGCAGCTGTGGATATAAATAGAACTTATCAGACAGTGAAAAGGAAACAAAGGTTTGGGTAATTAGAAGAACTGTCTAGAGGAAGATGATTTTTTTAAAGGGCAAGTAAATCAGCTCCCATGCAGCTGGTGAAGGAAGGAGATGCCTGACAGCAGGGTGCTGAATAGCCGGATCTAAGAAGGGTCATTGGGTAAAGGTCAGGCAAGGGTGGGGGCTGGAAACTTGTGCATGTATTGGACCAAAAAAATCAGAAGTAAAGGAAGATGATCGTGACTTTAATAACTAAGCTGGGATTTCTCTGATTCAGGAACAAGAGTCTGAACCTCTTTCAGCTAAATTCTATGGTGACATCGTTATTTATTTCACGAACAGCATTTTTCTTGTACCTTCACCTTCCAGAGATGGGCAGCGGATAATATAAAACCATAATTTCTCTGATGAATGTACTTCCTTTTGATTTCTTAATTTAAAAGAAAGATCTTGGGAGTGACTTCAATGCCAGCAGGCCTCTGAAATGTGCAAAGCCCCTTGGCATCAGCAGGCTTGTGCTCCAGGTGAGGTTGGGAACAGGGCAGGGTGCCGGTGCAGCAGTGATGGAGAGGTGCTGTGCTGCATCCTTTCAACACAATGGGCTTGAGTGCATGGCCCACAAAGAAAGTTCACATGAACAGGCAGAGAGCAGTGAAACCAGTGGAGCTACGCTCATGTAAATCAACTGAGGCCCAGGTTATTAATTCAGCATAAACTGCTTGACCAGTCATTTGTTTGACTGTGTTCAGATTGACTGTACTTATCTTGGTTCTACCCGATCTGCCAGTTTTGCCCCCATTGAAAAAGGGGCCAGGAAATACTTTACTAGAAAAAGGGAAACGTGGAAATACACAGCTCTCACTCGAGCAGCGTGAGGCTCAGCCTACCATATGCAGGCTTACATTTGGCTTACACGTTGCTCAGGTAAACGGCTTGCGTTGCTTGAAACGTTAGCAAGGTCGCCCAAGGGTGCTGAACGTAACTGGAAGGAGAGCTAATATTGCAGAGCCGGGCTGTTACCTCTGCTGTCGCTGCAGCCGGGAGGTACGGATGTCTGCACTCCGGCTGTGCTAGCGATTCGTCGCAGTGTGCGTGCTGCTCTTCATTGGGGAAGATGGTAATATAGCTGCATAGATTACTTAGCTACTAATACACCTTCTCGTGATGAAAACTGGGGGAGTGAACCAACGTTGATCATGTGAGAGCGAGCGAGTAAATGCAAATATCTCAGCCTGCATCAGTCTCTGGGGAAAAAATACATTCAGGGCTGACATAGCAGCGGGATTGCTGGTCACTTAACTCTGTCCTGATTTCACTAAAACAATTTACTTCCAGCTTCTTTATTTAATGACAATGAAGGACAAATTGCAGCTGCATCATGTAAAAAAGAATTACTTAACCACGCTACAGTTTGTTTTTGCATTAACTGTTGGGAGGCTGGTGCTAAGTCTCTGAGACTCTGGTGGGTTTTGAAATCCCACAGTATAAGCAACATGAGGGAAATGCAGTTTCCCTGAGATATGGTGTGAAAGCATTTTTAACTCCTTAACACATCTTTCCCCCTCCTCTCTGCCCCTGCTGTGCTTGGTATAACAGGGCCAAGACAAGACCAACAAATAACAATGAAGTGTTTCTCAAATCTTAATAAAGGCAGATTTTGAAGAAGTGATGCTGGTGCTGGGCTTTTCAATGTGAGTTGTGCTCCAGTCCACACCTGTCCCTTCGGAAAGCCCACCCCAAATCCTGCCCCCCACCTCAACAAACAGCCCTGCCTGTTTTCTGTTGCCCATGGAGCTGGGGTTGTACTTTCCTGGAGCTGGGGATGCTGCCGTCCACGTTGTGTAACAGCGAGTGCGTTGCTCCCGCTTGGCCAGCAGTCCCCGCGCGGAGCCCTCAGCCTCGGCTCCCTGCCACTGGTGTGACACGCACTGCGGAAAACACCGGGAATCTCAGGGTTAAGATAAGTTATGATCCCTTTTTTTAGTAATGCAAACAATCGCAGGGCTGCGGTGCCCAGGAAAAGCTCTGCCTCTTTCCATGATGAGTGCTCGGGCAGCACTCAGGCGTGCCAGGCATTTTTTCCTTTTCTGAACAAGAAACTACTCTGTGGAAGCAAACGTAAAGAGCAGAAGAAAACTCTGCATTTCTTTGTGTAAAATTCCACATGAAAAGTGCTTACTGGTCTCACCACATCTTAGGGTCTGGTACGAGCTGGTCTGCAGAAACCACAATTCTCCTTGCGGGAGGTTGGACCCTCAGTGGTGTGAAGGGTCCAAGATGGAGAGCTGAGCCCCTCACTCTTGCCCTCTGCCAACAGCTGGAGGCAGCTGATGCTCGAGACATCCTGCTCTCCTTCTTTGGTTCCTGACTCCCAGGCCTCCGGGGAGGGTTCAAATGCTGCTATGTTTAGTGACGTTTTTATGTGTCTTTGATTTCGATCAGTATCGGTCCTTTTAGAGAACCTAGAGCTAACAGTTTCCACAAGCCCAAACTGCAGCCATGGTGCTTGTTGGTACCAGGCTGGTCCCAATAGTCCCAAAACAGCTGCCAAAGTTCACAGCCCACCCCATCCCCCAGCTAATTTTTCCCGCAAAGTGGCTATGAGTTACAAATCTTTCTGCAGGGGAGGGGTCTCCTCTCCTCTCCTCTCTCCTCTCCTCTCCTCTCCTCAATATGATGTTAACTTAATCCTTCATCAAGAAATTGGGGAAATTAAGCATGGTTTGCAGATCTGAGATAGCAAGGGAAGGGTGATCCAACCTCATCTAAGCACATACCAATGGGCAATGTGTCTCTGTTCCTGGGGAGGACACTGGGATCCAATGGGACGTTTGATGTCTTGAGCCCACCTGAAAGCTGACCTGTTCAGACCTCATTCAAGGATGGTGCCTACCAAAAGCACAGCTGAGCATTGTCCTTTTCACAAGATAACATTATTGATCCTGCTCTGGATTCTCTAGCAGCTTTTGACTGCTCTTCTCACTGTTCATTAATGGATGTCAGTGAAGATTTTCTAAAGCTTCCAGCCTCCCCCATGTATGCACACCCAAATGCTTGTCCCTGAAGACGTGGGGCCAGTCAACACCCACCACTACTAAGAGTAAGGGCCCCCGGATGGCCTGCATCAGCGGTTTGCATCCTGTGGCCTGCCCTAGCCGCCATGCTGGACATAAATGGAAATCTGGAAGGCAAAGAAAGGAAATATACCAAGGGAAATCAGAAATGCTGAGGAAGCCACAGGGGCTTTACCAAGGAGTTCAGTTCCAATTTAGTGTAAAATTCACGGGGCCTTGATTGTAGTAACAAGGACTGCAATTTTCCCTGGGTCTGTATGTCTGACACCTCCTCTAGGCACACCCGGGTGAGAAGAGCTAATGAGGTCCAGACTGATCCGAGTTGGAAGGAACACACAGTCTGCTTCTCAGAAGGATTAAGAATTAAAGAGCCACTGTCAGGTCCCATAAGTGTAAGCACGAGGTACAAAACCCAGCAGCCCTGAGCTGCTGATGCCGAAAAAGCTCATTGAATTCTTCAAGGCAGGACGCAAAGGGCATCAATCCAGCAGCGTCTGCAGAACAAGACCTGGCACTGTGTCAGAAGGAGGGGCTGTGTCGGGCAGGTTCTTGCAACAGGTTGAAAGTGCAGCAATCACCAGAGGTGGATTAGCATCTATTTACCCATGGGGCAGCTTCAGCCTGAATATCCTGGTGCCCTACTGTTCTCTGAACATACAGCTTCTTTGTATTAATCTGGTCCAAAGTGCATCTTGGAACAGCTGATCCCAGGCAGTAGCGTGTCCCCCAGTAGGTAGCAGAGGAGCCTTTTTGGCTTGGAGGTGTTTTTGGAGAAGCCGTCACAGCTGGGGTCTGTGGGGGTCCTGAGTCACCCTGCTCTGAACCCGGACATCTGAGTCATGGTCCCACTTCCCTGCTGGGCCAGGAGGGTTTGAATCAGATCACAACAGCATGAATCAGGACTGGAATGAGCCCTTCTCCTGAGCATCAGGAGGCCCTGAATCAAGGTCTGAGCTGATACTTTTGCTCCAGAGCAGAGGGCATTAACGGAGCATGACGGTGAGTATCCCCGGTTGGCAGAGTGAGAAGGGAAAGACCCTAATTGCAAGGCTTGGTTAAAAACTGCCTGGATGGTCTCATTCTCAGCCAGTTTGCCGTAATGTCACAGGCCCTGTGAAGTGGAGAAAAGAGGGAGGAATAGAAAGAGGAGTACTTATGAACAGCATTGATGATCGTTTTGGAGAAAGGGCATAAAATAGGACACTTTCAGTCTCCTCACAGAGATGTCCTGATCCCAGAGAGTACATCTAGTAGTCTTAAGCCCATTACAGAGCTTCTTGCCTCATTGCCTCTACGTTTAATGCGAGGAGCACAGTTTGTGCAGATCGTTATTTACATTTCGGGGATTCCTGCCTAGAGGTGGGAGCTCCTCTGCGCTGGGCAGAGCATGGTCACCTGGCAGGAAAACTTTGAAAAACACCAAATCCAGATGGGGAACCGTGCAGGAAAGGAGGCA
Source organism: Anarhynchus alexandrinus (assembly GCA_008711295.1). Lineage (NCBI taxonomy): Eukaryota > Metazoa > Chordata > Aves > Charadriiformes > Charadriidae > Anarhynchus > Anarhynchus alexandrinus. Next base: position 128,272 of record VUYV01000105.1, read on the forward strand.
CCACTCCTATTTTGCAAAAGGGAGATTGACTTTATCCAAAGTCACCCAAGGGTGCAGCATGGCCAGCACAGCTTCAAGCTCAACTTTTCTGACTGCTTTTGAAGCTTTGATCTGCTGATACGAGCCTTCTCCCTCTCCATCAGGGAATAAGGGGTCCTTTTTTCAGCTTTACACCTTTTTGCACACATTCACTTTCATGCTTCAATTCATTGAGTTATTAGTGATGGGAGTAATTAAAGTGGGCTGCACGTGCTTTTGTGTGCTCCTTATCTTCTTCATTGTTCTCCTTGACACTAATAGTGCTCTCTGGCTGGGATGGCGATGATTCATGTGACACACTGTCATCAGAGAACAGAGTTGACAAGACTTATTTTCTTCCAGCCAGCGCCACAGTAGCATCTCTCCAACTTCACTTGTATGTAAGAGATATTGCAATGGAGTATTCCTGTAGCGTGACCCGTCCGGGGAGTAGGTTTGCTGCAAGAGAAGATGGAGGCAGAAAGAAAAACTCTTCAAAAGTGTGGGCCAGGTCCATTTGTGTGTGCAGCTCTCTGGTTTCAGAGTGTGTATGGAACAGGACAATGTGGACAGCCGGTGTCTCGCTGCTGACAGCTGATGACTGTGAGACATGAGTATTGCCTGAATTTTTTCTCTCCACCTTGGCAGCTGCAAATGCGGCAGCATGGGTGCCTGCTCCCAGCTTCCAGTGTCAAGGCAGAAGATGCAGGATCACATTTGGAGTAGGAGGACAGAGAAAAGTGTTTCTTAGTGCTGCTTTAGTAGAAGACGTGTTGTGGTTGGAGACAAGACTGACTAATATCTGGCAGGAATGAAAGGATATTTTGAGCAATCTGTGTAACCTTCTTTTTCCTTTACTCTTTTCCTACAATATTTCCTCCTTCCATTACTTGCAGCTGTTGTATCACGTATCTACTTTGGATCTGCTTTAGCACCCATGGGAATCTCTCTGCTGACTTGACAGAGTCAAGTCCCTTTGGAAGGGACTTCTCATCTGACCGTCTCTGTGGTTTGTAGGAGAATTCTCATGCTAGGTTTGGGTCAACAGAGATGATCAGAGTACACGTAATGAATTAAAAGTAAAATAATAAAAACTAAGTGACATCTGCACCTACAGAGCTCAACCTACAACAAATTAGGCTACTGAAACAAGCAGAGCCCACCAAGCTATTTCAGGCTATTGAAATGAAGTGCAGTCATAGAATCATGGAGTCGTTTAGCTTGGAAAAGACCTTTAAGATCATCAAGTCCAACTGTAAATCTTACACTGCCAGGTCTACTGCTAAACCATGTCCATTATGATCAGGAGTGAAAATCAGCTGTATATTCCAATTCCCAAATTCTGGAACTCTTCCAGCTCCTACTTTGGAGTGCCTGATTCACCTACAGGGAAGTATCCTGCTTGCTTAATAGTAGATGATTTCTAATTTGAATCTTTCCTAAAAGGTATGTCTATAAGGAAAAGATCATTCCACAATCTTCATTTGCCTAGTTTTTCACTATAGGTCAACTCAGGAACACTTAATAAGTTTCGAACACTTGTTTTTGAGGGCTTACAGAGAAAGATAAGGCTAAAACTGGAGAAGATCCATCCTACAGACTGGCATTAAATCTAATGGATATCTCCAGTATTCTACTGCGTCAAGAAAATATTATGATAAGGGGGACAAATGGAAACACTTGTAGACACGGACAGTCTCTCAGGCAGAGATGGCAGGAAAGAAAACTACCTCTCATGGCTTTGTATGCTTAAGTGGACTTAAAATGCATGTGAATAAGACAGATACTGTTTTTAGTTTCGCTGGGCTAAAATGTACAAACTGGGATGCAATTAATGTAGTGATTATTGAAATGCCTCTGGGGTAAAAGAGTTGTCACGCAAGCCCATTCCACATGGCTGGTGCCTTTTTACTGTCTCTAACAAGACATCGGTATTAAGCATTTGGAGCCACTTGAATACAGGGCTCAAACCTACAAACACTTGCTGTTGGCACAGTGTTACTTACCCCTTTGCTGAGGTTGGGCAGCACCTTTCTGTGCCAGTTTTGCTTAACATGCCAAGGATACACAGCAGTGCCTGATCCCAGGGTGCGGGGATGTGGATGCTGCTGGGATGCTTACATCTCAGAGCAAGCATCCCCGACCCCAGGGAGCCGGCAGCTCACCAGCCCCAGAAGGGGTAGCTCCTGTTTCTGGCTTACATGCCCACGGCTCAACTAATGCCAGGTTTATGCCTTATGACCATGCATCATGGTGGCGTTAAACGGCATGGAAACATCAGCTCAGGAGCTCAGGCCAGATGGGAGCGTGGTGACCCACATGCTGACTGGTGTGAGCTTTGGCAATGAGCGAGAGCACCCAGTGACAGAGTCACCTACACAAGTTCCATCACTGGTAGAACAAAATAAAACTGGTTTCCACCATTTGTCCACCCATCAACCCTTTTCCATGTCAGTTACTGGTTGGGCCACCAGTAGAATTAACAACATGTATTTAGGTTGATGTTTAAAGAGGCATTTGGTACCTCAACTTAATTGGCAAGTTGCAACAGGAGGCAACTTCCCAGTCTGGACAATGCCTTTGAGTTTAACGGCAGCAGGCAACAATCGGGATGGATTTTTGCTTTTGTTTTGTTGTAATCCTGTAATATTTTCTAAGTGTTAAGTGCTGGTAAGGAGAATAATCTCTCTAGTTTCCAAAAGGATGGCTGGTGGGAGTGTGACGACATTTGTTTGCTTCCAAAGAATCCCAATAGAGGAGGGCTGGAAGAGGAGGAGGAGAAGGATGTCACCTGCATCTCAGCATCGTTTGCAGCTCTGACAAGAGTTACAGGTCTGCAGGCTTTGGGGTGTGAAGGTACTGCCGCTCGAGGCCAGGAGGAAATCCCCCACTCTCGCTGATGAGCTACACAGCAGGTGACATGTGAGGAGGGATGGGGCACCTGGCACAGGCTGTTGTGATGGAGAGGACTGGCTCCTCCCTGCTCTGAAGGGGCAGCAGCTCTGACCGGCACATGTCTGCGGGGCTGCGAGCTGTGGCTGTGGCCACCCTGGCTGTGGTTCACTCTGATGTCTTGGCTTGTGGAGTGGCAAAAGCAGCTAAGTGTCCTGTCCTTGAAAATGCCCCCTTGTCCTCAGACACCTGCGCCTGTTGCCCACTGCACCGCCAAAGGCTGTTCCCTGCCCTGCTCCTCCGTCTGCCAGACCCGCTTTGGCTGAGAAGACCCCGTCGCTCTGCGCCGCAGCTTCTGGGGGTCTGGTGGGGAGATGCACCAGCGTGAGCTCAGCCCTGAGCGGGACAAACACAAAGCTCAGCCCTTAGCCGGGACGCTGGCGTGCCGCTGCTGCACCGCCGGCTCTCTCTCCCCGGGGCAGTAGCCTGCCTGTGGGATGCTGCGGGGCTGTGATGTGCCAGCCAGCACCAGACCCTCCTGAGTGCCCGGGGTGGGGACCAGCTGCGGTCACCCAAACCCTCCCCAGGGAGGGATGTCCCAGAGGTGTGAGCCCAAGCTGGAGAAGGGACTCAGCTTGCCCAAGGGGGTACCTGCTGCTGCCGTGAGTGGCTCTCCCCTCTCTTCCTTCACAACCCCCGTGCTTTGGGAGGGAGAGCGCGTCTGCTAATGGCAACCTGACAAGTGAATCAGTGCATACGTGCAATCGGCGGTGCCGGGGGGAAGGAAACAAGGATTTATCCTCCCCCTGTTGTTTTAGACAATGCTTCCGCTTGCAGTCTGAGCTCCAGTTAAGGACGTTTATTGATTGCTTCTCTGGTTTACTACTGGCTGCCCAGGGAGCAAATAACAACATTTTAGATGAGCAGGCTGCAATATGGCAAGGCAGGAGTTGACAAGCAGTGATTAAGCAGCTCTCTGATCTGTAGGAGGGTAAGAAACAAATGACAATATATATAGATGTATGACGGCTAATATAGCAGGGGAGAAAATTAACTCATTGCAAGAAGGTGGAAGATCTTTCAGCTGCTCTTGTTCCTGTCTGGTGATTAAGCTGCTAAACTAAAGGTTGCCAGAGGGAGGGATGATCCCAAATACGTTTTTAAAAACACTGCTGCAGAGCATTGTGTACCCCTCTTCCCCCAGCACCCGCAGAAACGAGGGGCTGATTCAAAGGCTGCTGGAGTCAATGGGAGGGTTTCCAATGACGTCTGTGGGTTTAGGTCAGATCCCTAAACCCTGGGCATGGTTTTATTGAGAAAAACACTTAATATGTGGCAGCCTTGGAAACTGCTCCCCAAATTACTGTCCTTAGAAGAAAGGAAACATTGCTGGTGAACTCCTGGGTGCCACAATAGCACCTGGGATCATAGACATGCAGTTTTGTATTACACTCAAGAGTTTAAGGGATTAAAGCCATTTAAAGCCATTAAAGCCACATTTTCCCCCTGCCCCAATCCTGAGCTGGCACATGTAGGATAGATCGAAGGATCCACTCAACGGTGCTCTGTAATTCATTTTGCTAAATGGGTCATTTGTGCTTAATGGTTCATTCCTTATAGTTAGTACAAACAACTTTTTAGATGGAAAGCGTCTACCTGCTGTTCTGCAGGGTACCACGTGCTACTGCTGTGTCACCTCAAGCCCAGGCTCCTTAATCACATATACCTGGTGGTGCAGGTGCATTTATCTGCCGATAAGAAGTATTTGCATAAGGCAGATCAATTTCTTTTATATATATCCTGATATAAGAGGAAATAGGCTCCTGGAAAATATTGGCAGAGAACTGGAGAGATACCGTCGTTCCTATGACAACCCTCGTCGGCCTTTAATCTCTCTCTATCACCGGTATTACCATTTGCAGTGGGGTTGAAAGGCATTTCAAAGAGCTCGGGTGGTAAAAGCGCTGACTGCAAGCTCGGAGTCCACGGCTGAAGGTTACGGGCTGAGGTGGGGCCAGCAATGGCAGGTCTGACAAACAGGTTGAAAGTCAGGTGCTCACCTTGCAATTTCCTTGCTAGACGTGAGTTTAAAAGCCTTTGAAGGTCAATGGTAGAGTTAGTGGTTAGTAGGCTGAAGGGAAAGGACTGTCTGCAAATAAAGTTTTCACCAAATGCAGTGTTGCTATAGAATCAAAGTCCTCTTTGTTTAACAAGGACAACGGGTTTATAAAGATCTTATCACTGCTGGGATACTTCTGTTGCTCTGCAAAAGCACACAGCAGGGTGCCTGAGAGCACGGGAGTGACGTTATATCACATTAAAACCTGTAATTAAAAGAATAGTTCTTGCTTGGAAAAAAATTAACAGAGCATGCCAATTCTTCAACTTTTTGCAGGCAGGCAGAATTCACAGAGACATCATGCAGGTGTAGCAAGTTGTCCGTGTTATATGATGCTGGGCTGGACCTTAAGAAGCTGGAGAGAAAGCCCAGCAAAGGTGCTGTGTGAGTTGAGTCCTTGGGGTATGACTTTCAGGGGTCTCACGGGACTTTCCACAGGTAGTGCAAGCTGGCTTGACTTTTGTCTCTGGGAGTTTTCCTTCCTTCTCATTAAAATTAACTTTCCCTGCTGGTATTTCCTCCTAGTTGCCATTTGGTGAGTTGTTGAACTTCCCTCGGGGACAGGTAGCTGCAAGGCCGTGTCGGGTATGCTCCCTAACATGGACTTTGGAGAAAGGTGGGATGAAAAAAGGTTGCAAATTTGGAGAGATGCAAAAGACACGTTAAAACCTGTTATTTCAATATGAAACGGCAAGCTTTTAGAAACAAAGCATTTTTTATGAATAAGAGAAGCTCATTAAGACTTCTTAAACTGCCAGCTCTAAGGAAGAGGCATTATTATTTAGCTCTGTGTGCAGCGAGGAAGAGTTTTGAGATTCTTGGTATTTACACCTTGCGAAGATCTGGAGAAAAAAAAAAAAAAAAGACAAAACACTTTCTTTACTGAACTGAAGCATTGCGCCCGTGCAGCCCAGGCGGGGCAGGACGCGGGTGAGAGGAGCCGGGGACGCACCAGGCTGCGTCACATCTCTCCATCTTCAATCTGCGCTGCCCCAAAGCTCGTCTGGCTTCCAGCTAGTGTGCGTTACGGCTGAGCTTGGCTGCGGCAACTCAGCTCCAGAGACCTCCAGACACTTTGCTTTCACAGTGGATGAAGGGCGTAGAGTGCTTATTTTGTGCAGAAATAGGGCTGAATTGGACCGTTCCCCGGCTTGCAGAAAGCTGGGATATAAATCGTAGGCCTGAACTATGTAATTTATGACAGATCTTTGTTTCAATGTACATAAGCATTCTAAAAGATATTAATTTACTGGATAAGCCCCTAATATGCTGACTTTATAAAGCACCCTTCACTTTGCTTTCTGCATATAATCTATCATGTCCATACGGCCTTTGTAGAGTAGAAACTAATATTATAAACAAGCATGTTAGAAGGCTTAATATGAATAATAAACGGAGAGCAGAATGCTAGGGGCAGAGCCCGCAGCAGCATCTGGCCCCGAGGGGATGGACTGCAGAGTCCTTGCCCGTGATGGTGCCGTCCTGGACCTGAGTGACCCGTCCAAGGTCAAACACAGAGACCGGTTTGGCAGCAGCAAGCAGGGACACTGCTCCATCAACTGAAGCTTTCCTGTACAGGTAATCACATTTCCTTGATTTCTTTGTTTTGAATTTGCAAGAAACAGCCCCAGCAGAGGGGGAGCATCCTCCCTGCCCGCGCCCTCCCCAAATCGGCACTGGTGTTCCTGGGGTTTAGCATTTCCTCAGCGACTGGTCTGACTGGGAGGAGGAAGACAGGCAGAGAAGTGGAAAGACCGATTTCGGCAAGGAACATGGAAAAAAGCCTTCCCCATTCTGTGGCTTGGGATTCTGAAGTTGGCTCCTCCGTCCACACTTGCTCCTGGTGAGACAGGCGGGGAGAGAACACGGTTCCTCCAGCGGGATAGCATCAGTCCCCTGCTGCATCCCCAGAGGTGACAGGGACATACGGGCACAGCGGTGTGCGCTGCTCCTGCTCTTGCAGCTCATGGCAGCATTGTCTCTGGGGCACATCCACCTCGGGGGGGATTTTCTGTTGCTGCCCAGCCTTGGCTTTGCAAGCGCGTATTGATGATGGAGTGTGGTTATTTGTGGTGAAGGTACAACTGCTTTGTCTCCCTCAAATAAAACCTTTAATGCAAAATAAAACCCAACCCATCTGTAACTAATGTCTGAATTTGCAGCACATGACACAGGCAGGTAAAGCTATAAAGGTGATTAAGGAGATAAAGCAAAGGCTGCTGGCTGCATCGCCTTCACACACACCAAAGTGCCCATATGCCTTTCGGGGCAGAAACCGATCTACCCCTGTGCCCACCAAGACGTGCAAAGCCGTGAGATGGCAAAGTCGTCCCCACGGTGCCGCTGCTGCCGTGAGAGCGCCTTGCACCGCTCCCACCCTCGGGCATCAGCTCCAACGCCACCGCGCTGCCCAGGAGCCGCCCGGGAAAGGGGCAAAGATTTAAACTGACACATTAAACAGAGACCGAAATGAAATGTTGTGGGTGCGATTTGAATAAATACTTCAGAGTTGCTAGAGCTTGGGCT